>JAGXJF010005803.1:0-312732 GCA_019208055.1 Stipa capillata | reverse complement strand
GAACACACTGGCAGGATTGATATCCGTACGTGGGATAGTCTTGGACCGTCGTGAACAGCAGCGCTTTCAGATTGAAATATTCTTCTTGGAAAGCGTCCCAGACCTGGGCCCCTGGTTCCCATAGTGTAGCGAGTTCTTCGAACAACAACTGATGGTACACGTTCAGATCGTTCCCAGGTTGCTTCGGCCCTTGAATGAGAATAGAGAGGTGTATGTACTTTCGCTTCATGCAGAGCCACGGAGGAAGGTTGTACATCCATAGAACCACGGGCCATGTGCTGTGTCTGCTGCTCATGTTGCCGAACGGGTTGATTCCGTCCGTACTCATACCGAACCTGATGTTCCTCAGATCTTTTCCGAAATCATCGTATTGGGCGTCGATTGCCCGCCACTGCGAAGCATCGGCAGGGTGCCTCATCACGCCATCATCAATTTTTCGCCCCTCGGCGTGCCAACGTATCAGCTTTGCCTCCTTCTTGTTAGCGAATAAATGCTTCAAACGGGGAAGGACTGGAAGATACCAAACAACCTTTGCGGGAGTGCCACTCGTCACTGGGTCCTCATCATCGGCTTGGTTTCTACCCCGCTTGAATCTGGATGTGTTGCACGTAGGACACTTGTACAGCTTCTCGTGCTCCGTGTGGTAAATGAAGCAGTCATTCGGGCACGCGTGGAACCTCTGCACGTCCAATCCAAGAGGGCAGACAACCTTCTTGGCTTCATCGGTGCTAGTAGGCAACAAGTTGTTTTGGGGAAAAACTTTTGCAAGATAAGCCAGTGTCTCGCCGAAGCCTTCGTCCGGACAATTATGGGCTGCCTTGATCCTTAGAAGTTCCAGCGTGACCGACAGACGCGTGTGCTCTGGATCGGAACCGGTATACAACGGGGTTTGTGAGTCTTCAACTAGTCTCGTGAACTTAGCAGCCTCTCTTTTATCCTCGGGATCTATCACCACCTGCTCCACCATGTGAACGTCCTGCACCATATCAGCCAAATTGTTTCCCGTTTCTCCTTCGGCGTCAGGTTCGATACTCCCCTCGTCTTCTTCGTCATCTCCGTGTTCGGCATCTTGCTGTAACACCTGATCTTCCTCCTCCTCGCCGTGACATGTCCAACGTGTATAGCCTGACAGGAAACCCTTAAGCGCCAGGTGTACCGTCATCCTCCCTCTTGTATCGAACATTACCAAATTTTTGCAATCGCGCCATGGACAGCAAATCTTCGTGCCACCTTTTGTCCTCATATCTCGTTCGGCGACATCAAGAAACTCGTTCAAAGCCATAGCCCAACTCTCTGTCGCCCGGTTGTCGTACATCCAACTGCGATCCATCGATCAACACCTACGACACGAAACTAATCAGTTCGATAATCGAAAATCACATCAAATACGTACATATACGAAATGAAAAGAACACTAGCGAGCATTATTACCGAGCGCTAGCGATCTTTTTGGTGATAAATGATAATGGAGAGAGTGGGAGTGAGAGGAGGAGGGAGAGAATGAGAGAGAGCTAGAAATGGGTGAAGAATTAATATGGATGAGGAGGAGGGAGGGAGAGAGTGAGAGGATGAGGAGGAGGGAGAGAGTGAGAGGAGGAGCAAAAAGACTAGATCTAGATCTAGATCTAGCCCTCTAGAGCTTAGGGATGAGGGTTGGGGAGAGGGGAGAAGTGGTTGTGGGTTGGGGGGGGAAGGGGGGGCGGCGGCGGCGGCGGCAGCAGCTGGGGGGACGGCGGCGCTTGCTGCTAGCCAGTTGGCGCATGAGCACTGGCCAGCAGCAAGGGCGCGCTCTGGTTTTATAGTGAGGAGCACCACTGACGGGCTCTTAAAAGGGCACCGTCAGTGATTCATAAGCAACGTATGCACCAAATACCGCTGACGGACACGAAAGAAACTGTCAGTGAAGACAACCTCTCCACTGACGGGCAGGATTTAAGAGCCCGTCAGTGATATGGCACGTCATATGTTCACATTTTCACTGACGGGCTACATCGGCGCCCGTCAGTGGAGTTGTCATCTCCACTGACGGGCTCTTAACAATAGCCCGTCAGTGAAAATGACGCGTCATCTATCCCTCCTCATGTTCATCTCCACTGACGGGCTATTTTGGCGCCCGTCAGTGGTGCTCCTCACCTTCTGCTTTGCTGCGTTCTCCGCTGACGGGCTATTTTCCATCCGTCGGTGGAGTTCCCCTCCAACGACGGACCTTTTTATGCCCGTTAGTGGAGGGGGTTCAGGAGAGGGTCTATCTGCAGTAGTGCGACCTAGGTATGAACCACCCTTACGGGCCAATCCATGTACATCAGTCCGGCCGTAACTACGACACGGTCCCATAAGTTGTAGCAGGTGATACATCCTCGGTCCTCGACCGTGTGTAACCCTTACACCTATATTGAAGCACCACACCATATCATTTTTCACTCACCCAGTGAACAGAAATGGCAAACTATGCAGCTCATACTCTAAGTCTAGGCAAATTATTTAGTCGTGGGTGGTCCATTATCCCACCCGTGTAGAAGTACGCAAATCTTGGTCAATGTATGTCGGGAACCGGTGCTTGCGGGAAAACGAGACAAGCCACCATGCTCCCAGCCATGGCCTCTCGTCTAACCCAATGATTATTAGTCAAGTTCATTAGACATCTCCTGGTGAACACCCACCTACCACGTAACCCATCCAATGGTGTCGATTCATCTGCCATCCCAGGAATTATGACTTTTACGTGTCTAAGCATGTCTAAGCATAATTAGCATAGTGAGCAAGGTCAAAGTATAGACTACACTACTCTAGATAGGTTAGGAGTGGTGGTGGAGTTGATTGAGCACAGGAATAGGGTAATACTTAGCGAAAAGTAGAATTTGAACGCATGCGATAATGAATTTGAAAACAACTAATACTTTACAAATAGTAGATGTTTGCAATATGTTCAAAGGGGCTACTTGCCTTGTGGCTCTGCAACTAAACCCTGCTCGTGATCAAGACTATCGTCTTCTGGACCTTCCGGCTCTAACGAAGAAGAACGAAAACACCAAAAAAGAAAGGGTACAACAGTAAATATCTAAATGTTGAACATCGGCATGGGATGCAATGCATGCCATGGCATAGAGGACATAAAATAATGACTAATGCAAGTGAAATTAATTTAATCGGAGTCCGGGCGCTCAAATTATTGCGATCCGACGACTTCCGGCTAATCGGGGAAACCCTAATTTGAGTTTTTAGTCAATTATGCTTTTCCTAACATGAAAACATGGATGAAAATGAAATTTTTGGAATAGCTCTCCTTTTTCTGAACATTTTGATATATTATTTGTATTTTTCTGATTAAAAATGAATTTTCTAGGAATTTTCTAAGAGTTAATCCATTTTTAAATCTTTTTTGTATTTTTCTCAGTAAATAAAAATAGATAATAAATAAATATTATTTTTATTACCTAATGCATAAATAGGCACAGTGTATGACATGTGGGCCCCATGGTCAAAGTTTGACCAGTCTATGACAGGTGGGGCCCATTGTCACAGATTTCCACTTTTTCTTTTATTCTTTTCCTTAATTTCTGACCCATGGGACCCATACGTCATTGAGACAGATTAATTTAGTTCATTTAAAACACTGTTAACCATTAAATAGGGTCATTATGGTGTCAGAACAGTAATGATGGTTATTAATCTCTACATTAACCATAGTTAGTAATCAATTCCCCGTCATTAGGATTAAATTGTGTCCTAACGACACCTTTAATTGGGCATTTATGCCCAACTCCACGCCGGGTCGGGACGGCCGGCCGTTGGCTCGGTCCCGCCAGGGTGAGGCCGGCGCGGCACGACACCGCCGAGGCAGCAGGGCGAGGCAGCGGCGGTCTACGGTGTGGAAAGGCAGGAAGCGGCGGCGAGCGGGGCTTACCGGCGGCGAGGTAGGAAGCAGTGGCGGAGCAGCGGCCGATGCGGGAGAGGCGGCGCAGCAAGGCACCGAGGCGGCTCGGGGACGAGGCGCGGCCGGAGAGAGGTGGCGACGGACACGGGCGGCGTCGGAGCGGTGGCGGCCGAGCTTGGGACCAGGCGGAGCAGCACTGGAGCGACGGCGATATCGAGACGAAGGAGCTCGGCGGCGGTGCTCAGGGGGTAGGGGCCAGAGGTGAGCGAGGCGGCGGGAAACTGGGAGAGGAGGGAGAGCGCAAGAGGTGGCGGGGCAGCCGGGGGCTCGGTGGGGCACTAGGCAGCGGCGGCGACGGGCGGCGAGGCTCGGCGGTGAGCTGGGGCAGGGGCGAGCTCCGGTGGCGAGGGGCGGCGGCGAGTAGCTCCCGGCAGCGGAGGAGCTAGGGCGGCCAAGGAGCGGTTGAGGCAAGCTACGCGGGGAGGAAGGCGAGGTGAGCTCGGCGCGGTTGACGCCGGGATGGGGCGGAGCGGTGAGGCTCGGCGGCAAAGACGGCGGCCGAGGCAGACGGCACGGCGGCGAACTCGAGTGAGCGAGGCAAAGCGGCGGCAGGGAGCGGGGCAGGAAAGAGCGGGAGAGGGCACTGGTGCCGAGAGATAAAGGAGAAGGGGAGGGAGCAACCCGAAGCAGGAGGTGGTCTTGAGGTGGGCTGCGCGTGTGCCACGGCAGTGGGAGGACGTGGCAGGGGCGGTCGGGAGATGGGGATGAACCGGCGGCAGGGTTGAGGAGATAAGAACAGGGGGGTGGCTGGCTTAAGGAAGAAGAAAGGGGACGGGCCACGCGGGCAAGCGGGCTGGGGAGATGGGCTAGCAGGCCGGCGGGGAAGAGAGGAAAAGATGGGCCTCGGGTGGCCCATCCCGGGGGGGAGGATTTTTAGATTAGTTTTTTTTTCTTTTAGATTTTCTCTTTTCTGTTTTGATTTCTTTTTGGTTTTCTATTTCCTGCTTTGCTTTTTATTTAATCCCTAAAGCAAAATCAAACCCCATTTAAACCTTTGAATTATTTTAACAACTTTACAGATTTTGAAATTCAATCCCATAATATCATTAGAACATTTTGTCTCATTACTTTAAATGTATAATGATTAGAAATTATTCTTGTACCCTTAGTGCAAAGTTAGGGTTTTTCTTGAGGATTTCAAAAATTCAAAAACATCCTCATTTTCAGGCTTATTCATGGATGACATGTCATGTAATGATGCGCATTAGAACATTGATAAAACAGGGATGTTACACCTTCTTCTGACATTGCCACCGTTCGCACCTTCATCTGTTAATGAAAATGGAAGTTTCATATCAATTGATAAAGGCACATATATTGTTTACAAATATTTGCAGAGAAGAAAAATAAAATACATCTACTAAACTCCTATTCACTGATCGACAATATTCCAAAAAATCATTGTAGCTAATCTCCCTATTCACCGACCTCAAGAATCTGAAAAATACATCTACCTAAACTTCCGACAATACTCCAACATAACTACACACAACTAAAAACTGAATTATCAGAAAACATAATTTGCATAAGTGTGTAAATTGCTTACTTGTCTCGATGGCAACAGTTGCAACTCCTTCTTCTTCCTCTGGGCCATATCCTTCTCCGTTTTCTTCGGTACCAGCTCCTCCTCCATGATTTGTGGTGCCATCTCCTTCTTCATCTTCTTCGGTTCTATTTGCTTCTCCTTCTCCTTCTCCATCTATCAAGACACAAGGAAATGAAGATCATCATGTTGTCAGCAGGAAGGTGTGAATGAATAGGGAATGGAAGTCCATGCTCACCTTCGTCGCTATCATCCCAAACAAGATCATAATTTAGGTCAATCACAGCTCCTTCAAAATCCTCTATCTCCTCCCATAGGATTGGCTCATTTAGGTCAAAAATTTGCCATTGAACTGATCAACCATGCTACTAAATGAGAGAAGAAGAGAAAAGAAGAGAAAAAGAGAAAACTGTTGTTGAGCTAGTATTTGCATGGGGCAATTTTAAAGGAAGAGATGAACATGTCGTTTGGTTGATCTTGGCAGCAATACTGAAATTTGAAACCATGTTGAATCTCAAATTTTTGTTGCTCTTTTCTCTAATTTTGGCTCCAAAATTCTAACCATGCTACTCCAGGCATTTGGCTGATTAGCTTATACTCCCTCTATCAAAAAATGTAAGACGTGCATGCATCCCAAGATTTATAATTAGATCTATAGTATGTTGGTCTAATTATAAATCTTGGGATGTGTACGCGTCTTACATATTTGGACGGAGGGAGTATTTGTAGCAACGCATGCATGCAAGAGGATTTAGCGGCGGGAGCGCAGCCGTGGCGAGCGAGGCAACCACATGTAGCGATGCCGAGTTGGCCGACGCGGATGAGGCAGGAGTGCGGCCACGGCTTGCGAAGCATTGGAGTACGTCGATTTTTCGGAGAGTTAATGGAGGGATTACAACTGCATGCAATTAATTAAGGAATTAACAACCGATTGTAGTGCTGGGCTCTGCCTTCCTTGGTCTACGGGTTAAGAAGAATAAGCCTAAGGGTACTTCCAATACATTGTATCTTACTACATTAAATAACTGTTTAAATACAATATTCTTAATGGTTTGTATCTTAGTGTTGTTTCTAAAATATTTTTATTTATTATATTTTATGATCAATACTACTATTTTAACCTTGTAGCCTGTTTGTGGCATAGTTCTAGTACATAGTAGTATGTATGTGAGCCACACGGGATATCTCAAGAATTAATTTACATCGATTACACTGCTAAGAGCTGTATCTAGATTAAGAAACAGCTTCCCTCTCTCTCCTCCATAACTATTCCGTCACATAAGCTTTTTGTCTAGGTGACATGGATTAAGAGATAGCTGAGGTGGAGCATTAGGGTTGCTCTGACATATAAGAACAGAGGGAGTACTATATAAGTCAAGCGTGGTGGTTTGCTGCCTACCTGCTTGTATGACTCAATTAATATGTTGAAGCCAATGCATACAGAACCCGTGCATGGAGTTATTAGCACAAATGTATGTAGGCACTAAAATGCAAGATCACGTAGCAGTGGTGGAAATTGAAGTGAAAATTAGGTAGCGCTATTTTGATGGTTAGCCACTAAACTACTCTAAATACCACTATAAATCAATAACATTGTATGGGTTGGGCTTGTTTTTGTTGGGACATGTACATTTGCCCCAAGAAAACACAAGATGTAAAACACGGCGAACACAAAAATGATTGAAGGACATTCCATTAAAACAATGAACATTGAAACGTTATCGCAGTGAATTTTTTTTAGAAATATTTATAGCGTAAAAATAAAAATAAAATAGTGCTAATGATCCCTGAATTTCTTCTGTACTTTATGGTGATTTTGTTGTTGTTTGTTCTGAATCTTCGGTAGTGTTTTCTAATTTTGCCAAAATACATACTTGACGGTCAAACCTTTTTGGCCGGACAGAAGAGTGACCCAAATTTCATTCTATGGATGAATGAGAGGTGGAAAATAGTGGCACAGTTAGAATGAAAAAAACACGATTTTCCCCAAGTAAACTGATGGGAGGAGTAAAAGCGCAAGTTCGACTCTAAGTACGGTTATTCCCGTGGTCTTCTCCTCCAACACAGCTTCTCAACCTTTGTATGTCTCTAGAGCCCAGACCCCTTGACCCCGTGAACCATGCCAGTTCATAGTTGTCGATTACTCGGCTCTACAACTGACCACCATGCTTATTGTAAGCCATCTCTATCGCATGAGCAGGCTGCTCTGGCGCCTCTTCCTATGCGCACATGAGCCACCCCAGAATACCTACTTTAGGCCCTGTTTGTTTGGGCTGCGGCTTATTGAGAAGCAGCTGGAGCTGGTAAGATCTGAGAAGCAGCTGGAACTGGTCAGCTGGTGGGAAGTAGCTGAGCCGTTTGTTTGGGTTTCTTTTGGACGGCTGGTGGACATGTAGCTGGTACTGAATGTCTGAAATACCCCTGTGTGCTGAAGATGTTGTTTAAGTTCTGATTATGTATGGTTTATATGTATTTACTCTGATTTAGCATAAATTACATACTTAGCACACAATTTTAGCGAAATTTTGATGTTTCTAAATTTGCACCTATTCTTCACAACATGCAATATATTCGCAAGCTCTTAGGTCTTAATATATATACAACATGCAATTAATTCACAACATGCACTTAATTCTATCACATGTGTACAATATTTGCATTTACAAAGAGAATCTAGCAATTGGATTTCAGATCAAGACATAGCATTACTAAGATAATTAGTATAAATCCAAATTAGACTAATTGCTTGATTTGCTGCTCCACATACTCCTGCAATCTCCTTTTTTTGAGCCACAATTAACAACAATCATATCCACTAAACAATTAACAGCAATCACATACACAATTAACTCCTGGGGCATTATAAATAAAGTTTTCATGCATATTTCTTTATCATCACAACCAAACAATATGAATAGAAAAATTCTTCAACCAATCAACATGCATCACGATACAGAATCAAGAAATGGACAAGAACAAAAAGAATCTGGGGCTGCCATGGCCAGATCTCACGCAGAGGAGTGTCGGAGCACTGAGGATGGTGGCGGCTTCGATTGGAGACCCGCCGGTGCTCGGGGGCAGAGGACGGCGGCGGCTTCGGCTTGGAGGACAAGCGGAGGGCGGCGATTGCTCGGGCAGTGGTAGGAGGAGGTGAGGATACGCAGCGGGAGGGGGAGGCGGGCGGCAGCGTTCTCGAAACCCTAGGCCGATGGGCAGTGGCGGGTGGCCAGGATCCGCTTGGACGGCTGCCGGCTCGGGAGGGGAGGCTGGTTTCTGAGGCGCGAGTCCTTGGCGTGGTCGGGGAAGAAGGAGGGGAAGCCGCCGGCTTAGGCGGCGAGGGGGGGCCGCCGGATCTTGAGCTGCAAGGGGCGAGGGACGCTGGTGTTGGGGACGGCGGAAGCTGGCGTCGGGGGGAGAGCCCGGCTCGTCTTGGGGTGCCGGTGCTCGACGCAGAAGGCGTGCGGGGAGGCGGCTAAGGAGCGGCGACGGCGGCGGCAGAGGAACCCTAAGCCGGGGGCGGGTGTGAGTGGGCCGGAGGGTTCTACAGGGTCCCGGGGGTGCGAGAGCAGGTGGTGGCCAGGGAAGCGGGGTGGCAATTTCTTGTAATTAGTTGTCAAAGTTGGAGGGCAATGTCATATGGAGGTTGCGGGAAGCTGCGGGGAGCTCCTGTTCTAGTGCTTCTCCGATCAAATGCAAATGCCACAAGTGCTTGTGAAAAGCAAATTTTAGAAGCTAGATGTTTGTTTGGGCTTGTGCTTCTAGAGGGCTAGAAGCACCACAAGCTGAAGCACAAGCCCAAACAAACAGGGCCTTAACCATTGTCGTCTTCGCTAGGCGCCACTACCTCTGCCTACCACTGAACTCTTACATTCACAGTGCCGTTGCCTCCCAATCTCGTCCGTCCCTGGAAGTTCTGATACAAGGGCCCAATCATCTCAAGAACTTAACCTAACTCGATAGCTCACTCTCTGTCATAATCACCATTGCTGGGAGAGGAAACACTTGCCGGGAATAGCCTATTTTGTGATCATCCTTATTGTTAATTTTTTTGGATAATTAACAAATTACAAGAACATAGTGTATGTATGTTTTTGGCATTTTCTCGATCAATAAACAAAACTTATAAAGTTTAAAAACGGAAAAAGGAACAATAGCGGTACCTGTAAGCTTGTCAGCGGCTCCCTCGTGATGGGGCTGCCCCATGGCCCTTTCCGTATCCACCACTGTCACCGCTAATCAATTGCCACGCTAGGGATCTATAACCACACGTACCACAAGGCGCCCTTGTCCCTCGGTTCGTTCGCCTCTCCAAGCTATGGTAAGAGGGATTGCCGTGTTAGGCGTAGTTCTTTAGCATTGACATGATGAAAGCCTAATCTCCATCTAGAACACCTAATGGCTAATGCAGAAGCGTGATTACCAGTGATGGGCGAACCCATCGGCGTCGATACGAAGACCTGCGCCTGCTCGATGTAGGCATGACGAAGGCGTGGGGAAGAACGGTCGGGACGTAGGCGTAGGTGTCGTAGACGTGGCTAGCGGCAACCTTCGGGGCGCCACCTGCACTGTCCGTACGTCCGCGTCGTCCTCTCCGTGATGTTGATCTTCCCGTCGTTACAGCGCCCCTTAGATTGGATTGGATATAGGGTTTTGGAAGAGATCGTGACCTCACGGAATGTCCGTACGTAAGGGAGCCGGACTCATCCCCTTTTTTATATGGCGCTGGCGACGGGGGACCAAAACCATCGAGTTGGTTTTGCGCTCCCGATCAGAGCACGAATGTGCGTCAGAAGTACCCCTCATATCTCGGTTTTTGTTAGCCCGAGATCAAAACCCAACATTCTCCCCCTTGATTGAAAGGCTAACATCACAATGGTCCTTATCTCCAGGATCAAAGGCTTTTCAGTAGTCCCATGCCGGCAACATGATCACAAAAAAAACTGAGTGGTAAGCCTTTAGTAAGCGGATCCGCAAGCATATTTTTAGTACTTATATGTCTAACATCAATTGTTTGATTCTGGGTTCTATCTTGCACAACATGATACTTAATGTCAATGTGTTTGGCGGCACCACTTGACTCGTTGTTACTTGCATAGAAAACTGCGGGTTCATTATCGCAGTATAGTGTTAGTGGTTTAGAAATGCTGTCTACTACTCTAAGTCCGGGAATAAAATTCTTTAGCCATACAGCCTGCCCAGTAGCTTCATAACATGCCACAAACTCAGCTTGCATCGTTGATGATGCAGTGAGTGTCTGTTTGGAACTTTTTCACGAGATAGCTCCCCCAGCGAGGGTGAAAATATAATTTGATGTGGACTTCTTAGTATCAACACACCCCGCAAAATCGACATCTGAATAACTCACAACTTCGAGATTATCAGACTTCTTGTATGTGAGCATGAAATCTTTAGTGCCTTGCATATATCGCATGACCTTCTTAGTGTTGGGGAACGTGCTACGCAAAACAAAAATTTACCGTACACGAACCAAACCAAGATCCACTATCGAGGTGCAGGCAACGATATCATACCTTCGCCGATCACGTCAATGCAGCGGAGAAGTTGCCGTTGTCGATGAAGTCCGCAGACTCCCGCAGCTAGGTTATACCTCCCAGCCACGAGAGTGATCTCCTCGCGAATAGTTCGCCCGATCGAACGCCGAAGTGTACGACGTCTCCGAGGTATCCACGCGTACCGGATCAGTGACACCGCGGTAATATGTGGACCAGCACGCAAGAACAGCGGGGATCTACGAGAAGGAGAAGCAGCAGCGCGCCGACAGCTGTACTAGATCTAATCTAGAAGAGAGAGGAAGAGGAGGCTGCCTAGGGTTTCGTCCAAGGGACTAGGGCTGCCTCTGGGGCTGCTTGGGATGCCCTTTGAGGTGCCCTGCCCCTCTATTTATAGGGGTTGGGGCAGCTCTCTCTAGGCAGGTGGAGTCCTACTCCAGCAGGGACACCTTGTTGGAGTTGGAGTCCAACTCCACCAGAACCTTCTAGAACTTCTAGAACTTTCTGGAACACTTCCGGACATCACCGGAACCATCCGGGACCTCCCGGAACACTTTCGAGATCATCCGAAACACTTTTGGAACCCTTCTCTCTCGTTCTCCATAAATCGTAGCATTCCTAAATGTCACTAAAACGTTAAGCGTGTGACCCTATAGGTTCGAGTATATGTGGACATGTCCGAACACCTTCCAGTCAATAATCGTCAGCGGGATCTGGACACCCATAACGATTCCCACATATCATCGAAGATCTTTATCGAGCGAACCTCGTATTACCGCATATCATCCTTTTGCCTCACGATACATTACACAACCCGAGGTGAGACTTTTATAGTATCTCTGTGATCAACTCCTTGATCACTATACGTAGTTATCCTCCTTACCGGTTTGTACTCTTTTCTCGTTTCCGTATTCCGGTATCCCCGTGACTAACCTTTTAGTCACAATACCTAGCCAGGCGATGCTAGACACCGTAATACCGAGTGGGCCCAGAGTGTATCTCTCCATCGCCGGATGGGCAAATCCCAGTCTTGACATATCTAGAACCACGATATACTTTCTGGTGTACCTGAAAGTCACCTTTATAATTACCAGTTACGGAGTAACGTTTGATGACCCCAAAGCAACCATCCGGTATCCGGGTCTACGATATTCTCATGGTCTAAGGACGCAAGTAAATGTTAACACATAATGAGAAGATACTGACAACATATTGACAAAGTGATCTCGCAGTATCTCATAAGGGGGTCTATCCAACACCATTGTTACCCTAACAATGTGTTCCCATTATTACCGGCATCCTTGTTACATTAACAATGCCCATGATCAGGAAAACAAGACCATCAACAATACATGAGCTAGTCTAAAGGCCTGACTAGGGATCTGAATGGTGTTTATTATTCCACACATGCAATTAGGTTTTCCTCTAAATCTCATATTCAAGAACCAATGCAATTCTAGCATAGAACATAAACTTAATCATGAACATGAAATAGAATAATAACAACTTTATTATTGCCTCTAGGGCATATTTCCAACGGTCTCCCACTTGAACTAGAGTCAATAATCTAGCCAATGTTTTAAGCTCCTAACACCTATGGCATTCCGGTGTTGCTCATGATTTGCTTGTGGTAGAGGCTTCGTCAACGGATCTGACACATTCAGGTCCGTGTGTGATGTGAATCACCCTGAAGGAGGATGATCGATCCCAAAGTTTGCCCGATTTTCACGACGTAGGATCCTAGATAACTAGCCTGTGAAGCCTGATGAATGACACAGCCAATCACCGTCTTGATTACGGAAGCCTGCAGCACTCGATTCACCCAACCACACACTTCGGCCCTTTGTTACTCACTAACGTGGAGCAACGTGTTCAAGCAATCCACGAAGAAATCACAAGAACAACGGAGAAACAATCTCAGATAAACTCCCAATCCCTGGTTGAGGTGGAAATAGCTCACACTCTAGAGGAACAAGAGTTCTCTTCAATTCTAAAATTCTTCACTCACTACTGCAGAACAGGTCACTACTGACGGTCGCCAAACACCCTCTACTGACGGACAGGGGGCCCGTCACCCTGGAAATATCAGTGGAGGGGGTCACGCCACTGACGGGCATAGGGTCCGTCAGTACTGTTTATTTCTACTGACGGACGCACGGGGACCGTCAGAGGAGATATGTATTCCTGCTAGCCGACAGGCACCTGATTGTATCAGTACTGACGGTCGCGTAATAAAAGCCCGTCAGTAGAGGTACACCTTCACTGACGGGCTGTCCGTAAGTGCCCGTCAGTAGAGATATGTCGACGGGCACCTAACTGTATCAGTACTGACGGGCGCGTAATAAAAGCCCGTCAGTAGAGGTACACCTTCACTGACGGGCTGTCAGTAATTGCCCGTCAGTAGCGGTATGTATTCCTGCTAACCGAAATTGATTTGTGTTAGCTCATAATCACACTTAGATTATTCATAATAATAGACTATAGTATTACATTATTCCTAATCACAGACTATACGAAGTATTCATTCACAGAGTCAAATGTCTTAATCACATAACATTTATAATCACATATATAGTATGTACACTCGAACGACGATCACAAGTATGAAACAATTGTTTATTGAATTACAAAAACAACGATTCTATTGATTCCCGCTTAAGTTTGGCTTCGGAAATTGGGGGCCGGCGTAGAATTCACCCATCGGATTGATGACTTCAAGGTGATGAGTCTGGCGAAGACTTTTTGGATCCGAGCAAAGTCCTGTCGCCAGTCGTACATATGACTTCCCAGCTCGCTCCAAGCCTTCAGTTCTTTCATATCTTTCCAATGCTTGTTCTTGTACCGGACAAATAGGTCCATATGGGCACAGGTGTAGTACCCACATGTCACGGAACCTTCCGGCTGAACTCTGCAAGGGAACTTGTCATGTCAACTATTCTCCCGATGTTTGCCGAGTAACCAGAAGAAACTTTGACACCTTGGAGGCACTCCAAAAAGCTAACGATCTCTTTTTTGCTGAGAGTGTAACAAGCAGCGGGACAGTCCGTCTTGATTCTGACTGCACCCGTCCCCAACTTGGTCGTTCGCTTCGTAGCCCACAGCTTCTTTCTTATACCCAAGAATTCCATGTCAGCTCGTGCCTTCGGTCCATCTTTAGTCTTTTCTGAAATGTTGAGCAGGATACCAAGCAAGCTCTCGCACACGTTTTTTTCAACATGCATGACGTCTATGCTGTGACGTGTGCTTAGGAATCTCCAGTAAGGCAAATCCCAGAATACGGATTTCCTTTTCCAGACGCCGTCCTGCATGGGAACAGACGGTTGTGTCTTACCTGGCGTAACAAGGGGCATTGTGTTCACGATGTCATAGATTTCCACCCCGGTCTTCTCCCGAGGCGCCGAACGGACCTCAACAGTATTGTCAAACAATTCCTTCTCTTGCCTCCATGGGTCGTTCTGTTTCAGCCACCTTCGGTGGCCCATGAACACGATTTTTTTGGATCCCTTTAGGTGTAAACTTGTAGTAGACTCCAAACACTTCACACATCCTTTGTACCCATGAACACACTGGCAGGACTGATATCCGTACGCGGGGTAGTCTTGGACCGTCGTGAACAACAGCGCTTTCAGATTGAAGTACTCTTCTTCGTATGCGTCCCAGACCTGGGCCCCTGGTTCCCACAGTGTAGCTAGTTCTTCGAACAATAATTGTTGATACATGTTCAGATCGTTCCCAGGTTGCTTCGGCCCTTGTATGAGAATACAGAGGTGTATGTACTTTCGTTTCATGCACAGCCATGGAGGAAGATTGTACATCCATAGAACCACGGGCCAAGTGCTGTGTCTGCTGCTCATGTTGCCGAATGGATTGATCCCGTCCGTACTCATACCGAACCTGATATTCCTCGGATCTTTTCCGAAATCATCGTATTGGGCGTCGATTGCCCTCCACTGCGAAGCATCGGCAGGGTGTCTCATCACTCCATCATCAGTTTTCCGCCCCTCGGCGTGCCAACGTAGCAGCTTTGCCTCCTTCTTGTTAGCGAATAAACGATTCAAACGGGGAAGGACCGGAAGATACCATACAACCTTTGCTGGAGCCCCACTCTTCACTGGGTCCTCATCATCGGCTTGCTTTCTACCCCTCTTGAATCTGGACGTGTTGCACGTGGGACACTTGTACAGCTTCTCGTGCTCCTTGCGGTAAATAAAGCAGTCATTCGGACACGCGTGGAACCTCTGCACCTCTAACCCAAGAGGGCAGACAACCTTCTTGGCTTCTTCCGTGCTCGTAGGCAGCAAGTTGTTTTTCGGAAAAACTTTTGCAAGAAAAGCCAGTGTCTCATCGAAGCCTTCGTCCGGACAGTTGTGGGCTGCCTTGATCCTTAGAAGTTCCAGCGTGACCGACAGACGCGTGTGCTCTGGATCGCAACCGGTATACAACGGGATTTGTGAGTCTTCAACTAGTCTCGAGAACTTGGCAGCCTCTCTTTCATCCTCGGGATCTATCACCACCTGCTCCACCATGTGAACGTCCTGCACCATATCGGCCAAATTGTTTCCCGTTTCTCCTTCGGCGTCAGGTTCGATACTCCCCTCGTCTTCTTCGTCATCTCCGTGTTCGGCAGCTTGCTGTAACACCTGATCTTCCTCCTCCTCGCCGTGACATGTCCAACGTGTATAGCCTGACATAAAACCCTTAAGCGCCAGGTGTACCGTCACCCTCCCTCTCGTATCGAACATTACCAAATTTTTGCAATCGCGACATGGACAGCAAATCTTCGTGCCACCTTTTGCCCTCATATCTCGTTCGGCGACATCAAGAAACTCGTTCAAAGCCATAGCCCAACTCTCTGTCGCCCGGTTGTCGTACATCCAACTGCGATCCATCGATCAACACCTACGACACGAAACTAATCAGTTCGATAACCGAAAATCACATCAAATACATATCCGACATGAAAAGTACACTAGCGAGCATTATTACCGAAAGTTTACTAGGGAGATGTATGGAGAGGGAGGGAGAGAGTGAGAGGTGGAGTGAGAGATGAGGAGGAGGGAGAGAGTGAGAGGTGGAGTGAGAGATGAGGAGGAGGGAGAGAGTGACAAAGAGAGGAGGAGTGAGAGGTGAGGAGGTGGGAGAAAGTGAGAGGAGGGAGAGAGTGAGAATGAGAGGAGGAGTGAGAGGTGAGGAGGTGGGAGAAAGTGAGAGGAGGAGTGAGAGGTGAGGAGGGAGAGAGTGAGAGGAGGAGTGAGAGGTGAGGAGGGAGAGAGTGAGAGGAGGAGGAAAAGAGGTCTAGATCTAGATCTAGATCTAGATCTAGACTCTCTAGCTTGGGGAGGAGGGTTTGGGGAGAGGGGACAAGTGTTGGTGGGTTGGGGGGGGAAGGGGGGGGCGGCGGCGGCGACGGCGGCAGCAGCTGGGGCGACGGCGGCACTCGCTGCTGGCCAGTGGGCGCGCGAGCACTGGCCAGCAGCGAGGGCCTGCTTTGGCTATAAGGAGATAACACCACTGACGGGCCCTTAAAATGGGCCCGTCAGTGAATATACAGCCAACCATGCAGTAATTACCACTGACGGACGAAGATCTATGCCGTCAGTGGAGTTAACATCTCTACTGACGGGCCGGTACAGAGGGACCGTCAGTAAAATTAGTCGTCATACGTTCACACTTACACTGACGGTCCGAGTTTTAGCCCGTCAGTGGAGATGCGATCTCCTCTGACGGTCCTTTAAATTGAGATCGTCAGTGGAGTTAACGCGTCATCTATGCCACCTCGCGTTCATCTCTACTGACGGATGTATTTCGTGCCCGTCAGTGGTGCTCTGCGTGTCCATCTTTGCTGCCCTCTCCGCTGACGGTCTCTTTCGTGTCCGTCGGCGGTGTTCCCCTCCAGCGACGGACCTCTTTGTGCCCGTCAGTGGAGGGGGTTCAGGAGAGGGTCAATCTGCAGTAGTGACTAGTCATTACATGGGAAGCAACCTCATATATATAGAGGTTGAAGACTTAAGGCTTAAGCTATCTCAAACAAAATATCAACTAGTAGCTACACTAGGACGGTTTGCTACAGTACACGTAGCTACAGTAGCTACAGTATGACGGTTTGCTACAGTACGTGTTGCTACAGTACATAAGAGTCTAAAATATTTGAGTACAGACAGAAAAGTCGGAAGCTCCGGTTTGAAAATCGGTGGTTCCGGGATCTGCTACTGTCTTGATTCTTCAAG
Organism: Stipa capillata; assembly: GCA_019208055.1. Taxonomy (NCBI): domain Eukaryota; kingdom Viridiplantae; phylum Streptophyta; class Magnoliopsida; order Poales; family Poaceae; genus Stipa; species Stipa capillata. The sequence continues at coordinate 295,518 of JAGXJF010005803.1, read as the reverse complement.
TCTTGAAGTCTTCAAGTCTTCAAGTCGGAAGTTCCGGGATTGCCTTCTGTCTTGAGTCTTCAAGTCTTCAAGTCTTCAAGTCTTCAATTCTTCAAGTCTTCAAGTCTTCAAGTCGGAAGTTTCGGTTTGGAAATCGGTAGTTCCGAGATTGCCTTCTGTCTTGAGTCTTCAAGTTCTTCAAGTCTTCAAGTCTTCAAGTCTTCAAGTCGGAAGTTCCGGTTTGGAAATCGGTAGTTCCGGGATTGCCTTCTGTCTTGAGTCTTCAAGTTCTTCAAGTCTTCAAGTGGGTTGAAGACTTTACAGCTGAAGACTTTACGCCGGTTGAAGACTTTTAAGGCTGACAAGTCGGTGACTCCGGTTTTTCCTTTTGAGCTTTCTCCAAGTCTTTTTCCTCAAACCTGAGTGTGCAAATGATCAAGGCATTAGGTAGCACACCATTCAAGCTCAAATCCAGTGGGCGTTTATTAAGGAAAAGATTCACCTGTTGGGTGATTTGTTGAGCTCTTGCCCTTGTCATGGGTCCTTGTTGAGCTTGGGGTATTGGAATGTCAATTGATGAGGATGGACTTGTGTGACTCCTAGGGCCATTCTCATCAGTGTGTATTTTGCATATCTTTACGTCTCCACGCTCCACCAATTCACGAATGATGTGGAATCGGCGTTGTATATGTTTGGACTTCTGGTGGGACCTTGGCTCCTTGGCCTGAGCTATGGCGCCACTATTGTCACAATAGAGCTCCATAGGATCCAGCGTACTCGGAACCACACCAAGCTCGGTGACGAACTTCTTAATCCAAACGCCCTCCTTTGCCGCTTCCGAAGCGGCGATATACTCAGCCTCCGTTGTAGAATCCGCCACAGTGTCCTGCTTGGAACTCTTCCAGCTCACTGCGCCACCGTTCAGTGTATACACCAAGCCTGATTGAGATCGAAAATTGTCCAGATCTGTGACAAAGCTGGCGTCGGTGTAACCCTTTACAACGAGCTCTTCGTCACCACCGTATACGAGAAACATATCCTTAGTCCTCTTCAGGTACTTTAGGATATTCTTCACTGCTGTCCAATGATCATGACCTGGATCACTCTGGTATCTGCTTGTAACACTTAGAGCATAGGACACATCTGGTCGTGTACATATCATGGCGTACATGATTGACCCAATCACAGATGCGTATGGAATCTTACTCATGCGTTCTCACTCATCAGTTGTCGAAGGACACTGATTCTTGCTCAAACTTTTCCCATGCGACATCGGCAAGAACCCCTTCTTGGCGTTTTCCATACTGAACCTCTTCAGTACTTTATCTATATATGTACTCTGGCTTAGCCCTATTAGGCGCTTTGATCTATCTTTATAGATCTTTATACCTAATATGTATGCTGCCTCGCCTAAGTCTTTCATTGAAAAACTATTTTTCAACGAAGTCTTAATATTGTCAGGAAAAGATACATCATTCCCAATCAACAATATGTCATCCACATAGAGTATTAGAAATGCTATTGCACTCCCACTTACTTTCTTTTAAACACAAGCCTCTTCGCCATTCCTGATGAATCCAAACCCTTTGACTACTTCATCAAAGTGAAGATTCCAACTCCATGATGCTTGTTTCAGTCCATAAATGGATCTCTGAAGTTTGCATACCTTTCCAGCATCCTTTGGATTGACAAAACCCTCGGGCTGTATCATATACACGTCCTCGGTTAGTTTCCCATTCAGGAACGCCGTTTTGACGTCCATTTGCCATATCTCGTAATCGAAATATGCAGCAATCGCTAGAAGAATCCAAACAGACTTAAGCATTGCTACGGGAGAGAATGTCTCATCGTAGTCAACTCCTTGAACTTGTCAGAAACCCTTTGCGACAAGTCGAGCTTTATAGATGTATACATTCCCATCCGCGTCTGTTTTCTTTTTATAGATCCATTTACATTCGATAGGCCTCACGCCTTCAGGAGGGTCCACCAAGTTCCAAACTTGGTTCTCGTACATGGATTCTATCTCGGATTTCATGGCGTCTAGCCATTTAACGGAGTCAGGGCCCATCATTGCTTCCGTATAGGTCGCAGGCTCATCATTGTCTAACAACAATACCTCGTCCGAAAACCACTGTGGTTTCGTGCGAATCCTACCAGACCTTCGTGGTTCAGCTGCTGGCTCGACCGAAGTCTCTACATCACATGTAGGGGCTTCCGTATTAGTCATTGTGGGAAACTCCGGAACCACTTCCGGCGTTGCATCACTTTGACCTAATGACGAAGATTCACCAATCTCGTCGAGTTGCACTATCCTCCCACTCACCCCTTTCGCAAGAAACTCTTTCTCGAGAAACACACCGTTCTTTGCGACAAACACTTTGCCTTCGGTGCGGTGATAGAAGGAATACCCAACAGTTCCTTTGGGATAACCAACGAAGAAGCATTTATCCGATTTGGGATCGAGCTTATTTGGTTGTAAACGCTTTACATATGCATCGCATCCCCAAATTTTAAGAAAAGACAAGTTGGGTTTCTTCCCATGCCATATCTCATATGGTGTCATTTCAACGGATTTAGATGGTGCTCTATTCAGTGTAAAAGTGGCAGTCTCTAAAGCATAACCCCAAAAAGACAATGGTAGTTCAGTTAATGACATCATCGATCTTACCATGTCCAACAAGGTTCGATTACGTCTCTCGGACACTCCATTCCTCTATGGCGTTCCGGGAGGCGTAAGCTGTGGAACAATTCCGCAACTCTTCAGATGTTCGCTAAACTCGTAACTCAAATACTCCCCTCCGCGATCCGATCGCAGAAACTTGATTTTCTTGTTACGATGATTTTCTACTTCATGTTGAAATTCTTTAAACTTTTCAAAGGTTTCAGACTTATGTCTCATTAAATAGATATACCCATATCTACTCAAATCATCCGTGAAGGTTATGAAGTAGAGGAATCCATTGCGCGTAGCTATACTCATTGGACCACATACATCCGAATGTACGATCTCCAATAAGTCAGTCGCCCGTTCTACGTGGCCTGTGAATGGCGTTTTAGTCATTTTACCCATTAGACAAGGCTCGCAAGTGTCAAATGATTCATAATCAAATGACTCCAAAAGTCCATCATAATGGAGTTTCTTCATGTGCTTCTTTCCAATATGACCCAAACGGCAGTGCCACAAATAAGTGGAATTCAAATCGTTTGTCTTGTGACGTTTAGCGTCAGTGTTATGGATGTGTGTATTACCATCAAGATTCATAATAAATAACCCATTCACAACGGGAGCATGGCCATAAAACATATTATCCATATAAATCGAACAACCATTGTTCTCAGACTTAAACGAATAACCGTCTTGTAACAAACATGATCCAGAAATAATGTTTTTGCTCAAGGCCGGAACACAGTAACAATTACCAAGCTCTAAAATAAATCCTGAAGATAAATGTAGAGGTAGGACGCCGACGGCGAGCACAGCAACTTTTACTCCGTTCCCGACGCGCATCGTCACCTCATCCTTTGCCAGTCGCTTAGGCCTCTGTAGTTCCTGTATCGAGTTGCAAATATGAGCAACCGATCCGGTATCCAATATCCAAGAATTACATTGCGGACCAGCAAGGAACACATCAATAACATGTATGACACTCATACCTGAGCTGGACTTTCCAGACTTCTTCTTTTCTACCAGATATTTCTTACAGTTCCTCTTCCAGTGTCCCTTCTCTTTACAGAAGAAGCACTCAACATCAGAAGTGACGCCAGTCTTGGACTTCTTAGGCGTGTCAGTTACACTAGCACCCTTAGATTTGTCCTTTTTCTTAGACTTGACCTTCTTCTTGAAGTTGGTTGTTTTATTCACCATCATTACATGATTGGCATCCTTCTGGATTCCACTCTCAGCAATTTTAAGCATAGTAAACAATTCACCCATACTCTTTTCCATCCCATTCATGTTGTAGTTCATGATGAAGCTACTATAGCTCGGAGGGAGGGAAGCAAGAACAAGATCAGTGCCTAACTCTTGGGAGATTGGAAAACCTAGCGCATCCAACCTTTGTGCGTACCCAGACAATCTGAGTACGTGCTGACTCACTGAGCTGCCCTCAGCCATCTTGCATTCAAATAAGGCTTTAGATATCTCATATCTTTCAGTCCTTGCTTGCTTCTGAAACAAAGCTTTCAGCTCCTGGATTAACTCATAAGCAGCCCAATTCTCAAAACGCTTTTGAAGATCAGGTTCCATGGAGGCAAGCATGACGCACTGTACTGCAATAGAATCATCACTCTTAGATTGATAGATACGAGTCTCATCATCCATAGCGTTAGCGGGGAGTTCACCGAGAGTTTGTGATAGGACATAGTCCTTCTTGGCACTCTTGAGGACAATCCTCACATTACGGTACCAGTCCGTAAAGTTGTTACCAGACGAATTCAGTTTTTCTTTCTCAAGCAACGCGCATAGTGGAAAGGTGGTTACGGGTGCCATAGATCTACAACTTAAAAACAAATACACTTTAGACATTGTTCATGATTAAAGCAACTCAAATTAACACTTAATTAGAGTAAGCTCCCACTAAAACCAATATCCCTCATAATTGATTATTAGTGATTCAAGATCCACGACTCACTTACTCCGCCATTGATGTGACATTACTGATGACGGAATAACGAGACCGGTAGGTCAACATGCCAATCATATCCCATATGACTCTTGTTCATCTTTCGATGGGTGTGTTCCGAGCCCAAGACGATCTTGCAAAGCTCGTCAAGACAACCGAGTGCCCTGCTGCGCGAACGGTTCGCGCCTGCCTCATATATGTCAAACCTATCGTACCCATGTGATATGGCCCACCTCTGAATGGCAAATACTCCAGACGGTGCTACACTTGGAAGAACACTAACTACTTTGATATTTGTGAGAGGGATCACCCTATTTAACAACGTCTACCACGCATCAAACAAGGTGCAAAAAGGGATTAACATTACATGCAATCAAATTATTGTGATATGGTATAGCCCCTTTTGTTGAAGAAGACTTCTTCAACATCTTTTGGTGGAGAACTCCTTCTTCGCGTACGGCGTAGCGTCGAGGTCCATTGATGTAAGATTGTCACCACCATGTCCTTGCAATTACAACTATTTGCTATCACATAGCTAATAAAATAAATGCATTACATGGCTTTCTAGTTGACGCGTAGGTCAATACAATAAATACTGACAATCGTATTGGCTCCTGCCGATTGCCGTACTCACGACACGCAGGTCATGACAAAATTAAAATTACAAACACTTTGCATCTCATACAATCACATTGCATCACATAGGCTATACCACATCACATGCATACCCTGCAAAAACAAGTTAGACGCCTCTAACGTTTATGCTACAATACGTGGCTTTATGGCTACATTACAAACCGTTTGCTATCTACGTTACCATAAGCACGATTGCTCTTGCAGTTATTTAACTGTCGGGGTTCGTCATACGCAGACCCCCGTGTAGATCACATCTACAAGCCCGCTCATTGCAAATTTATCTTTCTCAACTAAAGTGAAACCAAAGTCATCCTTAGCATGTCTCGATCCGAAGATCGTAAGGTTCGCCGGACCTCTAAAAATTTCACAATGCCGCCGAGATCAAAATTTTGCAATGAGAGGGAAACAACAAGAAAATCCGGTGGCAGATCTCATCTAACACCCCGCACATCATATGTGCAATGCCGCATATCACATATGCTCTAGTCGTACCTACAACTACGCATAGTACCGCTCTGATACCACTGTTGGGGAACGTGCTACGCAAAACAAAAATTTACCGTACACGAACCAAACCAAGATCCACTATCGAGGTGCAGGCAACGATATCATACCTTCGCCGATCACGTCAATGCAGCGGAGAAGTTGCCGTTGTTGATGAAGTCCGCAGACTCCCGCAGCTAGGTTATACCTCCCAGCCGCGAGAGTGATCTCCTCGCGAATAGTTCGTCCGATCGAACGCCGAAGTGTACGACGTCTCCGAGGTATCCACGCGTACCGGATCAGCGACACCGTGGTAATATGTGGACCAGCACACAAGAACAGCGGGGATCTACGAGAAGGAGAAGCAGCAGCGCGCCGACAGCTGTACTAGATCTAATCTAGAAGAGAGAGGAAGAGGAGGCTGCCTAGGGTTTCGTCCAAGGGACTAGGGCTGCCTCTGGGGCTGCTTGGGATGCCCTTTGAGGTGCCCTGCCCCTCTATTTATAGGGGTTGGGGCAGCTCTCCCTAGGCAGGTGGAGTCCTACTCCAGCAGGGACACCCTGTTGGAGTTGGAGTCCAACTCCACCAGAACCTTCTAGAACTTCTAGAACCTTCTAGAACCTTCTAGAACCTTCTGGAACACTTTCGGACATCACCGGAACCATCCGGGACCTCCCGGAGCACTTTCGAGATCATCCGAAACACTTTTGGAACCCTTCTCTCTCGTTCTCCATAAATCGTAGCATTCCTAAATGTCGCTAAAACGTTAAGCGTGTGACCCTATAGGTTCGAGTATATGTGGACATGTCCGAACACCTTCCGGTCAATAATCGTCAGCGGGATCTGGACACCCATAACGATTCCCACATATCATCGAAGATCTTTATCGAGCGAACCTCGTATTACCGCATATCATCCTTTTGCCTCACGATACATTACACAACCCGAGGTGAGACTTTTATGGTATCTCTGTGATCAACTCCTTGATCACTATACGTAGTTATCCTCCTTACCGGTTTGTACTCTTTTCTCGTTTCCGTATTCCGGTATCCCCGTGACTAACCTTTTAGTCACAATACCTGGCCAGGCGATGCTAGACACCGTAATACCGAGTGGGCCCAGAGTGTATCTCTCCATCGCCGGATGGGCAAATCCCAGTCTTGACATATCTAGAACCACGATATACTTTCTGGTGTACCTGAAAGTCACCTTTATAATTACCAGTTACGGAGTAACGTTTGATGACCCCAAAGCAACCATCCGGTGTCCGGGTCTACGATATTCTCATGGTCTAAGGACGCAAGTAAATGTTAACACATAATGAGAAGATACTGACAACATATTGACAAAGTGATCTCGCAGTATCTCATAAGGGGGTCTATCCAACACCATTGTTACCCTAACAATGTGTTCCCATTATTGACGGCATCCTTGTTACATTAACAATGCCCATGATCAGGAAAACAAGACCATCAACAATACATGAGCTAGTCTAAAGGCCTGACTAGGGATCTGAATGGTGTTTATTATTTCACACATGCAATTAGGTTTTCTTCTAAATCTCATATTCAAGAACCAATGCAATTCTAGCATAGAACATAAACTTAATCATGAACATGAAAATAGAATAATAACAACTTTATTATTGCCTCTAGGGCATATTTCCAACACTTAGCGGCCTTCCAGTGGTCCGGTCCTGGATTGACTGAAATTTGCCAAGCATCCCAGTAATAAAAGCCAAATCGAATTTGAGGTACCACTGTCTTGACGATTGTTTCAAGCCATAAATTGACTTCTTTAAATGACATGCCGTATGTTCTTTGCCTTCCACAACAAAACCTTCTGGTTGAGCCATGTACACGTGTTTATCCAGGTCTCCATTAAGGAGTGTTGTTTTAACATCCATTTGATGTAGCTCTAAATCATAATGAGCCACAAGCGCCATGACGATTCTAAAGGAATCTTTGGTAGAAACAGGTGAGAAGTTATCATTATAGTCAATCCCTTCTCTTTGTGAGAAGCCTTTTGCTACGAGCCTTGCTTTGAACCTTTCGATGTTTCCCTTAGAGTCATACTTAGTTTTGTAGACCCATTTACAGCCTACCTTCTTGGCTCCGTCAGGAATTTCTACTAAGTCCCATACATCATTAGAACTCATAGACTTTATTTCATCATTCACGGGGCCTAGCCACTTAGATAAATGTTCACTCATTATAGCTTGCTTATATGAGGTGGGGTCATCCACCTTCCCTATGTCGTTCATATCCTCATTCATGTGGATGACATAATCATCTGAAATGGCAGATCTTCTCGCCCGCTGCGACCTTCTCACAGGCTCGCTTGGTACTTCATTAATTGGTGAAACGTTAGGAATTTCAGGGTCTGTGACAGGAGGCACAGCAATAGCATCATTTGCTAGAGGTGTAATCTCCTGAGGCACAGGAACATAAAACTCAGGAATAATCAGTGGGGGAACATAAACCCGCTTCTCCTCAAGATCTATATTCCTGGGCTCTAGGCTCCCAGTGACCACATCAGCCTCAAAGAACACAGCATGTCTTGTTTCCACAAACTTAGTGGTATGATCTGGACAATAGAATCTATGTCCCTTCTCCCTATGAGGGTATCCGATAAAATAACAGCTTATTGTCTTTGGGTCTAATTTCTTGATTTGTGGATTGAAGATTTTAGCTTCAGCGGGACACCCCCACATACGTAAATAATTCAAGCTCGGCTTCTTTCCCGTCCACATCTCATAAGGTGTGTTCGGTGCTGACTTAGTGGGAGCCAGATTAAGTACATGTGCAGCTGTCTTTAGTGCCTCCATCCATAAATTCACTGGTAAAGTTGAGTGACTAAGCATCCTACGCACCATATCCATAAGTGTGTGATTGCAACGCTCAGCCACTCCATTTTGCTAAGGTTCACCAGGAATTGAATATTGGGCAATTATTCCATTATCAGCGAGAAACTTTGCGAAAGGTCCAGGAATTTGCCCATAAGGAGCATGCCTTCCATAATATTCTCCACCACGATCAGACCTTACAACTTTAATCTTTAGGTTCAACTGATTTTCAACTTCAACTTTATATATCTTAAATTTGTCTAAAACTTCAGATCGATCGCGAATGGAATATATGTATCCATAACGTGAGTAGTCATCTGTGAATGTGATGAAAGAATCAAAACCATCCACAGACATCACAGGGAATGGTCCACAAATGTCAGTGTGGATTAATTCTAAAAGTCTTATGCTTCTAATTGCTCCTTTCTTGATCGTTTTAACATATTTTTCTTTTATGCAATCAATACATAGGTCTAAATAAGAGAAATCTAAAGGGTGAAGAATTCATTCCTTAATTAAGCGTTCCATTCTCCCCCTCGAAATGTGGCTCAAGCGACAATGCCACAATTTCGATGAAGGATTTTCACTTCTCCTTTTCTTATAGACACCATTATCATCACATACATTCACATGCATGGGGAAATCACACAAAGAGAGCATATAAAGTTTTTCTCGTCTGACACCGAGGCCAACATCATTATTATTGAACTTAAGAACACATCTTTATTCACCAAAATTACAATGATAGCCAACATCATCCAAACAAGAGACTGAAATTAAATTCTTACTTAAGGTGGGAACTAAGACTACATTATTAAGCTGAAGTCGAAAACCACTGTCTAACTCCAATTGAAGTGACCCAATAGCTTCAACATCAGCCTCTTTACCATTGCCGCCTTAAAGCTTCTTTCCCCCCTTCTTAGGGTTCTCTCTGTACTGAATCCCTGAAAGGAATTTGTAACATGCACAGTAGCTCCAGAATCAATCCACCAAGTATTAGGGGAATAATTAACATAAAATAATTCATCAACAAAAGTGACTTCATCATTACCTTTTCTGGCGAGCCATTTCAGAAAACCAGGACTTCTGGTAGTGCCCTTCCTTTTTGCAGAAGTGGCAAATATTCTCGCTTGCCCCCCGAGAACCACTAGCATCAGTGGTAGGAGTGGGAGCTTTAAGAGTATTATATCCTGACTTCTCAGGCTGCTAAAAATGAAGCTTCTTCTTAGGCTTATGATCTCCTTGGAACTTCCTTTTAGAAGGACCAACTTGATAAGCATGATCTTTACGTTCGGCCTTCAGCCTTACCTCTTCTTGAACGCACATGACGGTTGTTTTTGTTTTGTGTATGTGTTTTGTATCTTTTATGTTATGTATGTGTGTGTTGTTTTATTTGTCTTTTGTGTTTGTTTTGTTTTTGTTTTGTTTTGTGTTTTTTTGTATTTTGTTTTTTGTGTTTGTTTTCTCTATGTTTTGTTTTGTTTTGTTTTTTGTTTTGTATATGTGTGTGTTTTTTTTATGTTTTTATATTTTTGTTTTGTGTTTGTTTTGTTTTGTGTGTGTTTTGTTGTGTTTTGTTTGTTTTTTTTTATGTATGTTTTGTTTTATTTTGTTTTGTGTTTTTTTTTTTTTTTGTTTTGTGTGTTTTGTTTTGTTTTGTGTGTTTTGTGTTTTGTTTTGTATGTTTTTTTGTGTGTGTTTGTTTGTGTGTGTTTTTTGTGTTTGTTTTATTGTGTTTTATTTTTGTATGTTGTTTTATTTGTTATTTTTGTGTATGTATTTTGTGTGTGTTTTTTTTGTTTTGTTTTGTTGTTTTGTATTTTATGTATTTTATTATGTATATTTTGTTTTATTTTATGTATGTTTTTGTGTTTTGTTTTGTGTTTTGTGTTTTGTTTTTTTTTTGTTTTATTTTGTGTGTGTTTTGTTTTGTATTTTGTGTTTTGTTTTTATATTTTGTATGTTTTTTTATTTTGTTTCTGTGTTTTGTTTTATGTGTTTTATTTTTATTTTGTATATGTTTTTTTGTGTGTGTGTATATTTTGTGTGTGTTTTTTTATGTTTTGTTTTGTGTTTATGTTTTGTTTTGTATTTTATGTTTTGTTTTTATATTATTTTATCTATGTATTTTCTATTTTTTATTTTATCTTTTATATTTTATATTTTGTTTATTTTATATATATTTTTTTTTTATATATATATTTTTTTTTTTTTTTTTTCTTTTTTTTTTTTTTTTTTATTTTTTTCTTTAATTATATTTTTTGTTTTTTGTTTTTTTTTTTTTTTTTTTTTTATTTTTTTTTTTTTTTTTGTTTTTTTTTTTTTTCTCTTTTTTTTTTTTTTTTTTTTTTTTTTTTTTTTTTTTTTTTCTTTTTTTTTTTTTTTTTTTTTTTTTTTCTTTTTTTTTTTTTATTATTTTTTTTTTTTGTTTTTTTTTTTTTTTTTTTTTTTTTTTTTTTTTTTTTTTTTTTTCTTTTTTTTTGCTTTTTTTTTTCTTTTTTTTTTTTTTTTTCATTTTTTTGTTTTTTTTTTTTTTTTTTTTTTTTTTTTTTTTTTTATTTTTTGTTTTTTTTTTTTTTTTTTTTTTTTTATTTTGTTTTTTTTTTTTTTTTTTTTTTTTTTTTTTTTTTTTTTTTTTTTTTTTTATTTTTTTTTTTTATTTTTTTGTTTTTTCTTTTTTTTCTTTTTTTTCTTTTTTTTGCTCAGCTACTCTATTTTGCTGAGGTTCACCAGGCATTGAATATTGGGCAATTATTTCATTTTCAGCAAGAAACTTTGCAAAAGGTCCAGGAATTTGCCGATAAGGAGCGTGTCTTTCATAATATTCTCCACCACGATCAGACCTTACAACTTTAATCTTTAGGTTTAGCTGATTTTCAACTTCAGCTTTACATATCTTAAATTTGTCTAAAGCTTCAGATCGATCGCGAATGGGATATATGTATCCATAACGTGAGTAGTCATCTGTGAATGTGATGAAATATTCGAAACCGTCCACAGACTTTATATTAAAGGGTCCGCATATGTCAGTATGTATAAGGTCAAGGATCTCTTCGGCTCTTATTGCTCCTTTCTTAATTATCTTAACATATTTTCCTTTTATGTAGTCAATACAATTGTCCATATCAGAGAAGTCTAAAGGGTGAAGAATTTCTTCTTTTATTAAAAGTTCCATTCTCCCCCTCGAAATGTGGCCCAAACGACGATGCCACAATTTCGAAGAAGGATTTTGACTTCTCTTTTTCTTATCGACATTCTCATGACTACATTCATTCACATTCACAACACATGCATTCATGTCATTTTGAGATTCACAAAGAGATAACATATATAGTTTGCCTCGTCTGACACCGAGTCCAACAATATCATTATTCAACTTAAGCATACATCGTTTATTATGAAACGAACATTCAAAACCTAAATCATCCAAACAAGATACAGAAATCAAATTCCTACTTAAGGTAGGTACATAAAGAACATCATGAAGCTGAAGTAGAAAGCCCATGTGCAACTCCAAAGTGAGAGATCCCACAGCTTCAACATCAGCTTCTTGATCATTTGCCACCTTAAGCTTTCTTGTTCCCCTTCTTAAAGTTTTCCTTGTATGGAATCCCTGTAAGGAATTTACAACATGTATTGTTACACCTGAGTCAATCCACCAAGTATTTTGGGAATAATCAACATAAAGTGATTCATCAATAAATGTAATTTCATCAGTACCTTTCTTGTTGAGCCACTTTAGCCATTCAGCACAATCTTTCCTAAAATGGCCTGGCTTCTTGCAGAAATTGCAAAGATCATTTCCTGCAACTCCAGATCCACTTGCTTATTTGTAAACCTTTTCTTTCACTTTAGGGCTCGTAAAGGGTTTCTTGTTGGGCTTATGATCGGCAGGTGCTTGAAACTTTCTTTTGGCATGACCAATGTGAAGTGCTTGGTCCTTTTCCTTTTCAGCACGCAGGCTTTCTTCTTCTTGGGCACAGTGAGCGATCAACTCATTCAGGGTCCACTTCTTTTGTTGAGTACTGTAGTTGATCATAAAAGGCCCAAAATCTTTTGGCAACGAAGTCATGATAAAATGGACTAAAAAATTCTCATTAATTATCATATCCATAGATTTGAGCTTAGCTGCTGCATCACTCATCCTAAGGATATGATCCCTTATGTTGCCATTACCATCATACCTCTCATTAGTAAGTCTCTGAATGAGACTTGTAGCATACGCCTTTGAGAAGCCCTTGAATTGCTCCTCAATGGACTTTAAATAATTAGAGGCATTGGGGCTTTCAGGGATAGCTCCCCTAATGCCCTCGGAGATGGCCATTCTCATTATTAGGAGAGACATCCTGTTGGAGTCCTCCCACTTTTCTACCTTAACATCATAAGCCTTCTTGAGCTCCTCATACCCAGTTACACTTGCAGGAGGTGCAACTGGTTTAGCTTCCCTCAACGCAAGGTCGAGTTTATTGAGCCCTAAGGTGCACATAATTTGATCTCTCCATGTCGGAAAATTACTCCCCGTAAGTGGTTCAATGTGGTCAACAGACTTGGCCACATGAACAGTAGCGGAAGGTGAAAATATATCCAAAAATTCATAAGTATAGGGTACACAATAAAATTTGCATAAAAATTAGCTCTAATTCGCATCACCGTTGGGTAGAAAACGAAAAAGAATTAATTGACATAAGAGGGAGTAGCTCAAAATTATAAATCAACGTTGGTCAGAATTATAAATATGAGCTAAACAATTCTCAGAATAAATATCAATTTTAAAACATTAATTTTCAGCATTGTATTGATATTTAAAATGAGATCATTATTGGAGGAAATGCAATAAGATGCATTTAACATTAAAGATTTTCTAAATAAAATTTCTCGTTGGTTCCATTTTATCCAGAAAATACAAACATGAATTTCAGAACATTATTTGGGCATTTTTGACTTATTTAACAGTGTAAAAGAATTAACAGAAGTGTTTAAAATTAAAAATTGCACTGATATTTAAGAAATTTCCCAAAATTCCATTCGGCCCAATTAGCCCACGGCAGCCCATTTGCATCCTCGGTCCAGCAGCATACATAAAAGAAATTTTCGCCGGGCCAAGACAACCTGGGCCGCAGCCCGCAGCCGAAAACGGCCCACTTGACGCGGAGCCCGCCTTACTCCCCACAGCCCCCGCCTTGATCCACACCGTCCGATTCCATCAGACGGCCCCCATTCACCCGGCATGGAACAAAACTAGGACGGCCAAAAAACCCTAGCCCCAGTTTTCACCTGGCCACTTCCCGATTTCCCCGCACCCGAGAGCGGTGACGGCCGGGAGGCCGAGTCGCCGGAGCTAATGGCGACGCGGTGGCTCTGTTCGCCGGAGGAGCGCGCCCGGCCCTAGGCCGCGCGCTCCTCCGTCGAGCGATGCTCCGCGTCACCGATGTCTTGCTCCGGCCGAGCTCCATTCCGCGCGCCGCTTCCGAGAAGACGATGGCGTGGCGGCGTCAGCACCCTTGCACGGCAGCGAGGCCGTGTGGTCCCCGGAGGGTAGAAGATGCCGACGCGGCTTCGTCAGGTAAGCCTGAAAACCTTATTCTTCATCAATTTCATTTTCTAGGGTTTCGGTTTTGGGGATTTCTTGATTTTGGGCAATTTGGATCAATCCCCTCCTTCTGTTTTCTTAATGGGGGCTCTCGGGAGATACATTGCGCATAAACGGAAGCTCGGACAGAGGGATTTTAGGGTTCTAGGTTAGCTAAGGGTTGCTTTGATACCAATGTTAGTGCCATTTCAATTAGGCATTGACCCATTCATCACCTAGCCATGCCCTAGAACACCTAGACTTGATTGATCGGTAGACATCAGGGTCACTTACGTGCTATGGAAGACGAAGCCATGGCAGTGAGCGAAGAGGAAGTAGTCGTGGGCGTGGCTGAGGGTGCGTGAGGAAGATGTGGACGAAGCGGTCGGTGTAGGCGTAGTAGAGGGAACCGGCGACCTTCGGGTCGCCACCGGTGCTGTCCGGTGACGGGGTTCATCGTCGTGGTGGCGTCAATCTTCCCGGTGCTGCAGCGCTCCCCCAGATCGGCTAGGGCCTTAGAGGTGTTGGGATTAGGGTTTAGCCCTACGTCAACTAGATGACTGTAAAGCCCCGGGATATCCCCTTTTACGTGGCGCTGTGCAGCGGGGGACCGAAACCAATCAGCTGGTTTGGCACCCCCGATCAGGGCGCGTTGGTTAGGCATGCACGTTGGTGCATGGCCCTCATGCTTATCTTCAATTTGACCGAAGAACAACCCAACAGTTTTGACTTCTTCCTCCCGACACGACTTCTTGCGGGATGGGTTTCGAGATGAATTTTTTCTGACAACAGTAACGTTGACTGAATTTTGCAATTAGCATAACCTTGCACTTATATGTCTACATAGGCGCGAAAAACCTCCGATGAAAGACTCAGCGCTGTGAGGGTGACAAGCGTTTATCCATATCACGTTAAACTTCTACTTTTGTTAGTGTCCGCAGTAAGTAGAAAGTTTAGGATTGAAGCCATTCATGCGAGGACGGTGTTCCCAGTGAACAGAAGTAGGACATACGCATGCCTTTGGTTGGCTTCTTATTTTGGACCTTCACATTTGGCGTGTGACCCCAATAAGGTGGCGCTTGAAATCTGTTATTAATGACGGCATACTTCCCCTCGTCGTCCCCCATAGCCTCATGGATTCACATGCTCTCATCACTGCAAAACCGCTCCTAGTTTTGACGAAATTTTGATTTTTTGTATCGCGTTCATAAACAAAGATTCAGATTGTGATTATCCATAGTCGTCCCTCGATGTTGATTCTGCGAGATTACCTGGAACGTGCAGCACTAATGAGAATAATTTGTAGCTGGTCTTGCAATGTTGGAACAACGCGGCCAGGTTGTCGGGTCCCGGAATCGCACCTGACTTAGGAAACGATATTCCGGCAAAAACCGAGAAACCACATAATGTGGACACACGTTACATCGCATGTATCCGCCATTACTGGTCCGACACCGAACCAGCACCGCATACGAACTCCATCTGACCAACTGGTCGTATGTCTCACTACTAGTCCAGCCGGCCAAAAATGGATATCCTTCAATAAGTCAAATGCCATTCCGAACACCCTGTAGAGAGGCAACACCATTCAGCTGCGATGAGATTCGCAATCGCGAGGAGGAGTCCGGCATCTGTGTCCTCACCCTAGCCCAGACGGCCAAAGCACGACTGGTGGGTCACCCAAGGCCCGACACGACACCCACACCCTGCCCAGCCGGCATTCGCATCTCAGCTGGCGGGTCACTCAACTTCACGATCACCAGACTCACACAAAGAACGGATATTAACTCTCTACCGCCAATTCATACACTTCATCCATACACGCACTGTGTATGAAGCGACGTGGTGAACAACTTGATAAACATAACACAAGCTCTACAGAAGGGTTTAGTAGATAAATAAACACATCCCTTATACATGGGCAATTACTTACATTACAATCGAAGGACCTGTAGGTCGCAGGTATCAGCTAAGATAAACAGCAGAAGCAATAATAAAAGCGAACCCGATGGTCCAGAAGACCATCAATAACCCAACAAATCCCCACAAGACCTTTTAGCTGGAGAGGCAAACAAATCGAGCAGGGGAACGCGATACTCATCACCACCAAGCTCACCTGCGGAAATAGAATTTCCTGTGAGTACTTTCGTACTCGCAAGTTGCTACTTATTCCAATCACTTACACCCGGCATGGGATGTTGGACAACCTCACCCCAGGCATTTCCAATTAAACATAACATGGCATTTACGAGATATAAAGAACATGGCAGCAGCAAAAATACAGTAAGTTACCCTAGCCAGGCTAGTGAACAATCTTATAACGTCATCCACATTACGACCGTAGGTCGACAATGAGGTATAAACATTCATTTCAAGAGTAGCATCATGACCATTATCGATAAACAGAATTCATGATATAACCTAACATGATTAACATCAATCAGCTCAATACAAGATCCAGTAGATCAACATCATTTAAGCAGCAGTAATTCATGAGATGACCGAGTAAATCAACATCATTTGATCAACAGGAACTGATGAGATGACCGAGTAGATCAACATCAAACAGTCCAATATTCAAACAAGGAGACATTGGTTGTTCGATAGCCCCATGAACCCTCTTATGGGATATCCCCACAGAGCCTATCAAGGTCCATCATATGAGGGTAGCTAGTCCTCATAGAGTGGGAACCAACCACAGGACATCTATGGTTCCCTCACAACCAACTGTCTTACGGCTTATCAGGGAGCATCCCGTCAAGATCACCGCTGTAACTTCCGAGGACTCGATATCAGGCTTGAGTAACCAATCTCGATATCAGGCTCGAGCAACTGCAACGTTGTTACAGCCCATCCCACGACCATGCTCTCTCGCCTCTCATCTCACCTAGGGATTCCGGTTGATTAAAACATCGATTTAAAAAATTCAGGCATCCAAGATCAAACAGCAGACAGACAACAGGCAGGCATTCAACACCCAATCAGGTAAATAAGTAACTAGAATTTTCAACAAGTGGTAGAGCTTGCCTGGGAGCTTGGCGAAGATACGCAAAAGAGCCGAGACACCTTGAAGAGGCGAATCGCGTCTGGCAGAACAAAAAGCGACTCTAAGATGCTATGATGGGCATGGCAGAAATGCATGAGATGCAACTACGGTAGATTAAAGTGAAGTGTGAAAATTAATCTAAGCATGGTTGGTTGCTGTTCATTATACCCTTTTGGTTTAGTTTTACTTGTGAGATAACTTTAATCGTGGATAAACCTAGAATATGGATGCATACATGATGAGTAATGTGCACTAAGAAAATGCTAATTGTACAATTAAGGATGAGGCTCACTTAGATAGTGCCTTATGATAAAACTTCAGATGGCATGGTATGAATTTTGTATGGAATGTGCAATAGAATCTAATCGTTTAGAGTTGAAGACATTTGTAATTAACTTCTCGTGAATCGAGAGTCGAAATTAGGGTTTTGAACAATTATCACTGACAAATTATTCTTTAACTAGCTATTCTCCTTAATTAGTTGATTACTGGACATCAAAATATTATGGAGTTATTTTTAAGTGGTAGTTTACACTATACTGGTCATGTTTGCAAAATTTCATAATTTTTGGGCCAAAATTGAATTTATGGTGATTTATACAAGTTTTAATGTATTTTTAATTAATCCTAGAAATTTCCAGCACAATTATATAGCCAAAATAATTTTTAATAGATACTTCATGTTGTACGGATTCCAATATAAAATTTTCATAATTTTCTGAGTCAGTATGAATTTTTGGTGAATTTTATAAGCTTTAAGCCATTTTTAAATGATTTCTGCATTTTCTAAATACAAAAATAATCAGAAATACTTTTTATACCTAGGTCAATCTAGCCTAAGTCACTGACCAGTGGGCCCCTAGGGTTTTATTTTTATTTTCTTTATTTTTTTTCTTTTTCTTTTCTTTTCTTTTCTTTTTTTTTGTTTTGGCTCTGGCCCGGAGGATCCGGCCCTGACCCGGAGGGTCCGGGCCACCGGGGCGGGAAACGGCCGGCTCGCCGACTGGGCGTTGCGGGCTGCGCTGGGTTCGGCCGCGGGAAAGGGGAGAGGAGCGGGGAGGCTCACCGCAGGGGCGGCGACGGCGTGGCCGGAGGCGGGGGAAGGAGGCGGCGGGGCGGCGCCGGAGGCGGGGCAGAAGGCGGCGATGGCGCCGGCGTCGGTGGAGGGGGAAGAAGTGGCGGTGGCGGGCGGCGGAGCTCGTCCCCGCCTTCAGTGGCTCCCACGTGGTGTGGCGGAGCTCGCCCGGCGGCGATGGCGTGGCGGCGGAGCGGGCGCGGCAGCGGGGCGCGGGGAGGCGAGCGGCGAGGCGGCGACGGGAGAGGAGGAAGCGGGCGGGAGAGAGGAGGAGAAGAAAAAGGGAGGGAGGCGGGGCGAGACGAGGTGGGAAAAGGCGTGGGCGATGACCGGCCGGCATGGGCGGCCATGCCCGCGGCGCGAGCGGGTGGCACGTGGCGGCTGACGTCAGCGGGTGTGCCCTTGCTGACGTCAGCAGCTGAGAAAAAGTTTTTTTTTGACATGAGCTGTTACACAGGTGCAACGTGCATGGCACAAGATGCACCCGAGACGCGAATGGAACACCGAAACAAGCCAAATAGAATCGTCCCAAGCGTGCGGCGCTGCAAGAAAATCTGCGCACACCGAAGGGACCAGACGCGCCGGATGCCGAGCGAAACGCGCGCCACCGAGGAAGAAATCATGGGTGCTCGAGACGAATAGCGGCGTGCTGCGTGACAGACTTATAATTTTGATAATTTGATCATTTCGGCGTCATCGTGGTGTTGGTCCCCGAGGCATAGTTTGAGATTCGGTTTATTTTTAGAATTTGTCTTCAAATTATCAAAAATTTACTGACAGGCCAACTGATGAATCGAGCCAGTGCCCAGTACTGGGAACAGGTACGCGCACGATAAGCGTAGCTTCCGTTGGAGTCTGGTCCTCTGACCTGAGCAGAGCTTGGGTTCTGGAGTTCTGCCGCTTCTAGTAGTAGCACGCATCACTCTACCAGCCATTGGCTTAACGGGAATGGGGACCTCGGAACGTTCTTTATTCATGTATTGTAGGTGTAGTACTCGCCAGTGGAAAAATGGTACCCTTTGACATTGGGTCCCAAACGTTGGAGTTGCTCACATGGAGTGACAGACTGACACTCGCAGTGTTTACTACCTTTCGACTTTTCTAAGGAAAGCTGCTTGTTTATGACCTTTGCTCAGGAAACCTCTGACACTGTGTCTCACGGTAACAGAAGCAAGTTAGGTCTGTCGGAGCCTGTGGCTGGCATAGGATAATGAGTCAAGCTGAGAGAACGCGGACTGAATAATATCCGTGACTGTTCCAAGCAAGCCATGCGGAAGTTAAACAGCAAATCTCTTGTAAAACATCTGATTTACAATTTATGGAATCAAATTTGTGACTGGCAACTTTATAAGCTTTTTTCGGACAAACGGAACGACAGATTTAAGCCTAAGCTGCTAGGTGGTACCGCTAGTTAATTTACTGAACCATGACAGCAAATAGGACATGGTCCAGAGCTCATCCACAGGAAAAATCTACGTGGTCTCCATTGTCACGAGGGGGACAGAAAGAAAAAAGTAATGGATACAGAAAGTACTCATCAGCACAACTAATCTATTAAGTGTTGGATATTAAGCGCTCACTTTCGCCGGAAGAGAAGAAACACTCGTAGGTCAGGGCGATGCGTGCACTCCTTTTCTGAATGTATGAAAAGGAAAAAAACACCAAGGATTATGACCTAGGTTCCATAATCGAAACGGATCCTTAGTCCAATTCAGTTGTCCTAGCAGTATTTCTGTGTCTAAAGTCCAAGCTACTCAACACATCTTACATGCAACAGCAGAAGGGTGAAGAGAGAGAGCGGAAGCGAGAGAACTACCGCACGCCTGGAGCGTGTACCCATCACGCTGATCCAGCCTCTAATTACTTGCACGCCTCCAACCGTTGCTGCTCCCGCCCGTTCCATTCCAAGGCTGCTCAAAACCCAACGGTCACTCTTCCCCGTCGACCAACCCAACCAGCCAGCCAAACTTTTTGACGCCTTCGCTTGCTCACTCCTCCGATTCTCCCCTCTGCGCCACAAACCGAGACCAAAACGCCAAAAAGACCAGCACACAAACGTTCAAATCACCACGCGCGCGCGCCATTCTGCGCTTCCCCCCCCGCGCTCGTCTCGTCGCGCGCGCGCGGAGCCGAGCCCGGCCGCCGGCCGAGGAACGGAGCACCAAGGACGTACGTGCACGGTACACTACGACCACCGCGCGCACGTACGGGGGCGCGCCTGTCGAGAGATATATAGATAGATCTGTCACGTACGCGAGCGCGGCTGTTGGGATCGGTCACTCCGGAAGTCCGGATGGGGAGCGGGGAGGAGGAGAGGGGGGCGGGGAGCGAGGCGTTCACAGACTCGGCCGACGGGAGCAGCTCCAGCTCCGACGCCGCGTCCACCGACGACTGGCCCGTCGTCGCGCTAGCGCCGCCCAAGAAGACGAGCTGCTCCGTCTCCGACACCGAGCTAGGCAAGCAGCAGAAGCAGAAGCGCAGAGCTGCTGCCTCAGGTAATGGCATTGATTAGCAAGTAGTTAGTGCCATCTTCTTCTTCTCACTTGTCAGTGGCGAAGTATTATGCTAATGAGTGCGAGGTCCGTGAATGGTGAGCAGAGATGGACATGATGAAGGAGAGGTTCGCGAAGCTGCTGCTGGGCGAGGACATGTCGGGGAGCGGCAAGGGCGTGTGCACGGCGCTTGCCATCTCCAACGCCATTACCAATCTCTGCGGTGAGAGAAAATTCTATCCTCGCTTCGTTTCTTGGTGATCTTTTTCTGGAGGGCAAACTTGTTAGCGAAGGGTGGTCGTTCTGCTGCTGTGCTGTGCAGTTACCATCTTCGGGCAGCTGTGGAGGCTGGAGCCGCTCCCTCCGGAGAAGAAGGCCATGTGGCGGCGGGAGATGGACTGGCTGCTCTGCATCAGCGACCACATCGTCGAACTGGTCCCGACCTGGCAGTCGTTCCCCGACGGGATCAGGCTCGAGGTACGTAAGAACGGCAGCCATGCCTTTCTCCTCCTCGCTGAACATTTCAACCGTAGCGTGCGGAGCTGCAATTTTCAGCCGCTATCACTTTCACGCGTACGGATGCAAGACAGATCAAACATGCAAGCCGGCTCAATTCACGAGCCGAAAGTTCAAACGGTCGATCAATGTCTTTGCTCGTCCGGTGGATGTACATTTGATTATTGAACACCGCCACAAATATACGGTGGTTCTGAAACCGCAGCTATTAACGTGAACTGTTCAGGAGCAAATGCAACCGCTGGCTTTTCCATATATTGGGGACTTTAGTTGCACATGGACCACTACATATGGCTATTAAACACGGGCTTAGCAACCCTCTAATTCATCTAGTTGACTCTATATTCACGAAAGAAAATGAGAGAAATGGTAGGTGCGTGGAGTATTTTCACACCAGTACTTAACTACTAGGGTTGTGCGCATATTACACGACTAGATTTACTGTATGTAGTCATATTGCATTGTTTATGTAGTTATTTGCCCCTCGCCATCAATTGTCGTTCATTTTTGTTCACCGCTACGTTAGTTTGATGCGTCACTCAAAGCATAGGAAAAATTGTTGATAGAAATACGTTTTGCAAAATATGATTGAAGTTTGACAGAAATTCTTCCATTGAATTAGCCTTTAATTGAAAGTACTCCTTTAATAGTAAATCTTATTTATTCATATGTGTTGTTTGCTTTCTCTCTTTCTCTTATTTATTTTAGTGTTGATAGAGACAATCATAACCGTCGGCATCCAATTTCATAGTCTGCCATGTAAAATTATAGACAACTGTACTAATATCTAACTTTATCTCTTCCACTCCTCCTCGCCCCTCAATGTCGATCTTTCGACCAATAAATTTTTGAGTAGTTTTCAACCAGGAATTAAATATAAACATTGGTGACTCGTTGTTGCATTATTCGGTTAGTGCATATCATGTCTCCAGATGCTTCCACGCATCCTTCTCTTACTTACTTGCATGTGCCGTATGTTCCTCTCATTAATTGCAATGGCAAAGCAGACGCCCTCATCATCCTCAAACCCACTATTAACTAAACTTATCGCATAGTAACGCTATGTGGCATCCAAGCACTACACTCAGCTTATGCTCTTAGAACCGCATGAATCAGAGTGATCTGAGTGGTCATGCTACTATATAAGCTCCTTCGCAAGAATCTAAAGCTCAGTGGTTTCTTAACACCTCTTGATCAAATTGCTCTAAATCTCTAAAAAATCGCCTCTATGGATGTATTGTCGCTAGCATCGCCTTGCTGCATCTCACCAACATCATCAAATTGTTTGGTAATCCTCCTTTGAAGCGTGATCTCTTGCTACGTTGCTATCATGTCCTGATTTACGTCATGACCTCGACGGTAATGAGTTCATTGATGTATATTCATTAAAAATTGCTAAAACATTCTCTCTCACTCACTCTTGTCATAGTTTGTCCTTTCTGATTGTGTCCATGGTGTTTTGCACCGACCTATATTTTTAGTACAATTGAAAAGAATTATAAATTATAACATACTTGGGGTGATTTCTTACTTAAAACCTTTAGTGTTGCTGCAACACCACCGTTTTGCTTCCTTCATGTGATGCGCTCGCTCGCACACTTAGCATATTAGCATGTGCAGTGTTGATCCTATCTCCATCGTTTTAGCCATTGTGAACTCTATCAGTGGTTACCATGTGTCTCTTATCTAACACCTTTTGCTCATCTTTATTCTAGTCCCCATCAATTTCTTTTCCTATACTATCAAACACATACTTGTTGATACATTTAATGGATATTTCCTCTTTGCTCATCTCCAGTAGCCCATACATACTCATATATCTAACGCATGAACATTAGCATTGGCCATTCACCACTACATATTGCATGCTATCAAATGGAAATCAAATTACTAATTTTATTTTAAGTATTTTTCACATTTCAACTTTATATTGAATTACATGTATAAACCTAACTACTAATTTTAATTTAAAATCAATCAAAATTTACTATTTAGAAAAATATAGTTGTATTCTTTATCCACCCAACTGCTAATTTCCATATAAAAATAATTCCAAAATTTAACTTAGGTATATATATTTATATATTTTTATATAACAACTGTTATTTTTCATTTTAATTTAGAAAAATAGAGTTTTATTCTTTATTCACCTGATAAGAGCAACCCAATTGTTCATTTCATTAAGATTAATGTTGAAATTTAATTTAAGAAAATAGAGTTGTATTATTTATCCACGTAATATATAAATCCAACTTCTAATTTTTATTTAAATTTAATTCCAAAATTTAATTTAGGAACTAGAGTTGTATTTTTATTTCACCAAATAGGAGTTGTATCTATAATGGATTTCTATTAACAATCTAATTAATCTATACCGTTGTAATATAGACCCACCACGACCAACGGTGTAAATATTTTAGCTCATCTGGACAAATATGATGGCTTCTTTTTCTCCTATTTTAATAATATAATAGAAATATTTGTGGTGCCACATTATTGTTTGTGCAAGATTTGTTACCAAATGAGAGTTGTCGAAGATCGGTAAACCACTAATCTTACGTAACATGTGGAGAAAAGAGTGTAGGGGTAGGAATACCGAGTGTCAATATAAATCCATCCGTTGACAAGGGATTTATACAAGTTTGGGTCTCCCAGAGGACAATAACCTTACGTCATGTAAGTCTTATATTCATCTTGAAACAAGGTACAAGGGGATGTGACTAATCTAGATCGGATCTACAACTAGTCAGAGGTGGATGTTGAGGTTGATCTTCCATCCAACTTGCTCGGAAGTCTTCAAATTGGGCTACTAACTATCCAACGCTAAGTGCAATATTGTTTTTGTTTAGGCTTCTCATCTTCGAGTAGGATTCCATCATCCTTAAACGTCGAGATTGACTTCTTTGTTTAAAGAGTCCCAGATATCTACAGGTGGTTTTCTTATCGACCTAAAATCCTTCTTTGAGGTACACGTCATCCCGGGTAATTAGGATACCCCTCGGTCTCTGTGTATTCGTACACGGATACTATCGTCGTATATTGTAGATTTGTACTACTCATCATCAAGAGCAATTGCACGTGCTATGATCTGTCAATTACAGTTGTTAAAGGAAAATTTATTAATTATAGTTGGTCCAGGTGAACAAAGGATGCCTGATTAAAAGCAGTCGATAGAAAAGGCATGGTAGTAATACTAAGTATTTACAATAGAACAAAGGTAAAGCCGCCTATGTATAAGGGTAACGATATCTAAAAAAAAGTGACATCAGCTAGCTCTTCGTCATGCCATATAGGATAATTACTAATGTAGAAGAGAGAGGAGGAAACAACAGAATAAAAGTGACCTTTCGTGAATAGTCAGGCTCTAACACAGAATAATGCTTCTAGAGTCAATCATATTGTCTCTATACGCTACTCCATTTAATGCCGACTCTTCGTACAGAGTTAACTTAAGAGACGATATAATTATTTGAGTTATTTGATAACTGATTCTAGATGATATAGAGAGATAAAAAAAAGTCAATGTCTGACTCTATCTCTGTAAATGTCATTCGGAGAAGAAAGGATGAAAATTTAAGACAGAACATTGCAAGAGAATTAATAAATACTCCCTCCGTCCACAAATGCAAGGTGTGCACGGAATTTAAGGTCTAACTTTGACCAATAATTAAACCAATATTATTGGCTTATATGACATAGTAGTGGTACCATTGGATTCATATTTAAATATATTTTTAAATGGTATCCCTTTTGTATTATATAATTCAATATTATTAGCTTAATTGTTGGTCAAAGTTGAATTTTAAATTTTGTGCACGCCTTACATTTGTGGACAAAGGGAGTAGTAGTAGTTACGAAACCAAACCAAATCTCTATTACATATTGTGGAGAATAATTGCATCCTTCTCCCCAGTTAGTACGGAATCCACTGTAATGAGTATTTGCTTCCATTTAAAAACTAGTCACATATCCTACTATCCATGCAATTGCTCTTTGACAGTGTGGATCGACGTGCTACCAAGGAATAGTAATGACTCTACTTACTGGCTTACTGCATATGGGTTACACACCAAACTGTGATTTAGAAATCACGTAGTTACAAACACGGCATAGTAGTGCCGTATCAGTGATAAAGTTCAGTCTTCACCTCTCAATAACTCACTGTTACATGTTCCTGGATGCTATATTTCAGATCATGACAAGCAGGCCACGGTCCGATTTATACATCAATTTGCCAGCGCTTCGGAAGCTAGACCATATGCTCCTTGTGAGTTTTCGCAACTGTAAATTCTCTGCACGAGTAATCGGAAAAGCATATCAGCAATTTCATAGCAGCATCTCTTGACAGGAAATCCTGGACAGCTTCAGAAACCCAGAATTCTGGTACGTCGACCAAGGCATATGCGCACCGGTCTGCGATGGCTCCGCCTCCTTCAGGGCGGCTTTCCACCGCCGCGATGAGAAATGGTGGCTGCCGGTGCCCCGCGTGCCCACCGGGGGCCTCCGTGACAAGACGAGGAAGCAACTGCAGCACAAACGTGACTCTGCAAATCAAATCCTGAAGGCTGCCATGGCCATCAACAGCAATGCTTTAGCTGAGATGGAGGTCCCTGAATCGTATCTCGATTCTTTACCAAAGGTATACCATGATCTAACCTCAGTGTCGAATGTTCAGCAATGTCTCTTGATCTCAGTTTGTCCCTACAACTCTGGATGCTAGAACGGAAGGGTGACTTTGGGCGACATCATATACCGCTACATAACGTCCGATCAGTTCTCCCCGGAGTGCCTTCTCGACTGCCTAGACCTGTCAACGGAGTACAAAGCCCTGGAAATTGCCAGCCGTGTCGAGGCATCGGTCTACGTGTGGCGCCGGAGGGTCGCCGCGAAACCGGCGAATGGCTTAGGCCGTACCGCCAGCGCAAGATCATCTTGGGGCATGGTGAGAGACATGATGATAGATACAGAGAAAAGGGAGCTGCTCGCCGAGCGAGCAGAGGGCCTACTTATATGCCTGAAGCAGAGGTTTCCTGCGCTGACGCAGACAAGCTTGGACATGAGCAAAATCCAGTACAACAAGGTTTGTGTGTCTCTCTGCATCTTCCCTTGTTTTAGCCACTGTCAAATCTCTAGTCGATAACTGAACTCGCATCGATGAATTCTTGTGTGGCGAAAAATTTCAGGATGTGGGCAAATCAATCTTGGAGAGTTACTCAAGGGTTCTGGAGAGTCTGGCTTCCAACATTGTCTCTCGCATCGACGATCTACTCAACATCGATGAGCTGAACAGGCACGCTGAGCATTTTCCACGAGGCGATGGCGCAGATTGCCAGATTGCTTGCAACAAGGCCGTGGTTCCACCCTACCAGGTGCCTTCCTCAGGCACACCATTTGTGACTGCGTATGCCACGCCTAGCTTCTCGCCGGCGCAACTGTCAAGCCCATCTAAGAAGGACAGGACCTCGCTTACAGCTGGCAGACGGTCTCACAGTAACAGGGGGGCTGGTGCAAAGAAAGCCTTGCCAGATCATGTTGGCCCAGAGGTCAAGGGGATGATGATCATGAACAGAAGTACGATGATCGATGTCTCGACGGCTACAGAGCTGTAAATCTAGGCTAACGGATTGGCCATAAGATTGTCAAGGACTAATCTCTGTGTATACTTATGTCATTTATGTGTGCCAATGTGCTTACTGTATTTTGAACTGTTGGTGCTAAGCTATGTGTACTGCTTGCCTTCAAAAGAAAAAAACTTATGTGTACTGCTGTTTGCTGACCCTGTACAAGCAGATTTACTCTGCCTGCTAAATCAGGAATTTGCTGCATTTGTTAGAGTGGTACGGTCATACGGACTCCAGATAAAACATGCAGCTTTTACTAATGCCGGTTCTTACAACTTTGAAATACTTGAGGTTTCTGAAGATGCGAAAAGGCAGTGTGGCTTGGTTCTCGCATTTTCAAGAACTCCGGCCGGGGTCTCTACCGCCGAGATACCCGTAATGATTGTGAACCAACAACGAGCCGAATCTTTTCCATCGCAGGCCATACGTGGCTGATGTCCAGAAACTGCAAAGAAAATTCCATGGACATTAAGCCTGCCATCAGCTTAGTGGAGTGCAGTAGGTAATGCTCTAGATTGGAGAGTTCAGTGCATGCGCGCGGCCAGAAGAGAACGTTAGTGCAGCCTCCACTTTGGGCCTTCCACACCATGACATGGGCTAAATCTGAAGCAACCATCGATGGCTTCCATTGACGCTCCAGGCTGCAGAGCTGTATATATACCCCTACAAGACGTTGAGACGATCATCGTCAGTGCGGTGCGGTGCAGTGAGCGAAGTGACTGTGAAGCGAAGGGGCAAGAAATGGAGCTCAAGGCGAGGTGCCTCTGCTTTCTTGTGATGCTTCTGGTGGCCGGGCTGGGGACGGCGCGCGGCGCCGGGGAGTGCGGCCGCGTCCCCGTGGACCAGATGGCGCTCAAGCTCGCCCCGTGCGCGGCGGCCACGCAGAACCCTCGCGCCGCGGTGCCGCCCAACTGCTGCGCCCAGGTGCGCAGCATCGGCCGCAACCCCAAGTGCCTCTGCGCCGTCATGCTGTCCAAAACCGCGCGTCAAGCCGGCGTCAAGCCCGCCGTGGCCATGACCATCCCCAAGCGCTGCGCCATCGCCAACCGCCCCATCGGTTACAAATGTGGCCGTAAGTGTCTTCTCTCGTTTCCTCTGCTTTCCGTGTTTTTCCTTAAAAGAAAACTACATCGAATCAACACATCATTTGTTTTGTTCTGTTTTACTATGCAGCATATACCCTGCCATGAGGAGCAAATGTAATGGAACTGGAAGAGCTGTCATACCCTAAACGTGCTGTAACATGCTGTGATCTTTGTCATGGGGAGCCTTTTCTTGGATATTTTCTGAATAATAGTGTGGTTGTAATGCCTCTGTTGGAATAAAGCACATTTCTGAATTTCATGCTATAACGAGAACACTTTCCAAACTTCTATGAAATTCCAGGAGTACAGTTGTACAATGTAAATGATCTCTGCTTCTCCAGCACTTTTGCTCTGGAGCGAGGATCAAACAGTACAAGAAACATAGGCTTGGGTTGTAGAAGTCAGAGACCAAACTGATCAGATTGGCAGAATGGAACAGGGACCCTTTATGCAACCTGAGACCTAACTCTTACGGTGCTTGTAAGTTCATTACATTCAAATCTAAAGCACAAACTATGGAAGAAAAGGGTAAAAGTACACACTACATCTGCCCAGGAGTGATGATGCGTCCAAATACTGCCACCACCGATGACCGAATGTGACTCCACTATGATGTAGGGTAACTGATACTATCAAGGAAACCAGCTTCAACGCCTCCCCTTTCATTTCCTGCCACAACAATGACCCAATAAAATTGTGAGAAAATGATAAAAGCCAATAATAACATTGTACAAGTTAGGATTGACAAGTTGCATGACATTCAGCAGCTAGTTAGCTAGGTATCATAACTTGGTTCCCACTAGGTTCTCATCATTGAGGTATTTGGAACTGTAGTTAAAAGTTAGGATTGACAAGTTACTTATCATAAAAAAGCTGTTGAAATTCAATACTTCAACTTCTTTTTTACTAAAAACATTTAAACAGATTGATTCTCAAGTGTGATTTACTATGGAATATCTGCACAAGAGGTAAGTGGGAATACTTTTGTTGTTGCTTTCTCACCGAAAGTGAATATACCCTTTTTGTTGCTTTCTCACCCAAAGTGAATTTATAGGATACAATGCTAGGCCATGAAACTATAAACATAGTGATGTCGACATATAAAAGTACGGAGTTAACTAAGGTTTTCACTCCAGGACATTCTTTTTCCTCCCAGTGACATTTGTGTACTCCACCCCATCTACACCACTGTAAATCGGTTTCACAGCAAGTAATCATCCGTTGACTTCAACACTTTTATGTTTACACACGACTGAATAAATAGTCTTTCTTTTAGGTATAAGAGGGAAAGAAGAGATGGGAAATAGACTGAGTGCAGAACTCAGAGAAGCGTTTGGGACGCAGCAGAACACAACCATTCCTCACAAAAATCAAGTTGATCGGACACTTTTTGTAGTGAAAAGTTAGTTGGGCACATAATCTCAGATGTCACTAGTAACTCATTTTCCTACTATAGAAAAGCTTTGAGTAATCTGCATTGTACTTTAACTATTCTGGGTGTCTGACTTTTGAATAAAAAAAGGTAGCATATGTTCCCTCCCTGATAAAGAAGAACATATGTGAAGATCCTCCCTTTTACCTTTTCCGACAAGGGAGAGGCCACCGAATTTGCTTAGTAATAAAATGATCCTGAAAGAGAGAGAAAACTAGTCTATAATATGAACTCAGTCATAATATCTAGTATCTAAATATACAATAACGTTGTACCTTGCCACCAGTCCCCGTGAGAATCCGTGGCTGGGTCCTTACTATCCACCTTATACTGAAATGAATAAAAGAAGTGTTCAAAGCCTTGGTAGCAGTAAATGCTGATTTAAAATTTCAAAATACTTATAAATTACAAACATGAGTTGAATTTTTTGGTTTAGCAATTTCTTACATCATTGTATTCTGTGGTTTGCTTGGGTGTAGAGCTGCCATAATAATCTCGGCCACCATAGTGCACAGAAGAACCAAAACAAGACGTATCAACCAAGTCATATGGATGCGAGGATTTGTTATCCTTGGTGTATGCAGTGCGACTTTTAGCAGGACTAAACTGAGATTTACCATCTGGAACAAAAATCAGTATGTCAGTTATTTTCGCTGTTCTCGCGTACCTGGGTGATCCAAGCCAAGTAAGATGATCACCGAGATGATAAGCAGTTTATGATATTACTTCACACACACAAAGAGAGAACAGTCCATGATCTGTGGAGACGAGTTTGAAATGGAAATCTCTGGTTGGCTGAAGATAGCCAATATATGCACACTGCACCTAAACTTCTGAGACTCCTACGTCGATGCAAATGGTAACTACAGATGAATAATCTCCAAACTTTCAACATTTGTCTGGAGCTAGAATTCTTTCAATCTTTTATTTGAAAGTAAAGGCAGGTGCTCTGCCGATCAATTAAAGCGGATAAGAGTTTCTGTGATTCAAATTCATCAATATAAAGGTGATGACATACTATGCCGTTTCGTTTTCACAATAGTGTCAGAAGTCATAAAGGAATAGGACAATACGTACGGGGGAACTATCCGACTACCTGTAACACCAGCCTGAGAACTCCCGTTCTGCCCTTTGAAAAGAATAGCGTACAAGTCCTTCTCTTTGCCGTTTACCTTGAAAACAAAACAAAATGGAAACGAAAAAAATTACTTCCAAATTAGATAGCAATACATTAAACAATCCTCTAAAAT
The DNA here is from genome assembly GCA_019208055.1 of Stipa capillata. Classification (NCBI taxonomy): domain Eukaryota; kingdom Viridiplantae; phylum Streptophyta; class Magnoliopsida; order Poales; family Poaceae; genus Stipa; species Stipa capillata. Next base: position 264,867 of record JAGXJF010005803.1, on the reverse strand, counting down.
TAAATTTATAAAATGATACTCCAAAATAGTCGTATCCATTTGGAAAGCAGGGTGCATCTACATTAAAAATTTACTAAAATTGTCGCATATTCACTTCAAAAGAAGGGCACGTATTCATTAGAAAGCTAAATTGTCGCGTCTTTAACAACAATGGATAAAAAGGTTAAATCTAATCCAACAACGCCCTGCAGACGAACAGAACCATCCTCAAAATTGCTTCGTCTAAACAAAAGATCACGTCGAGCGCACACGGCAAACAGAGACATAACAACCGAACAGGCAAAGGGCATCAGAGAAACGGGTACCCCGTGCGACGGCGGGTAGAACAGGCCGCTCAACGGCGACTCGGCCCCGGCGGCAACGGTGTCGACGGCGGCGCGGGGAGGGGACTTCTTGGTCACCGTACGGGGCTGGGGCTGAGGAGAGGGGCTCTTGGTCTCCATTTTTGGGGATGAGAAGGAGAGAGCTGCTGAGGATTAGGGCACGTGAAGCGGTTGTAGGCGGCGGCGGGAGCGGAGAGACGGGGAGTCTAGGGAATACTCAACAACTCGACTCGTGGCGCTCTGCTGACTGCTCCGGCTTCCATGCGTGCCCGCATTTAAAGGGCCCGAGCCAAGGACTAATGCACGTGATTTCGTAGATCTAGAAGGGCTTATATACAAAAAAGTAGTAGATACCCTATAATGAACGCGTCGCGCCGTCCCCGACCCGCCGTTGAACTTGTTGTGCAACCATTGCCGGCGAGTCCAGTCCTCGGGTTGCACAGCGTGGCGTAGTCGACGTCGAGGAAGAAGATAACGAAACACGTGAACGAAATGTAAAGCACAAGACACGATGTGGGAGAAAAGGGGAGCTCTTTATTAATTGATCAAAAGTTACAGTATAATTGACTCCCATCTCCTTTTATAGCCAAATCTAGTGAAGGGATAAGTATCCACTTAAGTGCTTACTTAGGAAAACTAAACTCACCCTCATGGCAAGTGGCCCCCACTTCTGGTGGGTCCACTAGTTTTCCAACACTCCCCCTTGGAAACTTATCATCTATAGCACATGTCCTAAAAACTCCAAAAAACCCAGTGGAAAAAATACTTGGAGAAAGGGCCCATGGCATACGTTAGTCATGGTGCACGAATTGCCTCATTAAAAACCTTGGTTTGAAAAACTTCGGTAAAACTCACCCAAGAGAAAAAGAGTACAATTCATCTGATTATTCAACTAGATACTTGACTTTTTTGTCAAGATTTTACCTATGAGTTTGCAAGGATTCTCCCCCTGAGCATTGCAATTCCCTAAATCTTATCATACCTATTCCGCGTACGCACCTTTCAAAAGTCGATGTCGGTAATGACTTAGTGAATAAATCTGCCAGATTTTCACATGACTTAGTATGCAGTATTTTTATTTCGTCCATCTTTTGCAATTCATGAGCATAGAAGAACTTGGGGTTGATATGCTTAGTGAGATTACTCTTCACATAACCCATTTGTACTTGTGCAACACACGCCGCATTATCTTCATAGATAATTGTGGGGATTTGTACAGTGTTCAACCCACATGACTTCTGTATGTGGTTGATCATCCGTCGAAGCCAAACATATTCTCGTGAAGCTTCATATAAGGCAATGATTTCCAGAGTGGTTCATCGAAGTCGATACAAGACTTTGCTTAGACGATTTCCATGAGACTGCAGTCCGGCCACATAGGAAAACATACCCTATCTGGGACTTAACTGTATGCGGGTCTGAAAGATACCCCGCATCGGCATATCCAACCATGGACAAGCCTTGATTCTTTCTAAAGAACAAGCCAAGGTCCTTGGTTCCTTGGAGGTAGCGAAATACATCCTTAATGCCTTTCCAATGCCTTTGATAGGCTCAGAACTATATCTTGCTAACAAATTCACGGCGAATGCAATATCCGGCCTCGTGCAGTTTGCAAGATACATGAGTGCTCCTATTGCACTCAAGTATGGAAATTCTGATCCCAGAACTTCCTCCTCCTCTTCCTTAGGTCTAAACGGGTCCTTGTCTTGCTGTAGGGACCTCCCAATCATGAGGACCTTCGAAGGGTATGCCTTTTCGAAGCTAAATATTTTCAACACTTTCTGAGTGTAAGAAGACTAATGCACTAATATCCCTTCAGGGACATGCTCAAGTTGCGAACCTAAGCAATACTTGATCTTGCCCAAGTCTTTCATTTCAAATTCTGACTTCAAGTAAGAACTTGCTTCATCAATATCCTCGGGTGTGCCAATAATATTCAGATCATCTACGTATACCGAGATTATACAGAATCCATCCTGGGACCTTCGTATAAATACACAAGGGCAATCTTCGTTGCTCGTGTAGCCTTTCTTGCTTAGTATCTCGCTTAAGCGATTATACCATATTCTGCCAGATTGTTTGAGTTTGTATAGTGACTTTCTAAGTTTCACACTATATAGGCTCCTATTTGCTCTGTCTTGGTTCGGTATGGGAATACCTTCTGGTACCCTCATGTAAATGTCTGAATCCAAGTTTCCGTATAGGTATGCTGTTACCACATCCATTAGTTTCATTTTCAGATTCAAATTAACTGACATTGAGATTAAATATCTAAAGGTAATTCCATCCATGACCGGGGAATAAATTTCCTCAAAATCGACTCCAAGTCGTTGAGTGAAACTTTGTGCAACAAGCCATGCTTTGTATCTGACCACCTCATTATTTTCATTTCTCTTATGAACAAAGACCCACTTATGACCTACAGGGCATATGTGGTGAGGGGTTAGGCTTATGAGCCAAAATACCTCTCTTTTGTTCAGAGATAATAATTCCGCGGTGATTACATCTTGCCATTCTTTCCAATCTGATCGTTTCTTACAATCGGCAAGCGATACAGGCTCGGGATCAAGATCAATAATCTTGGCAATCTTATTCGCAAAATAAATATCGACATTAGCTGTTACTCTACTCAAAGATTCCCCTGTTTCTGCATAGTTTATGGCCATTTCGTCATGGAGCGCTTCTTCATGCGCTTCCCTTTGCTCATCACTATTTTCTTTAGCGGGAGCAAGGTCCTTTAGCTTTCCTGTGCCAATGTGTGCGCACACATCTCCGCTAGGTGCTTCCTCCAATGGAAGGTTCAAGTCAGGAACATTTTGTTCTGTACTTGTGCCAGGTCTCAACTGACTCCCCTTATTCTTTTGGGGCGCTTCAGTGGTTTTCCGTGGTAAGTCCTTCTTGTCCTTTTTCGCCGAGCATCCCCGGGTACTTGGGACACGAAGGGCCGGAGTTCTTGTCCTTTTATTCTGAGGCCTTTGGACGGGAACGGGTATACCTTCATCATTTCTTGGTATTTCAACCCTCTCCGGTGCATTGCGTGCGGGCACATGCGACTTAGTCACGGATTTTAAATCACTAAAGTGATCCGGCAGGTGATTCGCTAATGCTTTCAAATCAATTATTTTCTGGACCTCTCTATTTGCTTCACTAGTAGGCGGGTCATGTGCTTGGATCCCCGTGGCTTGCCACGTAATTTCGCGATATTTTTCATCAAGGGGTTGATTTCCTCCCCCTATTGTTGGGAAATGATCATCATAAAAATACAATCATCAAAGTGTGGCATACCCGGCTTTAAGGCCGGATAAACCCTTGTGTTTATTGTACCGGTCCCATGATCAGTAGCCGGTACACACAAGTTAACCTGTATATCAAGGTCATATACACACTTCTTAGAATATGATACATAACCGATCTTCGAGATCGAATAATTATACCTTTAGCCCAACGACTAAAATCTTGCAGTGGAAATCAAGTGATGAGGTGGCCCATCAATATGTCGCTCCCGACAGGCAACTGACTGGGGGTTTCGCCCTAGCTTTCGCGGATACCGTCGTTGCTTTCAAGCTGTCGATCCTTCTGTCTGGCCAAATCAACAAGCCAGATGAGTACATTGAATATACTCGCAAGCTCTCCGCCAGGGAGTTTCTCACAGATATATGCATGCACGGGTATATCAAGAAATCGGACTCTAACATGTGTCTTATGTTGTGCGAAAAAGTAAGTTTGCATATGAAATATTTAAATAGATAGTAAAAGCAGATGTAGAAAAACTATCTCGGCTTTACCGAGACGTGGCAGCTGATCATATCCTTCTTTATTCCTCCCGCTACAACGGGGAATTGTACCTGCATTTTCCGCTGCCACGAAAATTCTATAATCACCCGTTCCAACGGGGAGTCTCTGCTCACCCGCCACGACGGGGATATTGGCGATTGCCCGCTACAACGGGAATCCCTTCTTCTCTCCTCCCGCTACGATGGGGAAACTTTCATGTCACTCTACGAACACGGCGGATCGCGTCCTTAAACCCATGACCATTTTGATTTTGAAACACAATCTACTTTAGTGTGGCCCAACCAAGTTCGTCCATGACCGTGGACACGGCTATTCGAATAGTTTTAACCCTCTGCAGAGGTGGTACGGCTTTACCCGAAAAGGACTCCTCACCTTGTCCGTAAACGGACAGCGAGAACCACGCCGGGCATTACCTCGCATACATCATTCTTTCTGCTTCCCCCTTCATTTCCGACCCAGATCAAAATCTTCTCCCATTTGTTTTGGTTTTAACAAAACCTCTTTTCGGCAAAATATCCCAACCCATGGGTATACTACCTTCATACGCCATCGGACACGATGGTTCATTTTCAATTATTCACCATATGAAATCTATGAGTATTCCTTCCTTTTTGAAGACCTACTTTTTACTACTGCAGGGCTAAGCCAGATATATACATTATCTACCCTAGGTTTCCCATTAACATTTCACGGGATATATAGTTCTAGAGCGATAAGGAGTTCAGTGTCGAACTAGGGTTTGCTAAGCATTGGTCATAGCTATACTACATAAAATAACAAGTCATACAACATAGCATGCATGTTTCGTAAACAAAATATCACTTTGTAAATTTGGGATTCAACATGATCAAGGGTGGAGAGCTTGCCTGGCAGATCCTGTTCTTGGTCCTAGTACGATAGGTACTCGGGATCGTCCTCACAATACTCCGGAACGTCGTCAACTACACGTCGAGAAGAACGTCGAATAAGAAACCAAACGAGACAAAAGCCAAATGGAAATTCAAAAGAGATCAGCATGCAATGCATTCTGGCTTCATAATATTTTTGATGAATTTATCTTGTTTAAGTGTTGTTCAAATGTATGCATACTTATGTGAATATTTGAATTAGGGTTTTCAAGTTTTATAGCTTCATCATTTGAAAAACATTGGGTGATTTCTTGTAGAAAAGGTTCAGAAAGGAGGTGGGGTGTAAGGAAGCTTAAAAACATTTTGAAAAGCTCTGGATAGGTTTAAAAGTTCAAAGAATTTTCAAAAAGGGTTTGAATACAAAAGGGTTTTTGAAATCTTCTCTATTCTAGGAAGAAAAGAATGGGGGTTTGCAAATTTGTTTGAACAAAAAGTTTCTAAATATTTTTAGGGTTCCGAAACCTTTTGGGTGTTTTTCAAAATTCAGTCAAAAAGATGGTGAACCGGCTGAACCAAGATTGAAATGCTCTCTGGAAATAGAAAACTGGGCGGTTTTTCCGGTTTGCGCTTTGGGTCAGGGGTTTTGCGCCTTCCAGTGGAGGAGACGTAAAGCAACGGTGTGCACAATCACTTAATCTGACATTGGGCCCCAGCGGTCAGTGGCTGTCAACTGAAACAGTATGTTTCTTATCCTATGACTGCGGGCCCACATGTAAACGGCAGACGACAGCTTGCGCGCGTACCCACCGGTGAGGAGAAATGTCGGGGACGGCGGCGGCGACAGGGAAAACTCCGGCGAGGAATCGTCGTCGTTTTAGAAGGAGCTAGGATGTTTGCTTTGCACTGGGATGCTCAGAGGGATGAAGGGAACCCATTTTTGAGGTCGGCGGTTCTCGGGAATTACCAGATCGGAGCTGGCTATGGAAGTAGAGGAGGTCGGCGGCGAAGATTGCGGATCCTTAGTCTCGGTCACCGTCAGTGGAATAAAACGTATTTCTCCCGGAGGCGGAGGCGGTCGATCTAGCTGGTGGGGAAGAAGAAGAAGAAATGGCGGCTCGGGTTTGGTTCAGGAGTGCTCTGGAGTGGCTCGAGAGTTGCTTGGGGTAACTCGATTTTAGGAGAAGTGAGCTAAGTACTGGAGCTTGGCAGAGAGCAACTTGGGTGTATGGACGACATGCGGAAGATAGGGGGAATGAGTTCGGGAAGTAGGGAAGAACCGATGAAGGGAGACAAAAGGGGCAAGATGTTCAGGGAGAGGATATATCTGGTGAGGAAGAAGAAGAGTAGTCCAGGAAGAAGAGCAATGGGGAAGGGATAGAAAGCTTGGGAGTGCTGGTGGAATCGTGAGGAGCAGTTCAGGCATTGGGGATCTTGGTCTCTTGGGGAGAAGAAAGAGAGATGGTCCGGTTTGCTAGAGCTCGGTAGGGGAGAGAAGCTCCGGCTGTTCAGCTATGCTTGGCTTGAGGATGGAGTGGCAGCAGCGTACTGGTTTTGAGAAAGAACACAGGGAAGAGGGGCTGTTCGGGTATGGTGCTGGTAGCGGCCTGCCTTGCTAGCTAGCTTAAGGAGGAAGCTGAGAAATTGCGTGCTCGGGTGAAGAAGCCTGGAGCTCGGGAAGACTTGAGTGCTCAGCTTCAAAGATCCTGGGAAGGAGATAACACCGAAGGGAAGAGGGAGGGAGCACGTGGCCGACAGCACTAGAGCTGTGCTGGTGCCGTGAGGGAGAGGTGAAAAGAGTTGAGAGTTCAGTGACTACAGAGAGGTAGGAAATCACTAATTGATGTAGTACAAGAGCAGTGAGAGTTGGTACGGGTATCAGTGATGGGAAGGTGAAGAAATAAGGAGGGTGCACTGTCTATTGCTGTAGAAGTACAAGGAAATTTGAGGCATCGAATTTAGGCCAGGCTGATGAGGTGTGGCGCAACGTGGCTTGTAGCACAGTGAGAGTCAGGAGATTACAAGAAAAGACACATACGGTAATAGACTTTATGCACAAAATGGGTCTTATGGAAACAAAGGATGTTCTAAGAAAGGTTTCAAAGTTTTCTAAAGCTTCTTGTAGTGGAATTGGGTTTGGATTCACAATCGGCTCCAAGGTTCATGTTGAAATTATTCGAAATTTTCAATTGGGACAAGGAAATCTGAGCATGGTCATGAGTTGGATATCAATATTGGCTGCTCTGATAATTTACCCAGAACCTTCCAAAGAATTTTGGTGAGGATTCCTCGCTAGGAACATTTTGAACGGAATTTGGAATTTGAAATCATTCCAAATATTTGAACTGGAGGAATATATATATATATATCTTTGGAATTCCGGGGTCGAGAAGTATCTCCGGGAATTTTGTGGGATTGTTCGAGAATATGTTTGTGGGGGTTGTAGTTCAAGGTTCAGTCTTGACTCAAACTCAAATTTGAAATGGTTTGAATTATTTGTACTGGACCTCAAGATATTTTTGTAGAAATATGCTAGGAAGGGTCTCGGGATATTTCTGGAATTTTTATAGGACTCATGGCGTTGTGGATAAGTATGGTGAACGGTAAATAGGGTTTTGACGATAGAAAAAGGATAAATGGATAAATGGTGAAAGGATAAATGGTTATTTGGTAGAAATATAACAGGACGGCTATTTATCTCCCAACATGGTAACATGGTAGAGGTGAAAAAATATTCGTATGACATATGGTAAGGAAAGAGAGAAAAACCATGGTGGTTTGGGTTTTACCGAGAAGAGTAAACCAGGGTTTGGAGTGTATGTGCCCGCATACACTTGAAGATTTTAGCGTATATGGGGTTTGCATGTGGATGGTATGGACATGCGAGGTTACGGTGAGTTGGAGTTTGAATGATGCCACTGATGTATGCATATATATGCATGGAGTGGGAGGAGAATGGGAGTGCCGGGCATTAGGGTTTTGGCACTCTAGGTCTGAAAAACAAAGAAGATAGAGGGAAGGGATTGGAGTGCAGGATTTCACCCCAATGGTCCCATATGGAAGGGGAACAAATTGCTCGATAGATTTGGAGGAGAAAGATCAGGGTTTCTCCCGAGATGATAGAAACTAGGAGTTCCAACAGAAGATGAGTCGAGAGAAGGTAAGAACAAAAGGTTCCGATTGATAGAGAAAAGGTTTTGGATGTGCATCACTTTCGTGATTTTGAAATCAAAGTTTTAATTAGGTTCACTAAATATCACATTATTAGCAGAAAAAGTTTTTGAAAGCCCTGATTTTTAGGTTATTAGAAAATGGGGTGTGACACAAAGTGGCTGTGGCGTGCCCGGTTTTAAGGCCGGACACGTCATTTGTGATTACTGTACCGGTCCCTGGATCAGTAGCCAGTACGCACAAACACTTGATAGCATACACATACAATACCGAATTCTTGTTACATGGATAGACCTTTATGGTCGATGTTCAACACATGGCCTATTGGCCGAATAAAACAGCAGCGGAAATCATAACGTAGTGGATCGCCCATCGGCTTGCCGAACCAACAGGCAGCTGACTGGGGAAAACGTCCTAACCCTCGGCTTCGCTGTCGCCCTCTTCGAAATTGAAATCTTCTTCCTCCTCTGGCCAAATCAACAAGCCAGGTGAGTACATTGAATGTACTCGCAAGCAATCCCCATTGGGGGATTATACGGCTATAATTCATGCAGGAGTATTTCAAGGGACAGCTCTAACCTATGTTGGCAGTTGTGCAGAAATGTAAGTTTTGAATTTGGAAATACTGCATAGTAGATTGTAAAAGCAGTTTAAAAAAAACTGGTAGTAAAACAACAGCATCCCGTCACATCCCATCTTTTCTCCTCTTGCGCGGTAAACACCGCTAAACATCTCATAACCTATTACCGATAGCTTCCACTCACGTCCATGGCTCCATCCATCGAACGGTAGCTTCGACCTATCCGATAACTAGGCTTTCCAACACTAAACCGTATTCCGGTCACTCCCGGTAATACAGCGGATTACTTCGGCAATTTCCTTACCACCGACACATGGCCTAAAATTGGCCAACTGTGGACACATCATGCCCACGTCCTTAATCCCATTGCCCAACTTTGGCAAACAAAACTTAGTCTAGCCGGTGTGTGACCGTGCCAGTTCATGTCCGTAACCGAGGACACGGCTATTCGAATAGATTTTTAACACTCTGCAGAGGTTGTACGGCTTTACCCACAAGATGTATTAATCCCTTTATGTCGAGTACTACTAATACACCTGATGAGGTATATTGGTAGGGATAATACAACGAGACCCTTCGCCTACGTTAATATTAGGGCCGGACCCGCTAAATGAGACTTACCCTAACTCTGATTGTGTCCAGGCGACCTGACACCACAATTCGGAGAAACGCTCATCTTTGTGTTGAATCGTCACCCACGCCTAGATGGATCTCACTAATTCAGAATCTTGACCCATATAGCGCCGTGGGAATTCTCTAGGGGCTCAACGTCCTACCTAGCACATTCTTCTTACTTCCTACGGGTCCGAACCCTAGTATTAGGCGGGTTACTGAGTCAAGTCCTTCTCATAAAGGACATGTGGACGTACGGTAGGGGAACTGGTTTAGCGGCACTGTGGCTCGGTCCTTAACTGATTCGAGTAGGACTCCAGTTTATCATCAATCACCGAATAGCCTTCTGCTACTTCGTCTCCCTTCAAACCACCTTACTTCCTACCCGAATCCAAACCATCTCCAACTCCATTTTGGGTTTTGGCAACATTTCTTTTAAACTCACAGCGGATAACATATGCTATCCGCGGGTTTTGATTTCCCATCCCCGGGTTTAAACAAAATTTTAGTTTTAACTATAGCAGGGCTAAGCATTAGCTACTGCCTATAACCTTGGTATGTCGTCGGTTGGAAACCGACCGACGGATCACTAGGGTTACAAGGAATCGGAGGTTCGATCCTAGTCTGAATGCATCTATCAGAATTAACTAATTCTACATAAAATATTGTTTAAAACATAGCATGCATGTTTCGAAATTAAAATAAATATACTTCACAAATATAGGGTTCAAAATGGTCAAGGCGGGAGATTGCTTGCCTGGCAGATCCTGCTCTGGTTCCTGATGCGGGGGTGATCCCGGTTCGTCCTGACGCACGTACCTCACTCCGCTAACTACGCGTCGGAAGAAAACATCGAATAAAAAGCAATTCAAATACTTCAAGAAAATCAAACAATATGCAGGACAGAATTGGTGAATAACACGATGAACTAAAGAGGATGTTTGCCCTAGAACAATCGAGTTAGGATTTAGGGTTTCAGACAGCGATTAAGAAAGGGGATGCATATACCTGGAGTTAGGTTCAAGGTTCGACCCTAAGATTTCATAGCTTAGGTTTATGAGGGCAGAGAATAACTTTGGCGACAGGTATATGCGAAATTGTCACATAAAATGACGAGGTATTTAAATGGGGAAACACTCTCGTTAAGCTTTTAAATTTAAAATCTTTCATTCAAACGGATTGCTAAAGATCATGAATATATTAAGGCCACTGGATGGAGAAAAAGAAGTTTCTATTTGGGTCGGTTCAGAGGGTGCATGCATGTATACAGCGTATATGAGGTTTAATGAATTAAAGATATAACCCTACGTCTAGTTCTCTACTATTTTCATTTAAAAGGTTTTAAAATTGGAAAATGTATTTGAATCAAGTATAGGGAATAAATTTTGGGATTCCAGAACCAAAATTGGGGAAAGGACAGTCAGCCATTAGGGCCCTAACCAGCTGGATTAGTGCTAGTGCTTAAGGATTAGTTCACTGCTCTAATTATGCTACTCGGCGGTTAGAGGCTGCACCGGTTGGACCGGATGCGCCTGATCTGCCGCTGGCTAAGACCGGATTAGGGGTGGCTTCAGACAGGGACTACAGCGCATATGGTTCGGAAAAACACTTTGGCTAAGTTTCTAAACTCGAAAACTTTATACCTATACAAATTATGGAAGATCCCTGATACCCTAAAGCTACTGGATGGTTGGGAATTTATTTATGGCTGCTCTCGGGTGCATATATATATATTGCATATGTGGTTTTAAACTTGAGGAAATAATTTAACCCTATTCTACTAATTACAATCTAAAAGCTTTAACTCTTGAAAATGCATTAGAACCAAACTATGGGAGATAATTTAAGGGATCCAGAACTAACATAGGTGTGAAGAACATTGGCCATTAGGGTATTAACCTGGCTGGATTAGCTAGCGCTTAAGAACTAATTCACTGCATTAAAGGAGTTACCCGACCGACCAGGCCGTTGTGCCCTTCGGCTGTCGGCAACGGACAAAACGGTGGTGCCTTAATGGGCCGAACGTGGGATCGCTAATGGTGGAAAAACAGAGTTAAACACAAAGGGAAAACGGTTGGCTGTTGGGCGCCGTTGGCTTACCGGTCGTTCCGACAGCCGGTTGGGGTCAAAGCCGGCGGCGCTCGGGTTTCAGCAGGGAGCACTGGGAGGCGGCGGCCGCTGGCTACAGAGGAGAAACAACCGAGGTGCAGAAGGGTTCCCGGCCTAGCTCACTTCCTCGGTAGCTTGCTTGGGGCTCGGTGACCTGGGTTGGCACGGACCAGAGAGGCGGGTGGCCGGAGCTAGAGGAGAAAGGTAGGGCTCGGGTGAGCCTGGGGCGGGTTGGCTACTGCAGGTGGCTGCGGGGTTCAGCTCAGCGGCATTTGCTAACCTGGTTGGCCGGTAGAGCTCGGAGATTGGGATCTGGGCGTGGAACAGAGGGGCGGCGGGGTGGAGTTGGAACTCGGGCGGAGCTTAGCTTGGCAGCACAGCTGCTGTGCTGGTTAGCTAAGGGTGCTCGGGAATTGAATTGGTTGTGTTGGGTGGCAATGGCCGAGCTCGGGAGGGAGGCTTGGGTCAAGGCAATGGCTAACTGGGAGCGGGAGCTATGGCTTGAGGGAGGAAACGGAGCTTGGCTGCTCCCTTTATAGCCGGAGGCGAGCTGATGCACGAGGCGGCGCTGCTCTCCTACAGGCCGACGATGAGACGGGTGAGTGCAGGGAAAGGGCAGGCTGATTGGCTGCCATTGCTGGGGCTTCACTCGGGATGGGACTCGCCAGAGGAGGTGCTGTGGCCACAGGGGAGGAGAGGACGGCCGGGGCACGAGGTGGCGTTGCCAGGGCAGTGGAAGACAAGGCACGGCTGCCAGGCCAGCACTGGAGCGTGCCCAGAGCGCGGCCAGACATGCACAAGGATGGCATGGTCGTGTCCTGGGGTTTTGGGACATGTACGAGACATTAAACCTTGCCACAGGGTTTGGATGGGACTGGACCTACCAAATGCATCAGGTTGGCATTAATGCTCATAGCTTTTTGGATGCCAGGATGTGATCGTTCAAGAGAGACGTGGCTTGAATTGAAGTCAATGGATTAGACGTGAGCAGCCAGAGGGTTTAATGAGATGGGAAGGATGATTGCAGAGTAAGGTGACTCCTCAGTGAGAGTTAGCAGCTTTGACCGAGAAGATTTATTGCGATTTCATGCGTTAGGTCATTCGGGGCTAAGGTGTTCGGTGCCTGCCTTATCTGATTTCTGCATATGATTTGCCCATATTTTTAGACTTTGGGGCTCCTGGAGATGTGGGGAGTATTGTGAGAATTCATCGGAATTTTCCAAGAATTAATTATAGGGGTTGCAGTGCAACGCCCGAAATTGACCTAAGTTTTAATATTTTTATAATTCAAGAATTTTACATTGGTCATTTATATTTTATGTTATATTTAGGTCAAGGATATTGTTAGGGTTCTTCGGGGATTTATTTGAAATTTTTGGGCAGACCGGGGAGAGATAGATTTCACGATTTAGGGTTTTAGGAATAAAAAGATTAAATAAGACGGAAGAGATATCGGGGGTCGGAACTAGGGTTCCGGAGTGTGGCAAGGTGGGGGAAATGGATGGAAAGGTCTTCGGGGTCTCGACACGATACTCGGGAATATTTGGTGTCAAGGTGCCGCAAGCGCTTCGATGGATTTTGCTTGTGTGACGAATTAGGGTCTTGGAAGAACCGGTATTTAATTAGAAGGCAATGGTTGGGGCTAGGGTCGGAGTTTTCGGAGTGCGGCAAGATGGGGTAGAGACTTGTGACTCGAGATGAAACCTTTGTGTTGGCTTAGGACGTGCTGGTGGTAAGGTACCGTCGATGCGGTGGCGTATACGGCGCGTGTATTGCGTTATGGTTTTGCCCTTTCGTCGAATCAGGGGAAAAAGAATTTGGGGTTTTGCGTATAGACGTATATGCGAAAGCAGTATATTTTTGCACATACTCGCGATGGGGCGTGGCGAAGTTGGTGGTAGAATTTCAAGTCATTCGGAAGAGATTTGGGATGGGTATATGCTCCGATTTCGTAGAGGTACTGTGAGGGCACTTAGCGGCAGGTGTGGGTTTAGGTGCCACTGATTAGTTAGAGGGGGATGGATGTCGAAAGTATGTTTGTGGCGGGGAGAAGGGCTGTCGCAGCGGAGAAAATGTTGCCGCGGTACTGCCACGGTAGGGGAAAGACTTGCCGTGGTAGGGAAAAGGAATTTGCCGCGGTGGGACTCGGTTGTCGCGGCGGAAAGGAACAGCGGCGTGACATTGCCACGGCGGGGGAGGGGTTGCCGTGGCAGAGGCATGGCAGCGATGGTAGCTGCTGTGAGATGTCATGGCGGGGAATCGGTGGCGCGGCAGAAGCTTGTCGCGGCAGGAACGGCTTGCTGCGGCAGAGAAAGATAGCAACGGCGGTGGCAGAGGCCTTGCCGCGGCAGAGAAAATGGGCAGCGGCAGCTGCCGTGGCAAGAGCGTGGCAGCGGCAACGGCTGCCATGGGTTGTCGCGGCAGAGCAAGTTGGCTGAGCCAGATGCCTCAGGCTGTCGTGGCGGGGACGCAAGGGCGAACGGTCCCGCATGGAGGCCAAGGATAGAGCAGGGTTTGTATCCCTCACTAGACAGGGTTTCGACAAAGCAGAAATCAAGGGAGCAGGAATAGAGGGAACGGTTTTGGTTGCTTTGCTTTAGGGTTTAGCAGGAACATGATTTGGAATAAAAGTTTTAATTTGGTGTATTTTAAATCAGCATTACTAGCAAAAAGTTTTTGTTAGCCCTAAATTTTGGGTTTCAGAAAATTAGGGTGTTACAGTGGCCAAGCCTACCATGCCATAGGCGGAATAATTCAGAGCTTCTGAAAATAGTTTTAAAGGCAGCGTACACCGGGGATGCTACAATTCTAGTGTAGTAAAGCCCGATGTCAAATGAAGGAAGTTTTTATAATACTCTCTTTCCATGTGCGTCGCGCTTAGTGATGAGTAGATATTCTTTATCATTTTTATCATCAGTCTCTACATGGAAACCATTAGCGCGAATGTCCTTAAAACTAAGGAATGTTCTAGTCAATTCGGGGTACAATAATGCCTCTTCTATTGTCAAAATGTACCCATTTGGAGTATAATTGTGGCTCTTCCGGAGCCTATTATACTAGAACCGCTATCGGCGATTGTCATGATACTGTCCGTACCTTTGCGAATAGACTGGAAATATTTTGTCTCTCTTAGTATGGTATTAGTCGTGCCACTGTCCACAAGGCATACTTCCTCCATTTGGCATCACACGTGTTCTAAAATATTGCATCTAATTAATAACGTTGCGAGTAAGTAGCAAACATAATTAAATGCATACACATTTCAGAACATCACATGCCATAAATGAGTAAATGTTGAATAAATGAATGAGTCTAAATATCATCCAAACACCGAAAGAATAAAGTGTATGCTCTGATAGAGCTTGCAAATCCATTCAAGAATTATTAATGTATCTAAATGACTAAGGCATAAATGAAGATAACTTAGTGCGCTTCTGGCACTAGACGGAATCAGCTACAAAGTAGCTTGAGATCTCCTCACTGATCTGCTCGGGAGTCATACTTTCCTCCTTGGTAATCACGGCTGCGGCCGCGGCGATGTCGAGAGGCGGAGTGACTACCACTGTCTGAACCGGGATGTCCACCTGCATGGGCCCCACCATGTCAAGTGGAGCTACAACTGGCGCTGCAACTGTCGGAGGAGCCCCCCTTGAACAACTGCAAGGTGTGTCTCACGCCTTCTTTGGGCCTGGTAGGTGTCAACCATGTGCTGGGGCTCTTTGCATTGGCGAGACCAATGCCCATGACGGCCACACTTGAAGCAGTCCTGATCCTGCTTACCATATGGCTTGTCATGGAGCTTGGCCTTGCCAGTCTTGGGTGGAGCGGCCTTGAGAACCTCATCATGC
Organism: Stipa capillata; assembly: GCA_019208055.1. Classification (NCBI taxonomy): domain Eukaryota; kingdom Viridiplantae; phylum Streptophyta; class Magnoliopsida; order Poales; family Poaceae; genus Stipa; species Stipa capillata. The sequence goes on along the minus strand of JAGXJF010005803.1, from coordinate 249,584 downwards.
GCCTCCGCCACCTGGAGTATGTCAATGAGTTCTGCATACTCACTGAACTGACTTTGGCGGTAAGTGTGTGCCGCCTGCACGGCGTCGGGGTGGAAGGTATAGAGAGTCTTCTCAATCTTCTGGGCATCTGTGGTAATCTTGCCACACAGCTGAAGGTTAGTACAAATGTCGTGCAGTGCAGAATTGTACTCACCAACCGTCTTGAGGTCTGTAAACCTCAGACGGACCCACTCCTGCTCTACTTGGGGCAGGATGGTGTACTTCAGCTTCTCGAACCGCTTATTTAGGGCGGTCCACAGGGCAAGCGCACTCCTCTCTGCCACGTACTCATTCTTGAGAGTACTGCAAAGATAGTGCCTGAGGAAATGAAGTGTCTGATCATTCTCCTCCTGGGTGATGACGGTAACATGTCTGGTACCGAAGCTGATCGCTCCCCGGAGATTTCTAGCCCCAAGAACGATCTCCACATCCGACGCCCAGGTGAGATAGTTGCGGCCATGCTGGGCCAACTCCTCAAATTCCCGGTTCGTTATGCCAGTCATTCTGCATTTCATGCAATGATTTTAATAAGTTACTACGGGTAACATTGCATGAAAGCAAAATGAAGATACAAAAATTAATTCTAACGGTGCTTCAATATTTAAATGATGCCAATATATGAGATATATGAAGATTAAAAGCAATATACGGAATTACAATTAATCACGATCAACAAATCATATAAGTAATGGCATATAATCATTTAAAGCATGTGAAATAGCTGAGAAAAATCAAAATGTGATTGAAAAATTGAATTCCCGAGGCCTTTTTATGCTAGAAACAAGTATTTCTGCTAATTCTACAATTTACAGGGGCTTTTACGCAAAAATTTCAGTACTGAGAAAAATAAATGCGTAAATATGAAAACTCCAGGGGCTTAATCACAAAATTTCCACCCACGCGCTGTGCCAAGCCGGTCAAACCAGTTTACCGGGCTGGTCAGACCGCTGGTTGGGCCGGTCAGACCGGCCGGCCTGCCTCGCCTTTTTTTTTCTTTTTTTTCTTCTTTTCCCGCAGTCGGTAATAGGCTTCCGGCCCATTTGATCCGCACGGCCGTCCTAGGCTGCCGGCCCATTTAAACGGCGTGGCCTACCGGCTCCTCCTCCCGCTTCTATGTGGGCCGGCCCACCCCGCAGCCCGCCACGTGCACTGCTCACGGCCCGTTAGAGGGACGGCGGTTAGGGTTTCCATCCTAACCGCCCGAGCGGTGGCGGCAGCTGCGGGGCTGGCAACGGTGGGGGCCAGCAACGGCGACGGGGCCGGCGCGAGGTGGCGGCAGGAGACGGGGGCGGCCGCGCGGGGCGGCGGCGGTGCTCGGCTGGGCATGCCCGTTCGGGGGCGGGGGCGGGGCGAGAAAGCGGGGCACACGGGCGGCACGGGCGCGCCCGTTCGGGGGCGTGACTGGGGCAGCCGGGGCCAGCCCGTGTGGGCGGCGGCAACCTTGGCCGGTGGCGGGCGCGGCTCGACCGGCGGCGGGGTTGGCCGGTGCATCGGCCCGTGCACGACTACTGGACCTGCACGGTTGCCATGGCCAGCCCGTTTGCGCGGGCGCGTTGGCTGCCATGGCCGCGCCGTCGAGGCCACCATTCGGGGCGGCATGACGGCAGCGACGCGACGTGCGATCCATGCACGGCGTCGTCTCCCCATGGCGATCTACATCCTCCCTCCCCCGATCGGCTTGGCCGGCGATTTTCAAATCAGCATCGGATATTTCATCAAAAAACGATCAGCATTGGCCAGCGATTTCAATCGGCAACGTTTTTCTGGGAGAATTCGCATGTGGGTGAAAACAAAAATGGAAAAGCCAATCTAGATGCCGAATACAAAAATGGAATCTAGATTAGGAGGAGAACCCATTTTTCACGTTCATCGATCTTTACCTCAACCGTGTAAAGTGAGCCTAGGAAGAAGAAGGCTCGGCGGAGAGGCTCGGCAGAGGGCGTCGTGCTGATAACGTGTTGTGCAACCGTTGCCGACGAGTCCGGTCCTCGGGTTGCACAACGTGGCGTAGTCGACGTCGAGGAAGAAGATGATGAAGCACGTGAACGAAATTTAAAGCACAAGATACAATGTGGGAGAAAAGGGGAGCTCTTTATTAGATTGATCAAAAGTTATAGTACAATTGTCTCCCGTCTTCTTTTATAGCCAAATCTAGTGAAGGGATAAGTATCCACTTAAGTACTTACTTAGGGAAACTAAACCCACCCTCGTGGCAGGTGGCCCGTCCTTCCGGTGGGTCCACTAGTTTCCCAACAGAACTCTTGCCATCGGCTAAGCAGCGTTACGAGATGGGTAGGTGTGGCGCCAGCGGGAGGACGACGAGAGGTGACAGGGAATGATGTGATGCATCCACGAGTAAACGATGAGATCCATCGGCCGTCGTCGACGTCCACCGGTTTGAGAGAGGGGGAGGTGCTGTGTGAGGGGACATGTCACTGACCCGAGGACCCACAAGACAGAATTATGTCAATGATAAAAATATACACAATGTTAGGGTATCTACTGAGCCTAAGACCCACGTCTATACATGGCAATCCAACATGTGTTAGCATTTTTTCACAAGTTATACCTCACTTCTAAGTGGCATCTTTAAACCCCGTGAGGTGTCTTTATAGATGCTCTTCTGAGTGGTCTTGTGCAGCAACTGAAACAATTGCTCAGTTATGTGTTATCTGAACTTGGTAAATATACCTAATCCCTTAAAACTTTTTCTGATTCGTAATATAAATAGTTTTAGGTTTACGTACAAGAATTAAGGAGGAGCTAGTTAATATACTAAATGCTACTATTATCATTGTCCCTCCTACATTAAATACTTCAGGACATGCAAACATGGGAAATGAGCCCATGGACCATAGCAATTAAGTAAGGGTAAATTAGAAAAACATGACACAAGTATGCATTAGATTTCTAGAACTACCTATATTTAGATAAAGCTCTAGAATTCTAAAACTACTTATATTATGAATTAGAGGGAGTAGTTGTTAGTGCAACAACAGCACAACTCGGAAGTTCTAACTTGAACCTGGAGGTTCCAACATTTCAAAACAACAGAGCGTATTTTGGAGACTCCGACAAGAACTCGGAGACTTAGAATTTTCATATCAATGGCTATATTACGTGTCCAGCAACAGATTTTGAAGACTTTGGCGAGAACCTGAAGACTCTGACTTTCAAAGCACAGTGGACATGAGCAAGTGTTGGGGGTTCTGACTTGCAACCCAGACCCTCCGGAAAAATTGAATGGCCTTGAACAAGACATAGTCAGCACTAATTTTCGGAGGTTCCAACATTGCACTCCAAGCTTCCAAGATTTCAAAGGTACTCAACAGAGTGAGGACAGTATACGAACTCGGAGGTTCCGATATACTGACTCGGATATTCCAAGATTTCAAATGATAAGTCCAGAATAGATCTCGAACACTCCAAAAACTTCTGGGAGTTCCAACTTTCAAACTTAAAGAACTTAGACATTTCCTGTAGCAAAACTCGGAGGTTTTGACATAATCTTGGTTGTTCTAACATTCTTAAAACTGGATAGATGGGGAACTCGGCGGCTCCAAGTTTCTAGATTTTTCACACATGAAAGGAACCCAGATATTCCAACAATAATCTCGGAGGTTCCGACTTTTGCTGAAAGTGTAAGAAGAGATGATTTTTGAAGGCCTGTTTGGATTGGAAAGTTGATTCCTAGATGTGCATTAGTAAGGCACCCTCACCAGCTTCTTTATATTAGCCCCTCTTAATAATAAAGTTTTCCCTAAACTTAATGTAATTCCTCGAACTACAAAAAGAGCTAGAAAATAGTCTTTTAATATTCATTTCTTCAAGTCTTCCTTCTTTAAAACTTTTTAGGGGTCATCAGCATTGGTTATATCATCGCTTTTTGGACTAAATCACTTGATCATACTTGATATACATATTAGTCCTTTAATCTTTTGTCATTAATCATCAAAATCCACTTAGGGGGCGAAGAGGCACTTTCACTTGACGCTAAAGACTAAAACATAACACATGGTATTATCTATCTATTATATACTAAAATCACATGATGGTCGACCAAAAACAAGAGAAATAGGCAAGAAAATCCAAAAAAAGTATCCAACAATTAATCTGGTGGACCCTCTTATGAACATTAGACCACAACCGATATATCTTCATAATCGTACCTAAATAAGATCACGATCATAGAACTTCATAACCATACCTTCATGATTGCACATAAATAGATCACAAATGATGGACCATCATAACTGTATGGAAATAGATCACAAACGATGGATCATCATAAATGTACCGAAATAGATTGCAACTGCTACATCTTTTCATAACTCTAATAAACAGGTCATAGCGGATAGACCATCGTGTATTGTAACCTAAAATAGATCACAACCGATAGATCATCATAATTGCTCCTAAACAGGTCACAACCGATAGATCTCCATAATTATGCTTATACATATCACAATCGATATATCTCCATACTTGTACCTAAAACTATCACAGAAGACCATCGATGCAGTCGATCCTTGTAATATCACATATAAACGATCACCCGGCTCACGATCTAAACTTTAGTTACGTATACTGGTCTGATACTACGCACAATCAACATATCAGCTTAGTACAAACGACCTAGCAGCCAGCTCTCAACCTCAACTTTAATGTCGTGTGTTGATCTAATATCACATACAAAAAACCCACCGACAAGCTGGTGATTCAAACTTCAATTGCGTGTATTGATCTAAGATCACGTACAAACAAAACATCTAGCATTAATCTGAAGTTCTTATAAATAGCATAATAATACATATTCCCTCTGTATCACAACGTAGGTCATTTTAGAATATGTAAAAGTCAAACATTTTTAAGTTCAAGCATCAGTATAGAAAAACTTAGCAACATCTACAACATTAAATTGGTATTACTAGATTTGCCATGAGATATACTTTTAATTTTGTTTGAAGATATATATTTTTATAAAAATTAATGATCATATCAATATCTACATCGTGACACATAGGTAGTACCTATGTGAGTACCCAAAACAATTAAAGATCGTTAAATAATTGCGCGGGACACTGTGCTACCAAGTGCACCATATCTTAAGCCGTATCATATGCATTAAATAAGTTTTTAAATACAACACTTCTAGTGGTTTGTATCTTAGTGTTGTATCTAAAAGAACTTTTATTTAATATGTTGTATGACTAATACTAGAATCTTACATATGTATTTTAGAAAGAGAGATGCACCCATGATCCATTTTGGCACTAACTAGCATTGGTTTGTGTGATTAGAGTTGTATCTTGTTTCTGATATGATATCACCTTGTCTCCTCCTTAAATAGGCTGCTAGGTCGGCTTTTTATCTAATTGACATATTTTAGATACAGCTGATGTTATTGTTGCCCTAACAAAAATCATCGATACCTTGAGATGGCACACATCCTCGCACATACATCCCTAAATAACCGATATAATAGACTAGAAGCAAATTAGCGGGCAAAATCAATGAATTTAGAAGCTTACTATATTATTATTTTTTGTCAGAAACGAGATTCCAGTTTTGATCGAATTTAATTAGTGCAACAATCCCTTTTACTGGTTTGTAATAGACCCAGCGTGATGCCGTGATCTACGACGTCATTTTTGGGTCGACATCGCCTTCATGCTTTCAGCAAGGCAGAGCCTCAGAGGATCAACAGGTACTGACACAAAAAGAGGGTCATGGTTCAGTGCGGGAACTAGAAGATAGGTAGATTCGTGATGGCATAATGCATCGCATGAACATTTTGAGACTGCATTTGGGCAGAATCCATTGGACATACGCTCGCAAAATGAAAAGAAAAATCCATGGGACATAGCATCTACCCAGGCCCCTTTGACTTCACCTCATCCGAGGAGGATACCATTCCCTGCCACTCATATGATGTTGAGACCGGGCCTTATCATCGCCTCTTTCTCTCGTCTCCACCCCAGGCCCCCCAGCTAGCCATCGCCACACCGAATATGCACTCCCACTCCACACACCTAGCTTCTTTCTTTCCATCCTCGATTCCATCAGCTTTTCTCTGCGCGCGGAGTCAACGAACAAGTGTCACTACGGTCGTTCTTCGAGTTAACCAAGGATGAATTGAAGGATCTGGTTATTCGAAAAGAAAAAAAAAGAGGACGAAGGAAGGATCCTAGCACTTGCCCGGCCGGTTCCAGGAGTTGGAGTTTGCGACGACACAAACACACAAACCGCATGCGTGCGGCACGTACGCATTGCCCGTTCTGCACACGGTAGGCAGTCCACGCCATGGCACCTGTAGCCTCAGCATTTGCTGGAACCTGACTGGAGTATGACTGTATATGTGTGTGGTCCGTGTGGTGACCAACCTATACGCCTATACGGCACGCGGCGGGTCTGAGTTTGCTTCGGTTGTTCCAAAAGGGTCTTGGCCTGTTCCAAGAAGTTGGCCAAACTGTTCTTGCTTCTTGCCTGCTTCGGCGAGTCGGCACACGCAACGCAACATGCATTTTGTCCACCCATCTGTCGTCTCTCCATTGGTTCTTCAGACGCATGCTGATTAGCCCCACTACATCCAGTTCCAGGATCGAGCTAATCAAGCGACTGAGCCAAGAATTCGCAGGAGAAAAACCATGCCATCACGTCTTGACTAATCCCAAGCGTCACATCAGCATGACTCATACGACACTGGCCTACCACCAGCGAGGACTGGAGACTGGACCGGAGAGTTGAGATACTTATCTGAAGTGGATTTGTGTTCCTTAAAAAGATGCCGCTTTTGAAGCGCGCTTAGACAATCAGAAATTCGAAGCATGATGCACGCATGCACCCGCCTCGAGGTTCATCCTTATCTCGATGGCAAAATATTAGGTGTAAATATCCATTTAGTGCAAATTTTGCAAATTCCTAGAAAACTATACCTAGAAGTCTTCAAAAATACCGAAAAAAAAATTCATATATAGGTGAGGATATGGTCTACATCTCTGCAAAATTTCAACTTCAAATCCGAAACCGTTTGCGAGCAACAAAAAAGACAAATCGAGTCTGTATAAGTGTTTTGTACCATACCCTCACCTATACATTGATTTTTTTTCAGAATTTTTAAAAACTTCTATGCATGATTTTAAAAAATAATTTTCACATTTTTATCACATGGGCATTTTCACCAGATACGCCCCCTATCTCGATATCCTTTGCCCAAAGATTCCGCCGCGGATATTGATCTGCGACTGTCCAAGTCAAAACCACGCACCGCCTGGCGCTGGCAGTGGCAGCGGCAGGCGCGCGGCGGGGTCAGCGAGAATCGCCGTGAAACCGGCAGCCTCCGCGCGTCCATCCACACGGCCCGATTCGCTCAAGCGATCCTTTTCCCCTTCTCGCAGCGTTCTGCGACGATCGAGAACCGAACAATGCGCTGAGCTTCATACTTTAGTGGACCAATAATTCGACCGTGCATCTTTCGAGCTTTAGAAGCGCTATGCGCTAGCAGCAGCATCAGTTGCCAGGTACATGGTTCTACGCCGATGTATCGATGATGCGGCGCGGTAGTGCTGCAGCACCCCGCGCTTTTATCTTGTTTGCCGCGGAAGGCGACGGCACGGCCGGTGACGAGAAAGAACGCGATGCCGATGCAGCCACGGGACCGAAAACCCGTCCCTCTCCCGGGGGTCGCACAGGAAAAGACGGGGATTTGTGTATTCCGGAAAAGCGCCAGGCGCACCGGGAGGATCTAGAGCGAGAGAATTATTGGCGGATCGGGAGGTAAGGTCACATCCATGGTCGACACGCCAAGTTGGCTGCGGCTTTGGAGCTTGGAAGGGATACGAGAAGAATTCAACGTGAAGCTTGTTAGCGGACGAGGTAGAAAGCTTTTGGGAGACGTCTAATCTTTGCTCGGGACAGGCGGGATGAGCTCCTGGGAAAGGCGCAGTTGTTCGGATTGATTCGGGACATTGCTTGCTCAAATCGGGTTAGACAAGCAGGCACCAAGCTCCTGGGAATTGTTCGAACTGGCTTGGATCGGACCGAGTGGCTCTAATTTACCGGAGTTTGTAAGGGCTGCATACAATGATCGCCTTGTAATAGTTATACCAGGCTTCTTGTGGAGATATACTGCACTCAAGACGCCACTGTGACCATTATTATCACACAATCCCAGTTTATACATGCCCGTCGTTTCAGGAATTCCATAGTATCTATGGGCGGAGGAACCGTCCCTCCAGCTCGGACAATTGCCTGCGTTTGACAGCGACGCAGACGTTATATCTCTGACGAAGCTTTACGAACGTATTTTTTTTTCTATACAACACAACGCTTTGTCTAGGTCTTGAAAATGCTCTAGCTCCACTACTAAAATGCGCTATCCACGTATATTGACGATGTGATTTGTAATGGATCGCTAGTCTAGTACATAGTTTTTCCAAGCTTGCGAGTTTTGCTACGCACTAGCAGTGGTCCATAATAACGCGGCAATGCGTCACCAGGCGAGCGTAGGGTAATGTGGCGCCATAGACTTTGTAACAATTCCATGCCTGCATATACTTTTTTGAGAGTGTGTATAAGGTAGAGGACACGTCCACGCACATCACACGGATACATACACAGGGGAATTTAGAGAATTGGCAAACGGTTTATTACAATTTGCCTTTGCTTTAAGGCCTAATATGTTGATCGTGTTCAGACACGTATAGGTAAGACAAACATCGTGCTCGCACCACTAGCCCAATAACACGGCTTTCAAAGCACCTAGGCGCGCGGTTACCTAGGTGCACAAAATCCACTCTCGTGAGTCTCTTATGTACCACTTGAACTGTAGCTTGAGAAACATAGCGGAAGTTTCTCCGCCGATTGTTACCCCCATTCCATTCGTACAACTTCGATCTTAGAGCATGCAAAGTCCTTTTATATATAATCACCTTAGAGCATGTTAGTGTTTCCTTTTTTGAGAATTTAAGTGCACGCAAGTAGTATGAATTTTTGACGTACAAGCCCAAACTTAGGTACGTATAGTTGGATGTCATAACTTGCCACATTTAAATTAGACGAGTTTGACTTTTGTAGTAGTGTTTGGTTCAATGGCTAACTTGTAACATGCCACACTATCATTAACCCTATGTCCCGCATGTCATTGATATGTTTTCTTACCAAATCTTATGTAAGATATATGTTGGTTATAAAAAGTGTGGCTTGCAACACTTTAGCTAACTTAAGTGTGGCATTTGTGGCATCTAGCAAAACATGCCTTTAGAACGCATTTCCAGTTAGCGCGTCATGGCAACACGCCGGGCCGCAGCCACCTTCAGCATTCTTTATTGGGCTGAGCGGAACAGCCACCCACAGGGGCAGCCGGGCCATATGGAGGATGAGCCCAGAATACGCGCCTTGGTAGTTTCTCGCAAACTTAAAAAAGCCCACGACCCGAACAGAACATAAGAAACACGTGGCACGTCCAAAAAGCTCGAAAAACCCAGGCAACTGACCACGCACGTTCACGCTCCCCCGATCTCATCTGCCAGCACGGGCGGGGACAAAACGAACCACCAGCTTCGCGCCAGCCGTCGATTGGCAGCCTGGCCTTGACCTCGAGATAATACTGCCAATTCACTCGCCAAATCCAGGCCAGCTCAGCACGAGATCACGGTTCCCTCTCCAGGCCCCCCTCGTCGTGGTCCCTCCATCCGATCCGCCCCCACCTCCCCAAATCCCAACACGAATCGAAAATTTCCGTAGCAGGCGAGGAGAAACCCCTTTGATCTCCTTCCTCGTTCGACCGGACGCACTGCGTCGCATTCTGGTCAGAGGAAGATTCTGCTCCAGATTTGTCTGTTTGTTTGGGTGATTTTGGTCTGAGCATTGAGGAGGAGGAAGGGAGGAGGAGATGGCGCACCGGGTGGACAACGAGTACGACTACCTCTTCAAGATCGTGCTCATCGGGGACTCCGGCGTCGGCAAGTCCAACATCCTCTCCCGCTTCACCCGCAACGAGTTCTGCCTCGAGTCCAAGTCCACCATCGGCGTCGAGTTCGCCACCCGGACCCTGCAGGTGAGCCCCGTGCCCCCCGCGATCTGATCTCGCGTCCTTTTTTCTTGGTTGGTTCCCCAATCGAGGTACGGTTACAACTGCGCCTGATGTGAGATGCCGTCCGTGGCGCGTCGCCATTTGCGAATTGTGATCCTGTGATGGGTTGTTGACGTCGTGTGTGAGGCTGTGGCTGAATTTGCAGTCTCGTGTCACGCTCTTCTGTGCTAGGACGGGAGATCTCGGACGAATGAATAAATGATTGTGAGGACGAGTTGCAGGACTCCTAATATAGGTCCATTTTTTGTTGGTGGCATGGCTGAGCTGACAATGCATGCAGTAATTTTTCAGTGGCATGACAGTGCCACCACATGATAATGCCGTGAAAATTGTATGTCAAAATAAAAAGTGTAAATGTTACTTTAGGTTTTTCTTCAGTTCCTTTTGCATTTGTATTGTGTTAGATTGTTAAGGAGTCCCTATCCAATGTGAGCATGGTTTCCTTTTCTCTTAAAGAAGATAGTAGATCGTGTACCATTTGTTAAGAAATTTAAAAGCTACAGCTTTAAAAAAATAGAGGTAGCTGTACCATTCGTACTTGTTAATTGCATTATCATTATTATCGTATTGCTGCATTGGAAGGGGGTAATAAAGTTAGTAGACAAAGTACACTGACGTCCCACCGTATATGTCACAGAGAACTGGTGTCCAACACCTTTTAGATTCATAAGCCTCGTGCCAGGTAGTAGTGCTGGTGTAACCTAGATTGATTGGTAGGACCGGTTTCTTCTTTTGGATAGTCATGTACTGAGCAATGAATTGTCTTGTAATGAATTGCAATCAGATGACTTGCATACCAAATCTGATTGGAATGACCTTTTTTCTAAATGTCTTCTAGTTCTTAGCTCTAGCTTTTCCTGATCCTTCCCTGAGTCTTAACGAGAAGATATTATCTCTTACTTTTATTTGAACTAAAATATAAGCAGTTTTCTTTCAAAGTACATTCATATGTGTTATTGGCCAGTCATTTCATTGGCTGGATTTAAACACATTCAGCAAAATGAAAAGAACCACGGTAATTAGAGGCAGAGCTGTCTGTATCCTGTAACTCAACTTGTCAATCAGTATTCGGTATTCGGGGATGTAGTGAGATTTGCATCCATTCCCATAATATGTGCTGGTGAAGATATCCTGTGAACACTTGTAACTGCATTTAGTTTTTGGATGATATCTGTGGTGCAGGCGGTTCTGACCTTGAATTAACAAGGGTAAGTAGCTTGCATTTTCAAGTGCTGCACTCCAATCTGTCCTGCAAACTAGAAGATTTTCCCCCTCATATGCTTCAATGATTCTCTTCAATCTTCATTACTGAACGTATGGCTAGCTAACGTATAGCAGCAGAGTACTGCTTTGCCTGTTTCTCGCAGAATAAGTTATGCACTTGTTCTCAGTTCTCACCAACCTGTATGCATAATGACATTATCGCCATGTGAACAACAATGCAAAATGCTTATTGTGGATCATAGAGTTGGGATAGTTCTCCTTTCTTATTAGTGTTCTATACTTCCGATAAAGCCATACTTTTCTACATGTAGCTCAGCAAAAGTTTATTTTATTTCGAGACAGATAGACGGAAAGACTGTGAAGGCACAGATATGGGACACGGCTGGTCAGGAGAGATACCGTGCAATTACTAGTGCTTACTACAGAGGTGCAGTTGGAGCACTTCTGGTCTTTGACATAACAAAGAAGCAGACCTTTGACAATGTCCAGAGGTGGCTCCGTGAGCTCCGGGATCATGCAGATGCCAACATTGTTGTCATGATGGTCGGGAACAAGTCAGACTTAAACCACTTAAGGTCAGTCCCCGAGGAAGACAGCCAAGCATTTTCGGAGAAAGAAGGCCTCTCGTTCCTTGAGACTTCTGCACTGGAGGCAGTCAATGTGGAGAAGGCATTCCATACTGTATTGAGTGAAATTCACCAGATTGTGAGCAAGAAGGCACTTGCAGCGCAGGAGTCTGCATCTGCGAATGGGCGTTCAATGCAAGGAACTACCATTAACGTTGCTGAACCATCCACCAACACAAAAGGTTCTTGCTGTTCGGGTTGAAGAACTGCTTCCAGTGGAAGAGATAGATCTCTGGAAGCGTTTGTTTCTGCATAACTGCGGCATCACGAATGGGTTGTAGTTGGTTTCGCATTTTCTTCCTTCTCATTCCGAAGCCCGTGACTGGTAATTTCTATCACAAGAACACCTCTACCATACTCTATAACCTGCCTGAATCAAAGCATTTTCCTTTTGTATTCATTATTTTAACTATCATGGAATTCAATTGTACACTTAGAGGAATCGGAGAACGTGCTGTATTCTGTAACACTGATTCTTTTCCTGATAACAATAATTCTTTCTGGAATCGTTCTTATTTCGATTCCTTAATCATGGAAAGATACTCCTCTCATTGATACTATTCAGTATTCAGTGATGCACGAAATACCGATCCAACAGTATGACTGTTGCTCCTGTTTGTTGTGCTAGGCGGGTAACTTGAGATACGTCGATCTTTGAGTACATTATTGAGTATTAACCTGCTGTTACATTGGTAGTCTAGAAGCTATCACAGTGTCGATTCTTTCCCCCTGACTTCATCCATTTCACCAGTGTTTGATTGCTGTAACTGACAATCACATCTGCAGTGTTCGTCTGTCCGGCGAAGAAGGAATTGATTAGAGCTGTCCTTGTTTTCGGTTCCTAATTTCGTTGTCAACTGAAACTGCCCATCCTTCCCACTGTGTCAAACAACTTCATTGGCTGATCAGATTCTCTCCTCGGATTTATTGATGACCTTGGTGTTAGTATGCCTTGGCTTAGCCTCCGTTTTGACATCTACGCTGCACCGGGTCCCGGTCCTGTTATCGTGAACTTCACATCAGCTGATGGCCTTCCCACACCCACCTGCCAAATTATCTTTCAGCGTTACTGCAGAGCCATCCATCGAGGTGTTCTACTGCCTCCAATCCATTCGTTTGCGCGGTTGTTCACGCTTCGTTCTTGGATTGGATATGCAGATGTCACCATGAAGAACTGCTCCGTGGCCTACCACCCTGCCGACCTCTACGATTCATCCTGCCTGCTCCTAGTAACAAAAGCAGCTAATATGGTTGATTTGATTATTATTTTCTACGAGTAACACAAGTGATAAAACAACGGATGTCTCGATCTTTCGATGAGAAGGTAACTATCGATTTGTAGAGACGATTTTGACGATTCGACTACATCGTACGACGATGATGTGCTTTAGCAATCGCTAAACCAACTCTGGTAGGTTATTGACGATGCCGGAAGCACGATCAACCTGAATACGAGGTTTATAATCCTTGCGAGCAATCGAAAAATAAGTAAGAATTAAGATAAATCAATCTGAAATTGCAAGTATTGATAAAGAACAAGATAGAGTGAGGTTCCGAAAAGTTGTCTTGATCTGGTCGTTGGACACAAACAAAAATACATGAAGTTACAAAGATAGCAAACTCTTAACTAAACAAAACCTAAACAAAAGAGAGCATCCTAGTTGGTATATAAAGACAAGAGATGATCTGTTACAGAGACAGTTCTGGACTGTTTTGGCAATTGCGGCGTGCTCGTAAGCAATTTTGAGATGGGGTTGAACAGGTTGGAAAGAGCACAAGATAAGCTTTCCAAAGAGTTGAAGATCATCCAAATCGGAGTCCGTATGCTCCAGATATAGAAATTTGAAGTCAGGTCTGTCTCAGGAATCCGAATCAGAGTCCAGAACTCCTTGTACAGCATAAATCCATATGAGACATCTTCATAGTCATACGACTTCATTTGCTCCTCCTCCCGAAAGTTTGAAATTAAATCCTCACTTGTTCTTGACGATTTTAACGGATCTCTTTTTATTCTTATGGCTTAAGCAGCGGACATAGTTAAAATAGTGAAATAGAGGTGACAGTGGGTGCACCATAAAGCCATGTCTTCATCAACAGGAGATACTTCAGGTTGTTTCATTGCAGGTTACAGTTCTTCCTCATCTATTTCCAAGTACCTGCTTTTAGTTTTTAGTAGTGGGTACCTACCGCTGATATTGGAGTTGCCGCAATTAATGGCCCACCAGGTTTAGCAACTAGGGCCGTAAGGGTGGACTGGGTCATTCTGCACTTTGCACCATATGTTGATTGGATCATTTGAACCATAGTCTTCACCAATTCTCTCCTCTATTCTAAGAGAGATCCTGTGTCTACGAAAATATTGTTTGAACCTTACAGTGAACTTGTAACCCCTGTCTTGAGCAGCACCCATCTTCTACCATTTCAGCTCTGTTTTTTGCATCTATTGTGTGTCCCACCTACCGGGAAAACTTTTGTAACTTTGTACATATAGGTACACTCGCCTCATGTCAATAGCTGCTTTGCTCCGCAATCGAAGTAGTGGACGTTCGCCTATTATCGGGCGGCTTTTAATTATCCAGATGCCGCGTCAATCACTAGTCCTTGCACCAGACACTAGATGTTCCAAAAATCCTTAGCATCAGGTACAGTATGCATGTCCAGTATCATCACACCGAACCCTACGTCAAGGCATTATAGATTTATAGCATTATAGCACACACGGCCTGGTCGATTCCCACCATGTTTTTTTAGTTCGAAGGAAAAAGCATGCACGCCCATGCAGGCCGGCGCCCAACCCGGGGGCCACCCCGGTAGCTATCCAGACATGTCATACATACACCAGGATGAAACTACAAAGCTTATCTAAAAGAGAAACGGAGAGAAAGTGCGAGGCATCCATGCATGCATGCAATACATGTAAAGCCACTGCACCTAACGTCTGGACACTGTAGCAGTAGCAGTAGCAGTTGTGCTCTGCTCGCCGGTGGTATGGCACGCGCACTGTTCCCGTAACGTGTGAACCGTCACATGCAGCAGTGGTATGTGAGCCCATGACGCTGCATGCCTTAGTAACACGACCAAAATACGGCAGATTCAGGGCCATCACTGTCTCGCTGTTGCTACAGCATCGCCCTCTTGACGGAATCAAGGGACCACGTGCGTGCGTGCATGCATGCAGATGGATGGATGCTGTGGCGCATTAAACCGAATTGACTTAAGTTCTTGAACTTCGTGTCGCCGGCAGCTTGGCTCCATCCATGGCGTTGAGGCACTGGCCGAAGCCAAAGCTTAAATGCGTTGGTTGCAGTCGCGGATGGCACGTAATGTGCATGGTAGGTCACCGATGCAATGTATCGACGTCACCAGCTGCAGCAGCCACGCATATGATGTTCCGTGTACTTGCATGCATTCCGTGTCTCGCATTGATGCCTTGCAAATGCATCGAGCTGAAACCCATCTTGTTTTGCAACTGAGATCGGGCAAGGTAGCGCAGGGGTGTCAAATCACAGGTCTAATGACAAGGGGATGATGAGGCAGGAGTGTGAGGCAGTAAGCAACAGATCCTGGCCTTGTACTTCACGTTACCTACGTACTGGTGTCGCGCTACATGTCAATCAGGTGCTGCCACCGCATTGGCTCCTGGGTCCTACTGGCTGGCCGGCCAGGGGAGCTGGGGAGGCCTACGTAGGTACGCATCGTCTGATCTGAGAGGGTTCAGGTCTTCAGAGACGCTTTGTGCTTTGAATGCTACTAGTGGTGCACTGGTGCCTTGTAGTCCCTGACAGCCACGGAGTCGGGAGCTAGATAGATAGCACGCGGTACGTACGTACGTACGTACATGGACGGGACTGTGATTAGCCAACCTCCTTAAAGAGAGAAGGAACCAAACAGATACGTACAATGGTCATGCATCGATCGGTCAGAAAAGAGGAAAAGCAAACGGTGCACCAGGTTCCTCTGAATTGACCTTCGTGTCGTAGATAACTTGGATTATGATTCTGTGTGGTCTCCCTCGGTAGCTGGAGTAGTACACTATTACTAGTGTCTAGTAGCCTGAATAAGAGTAATTTAATTAGTATAATTTTGATAATTTAAATTTTTTTAAACAAAATATAAAAATAAATCGAATCACAAAGCATAACCACATCTGACCTATGAAACCAGCGTTGATCACGATGGCGTTGAACTTATATGAGAAGACACCAACATCTATAACATTGAATATCTCGTTATGCTGGACCACTAAACAAGCACGAAACGAGATAACAGTGATGTGTTGATATGCCAGCGTCAAACTACCTGGCACTAACACGGGACTTAGTCGTTTCGGACATTGTTGTAGGTAGCAATTCACCCTTGCAAGGCTAAGACGTCGGTGCTAGATAGATTGGCGCTGAACTTACACTTGTCGGTGCCACAGAGGTTAGCGTCGACCCTTTGACAATCACTGTCATCTCGTTCTGTGCTCATTTAGCTAGTCAGCATGATAACGTGCTCGATGCCATAGATTTTAGTGTTTCTGTGTACATATTTGGTGTTACCGGACGTGGTATCTATTTGATGATTAGTTTAGATACAGTATAAGATTTAATTTATTTTTAGAATTTATGGTAAAAGAGGGTTAAATTATTAAAAATCTACGACTTCTACGCACTCATTTCTTGCAGTCTACATATGTCACGCACTCACGCACGTCAAAAGGAAATCTCCCGTTTACGCATCATCATATACGTTAGCTCTCACGAACACGTCAGACATGTATGACCAGTTGACAGCAACTTTGTCAGTGTCATTCAATGTACTACCACCTGGCAAACAGCTTGTTTTCCCCTTTCTAATCGTCCATCGTGCACTTGTGTGTTTAATCCGGAAAGTACGAAAAACTAGACCGGAACAGTTTTAATTGCAAACTGAATATCATAGCTGAACGATAACGCTCACTGCTACTTCTTGCAGAAAATATAACGGTTACGTTCGTTTCGTCAGCAATATACGCGCTTTAAAGTGAAACCCCCGAACACACGCCCGTGCATCTCCTAGCTAGGGCACGTCAATAATTATTTTAAGGAACGCAACTACGAACTTTATCATTGAGAATTCAAATCCCTGCGTGGGAAGTTATGCTTTCATCGACGCGGCTTGCCTACTCCCGTTGTGGTGCTCCCCTCTGAGCTGCCATACACGTGTCAACCAGCTAATGGTTTTTCAATTTACACCAGGGCCAGCACCTGATCCTTTCCGAAATTGCCGTCCTCACCGATGGCCGCTACACTACCACACTCAAGCCATGTGCCGCCGCAGTTTCGGCGTTCGCCTCTTGGTCCTCGATGCACTTCCTCAGCTGCGACCCTTTTCCTTCCCTCCCGTGCGGCCGCCGCGTGTCTTCTCTTCCCTCCGTCATCCTCCACTCCTTTCTCCGGTCCGGTGCACCCGCTAGTCGAGTAGACGTCGGCCGGGTAGTTTGAATTGGACGGAAGCTAGTCTTCGCGGAGCTTGCTTACTGCAGTGGCAAAGTACAGCCCGAGCTTGAGATGGAAAGCATGTTTTCTTTTTTGAATTTACTATTTCTTGGTCGACGGATCTGTATATTATTAGATATATAATGACGGATCTGTATATTATTAGATATATAATTTTATATAATTTTAAATTTAAAAATATATAATTCGTTGTACATCTTTAGGCCTCGAGTTACACATAATTTTTTAAAAGTGCAACTACTCAATTAATCGTTCAATGAGGAATCAACACTCAAGATCATCGACATAGAAATAATTATTTCTTGGTTGACTTAGAAATAGACACTCCCTCTTCTTTTCTCTTCCAACATGGGTGACATGCATGCCTTCGGAGTGGCATATGCATCGGCGTGGTGAAGGATCGATGCAGCTAACATGATTGCTCACACATAAGGATGTCGAAGGTGAGGTGGCCTCCGTATCCACCCGTGCATGCCCCCCGTGCGCCTCTTGCTGATGCGGCTCCGGTGCTTGAGCCATGCAAGAGTTAGTTCAGTTGGCCATGAGCAAGGAATGGCACTGTCATCACGGTGACAAGAGACTTCTCTCGAGCGGCGAGGGTGAGGGACCAAGTGAGATTGGAAATTTTGGGGAGGGCTAGAGGGACTGGGTGTAAATTTGAAAGCTAATAACATGACTGACACGTGGGTGGGAGTAGGCAAGCCGCGTGCCTACTTTCATGACTCCATAACCGCTCCACCGACAGTTTGTTCCTATATGCGCTATGTTTTGTGGAGACCACTAAGCTACTGAGTACTCCCTATGTCCAGGTACATAAGGCGTATTTTGATTAATTATAACAAGACTTTGATCAATAATTACTACAACAATGTGTGGTTTATGTTATATAAAATCACAATCATAAGTAAGTACTGTTGAATACGAATCTACAGACATCAATTTTGTGTCATATAAATTGAGTAATTTTTGGTCAGCGCATTGCCTTAACCAATCAATATACACCTTGTATATTCGAACAGAGACAGTACTATTTAAGAATCGGAGTATTCAAACTTCTTGCAATTGATGTTGCCTCGAGATTTGTTCTCCGGCGTCATCTTTGACGGTGCCTATTGCTTCTCACGACATATTCCAATGAGTTATTATTCAAGGATTCACCGTGCTCATGCTTTGGGTCATGATAAATGGATAAATTGGTAGTGCCACCATTCGCTATAAGCATGGAGAAGATGGTGTGCGTCATGGCGACGGTTCAGGATGAGCACGGTTAGCTAGGGTCAATAGAGGCAGATCCATGGACAATGTCGTCGTTGGAGAGGAAGAGCTAGGAAGGTGCCAGTAGGATGTTGGGGTATAGTATGGAGGTGGTGGAACATGTATTGCCCCATGGTGCACGCATTTGTTGGGAGGCATCTCGCCCGGTGGTCAGCATAGGTGTTAGAGATGGTGCTGGTGCAACAGTTAGGTGTGTAGTTTATGAGATTTGGGTGGCAGCCAGGGTTGAACGTGAGAAGAGATTTATATAAGAGATGTGTTATTGGTCCACAATGGTGCCCATTCTTTATAAAATGGTGTATAAATAATTTATTCATAGATATATTCTCCGCTTAACTTTGTATGGTGTGTTTTGATCGGCTAAGATAAAAATTTTGATCAATAATTACTCTATTAATATTTAGGTTATGAGATACAAAATCACAGTTATAAGTTAATACTTTTAAATATAAATATAATTACATCAATTTAATGTTATAAATTATTATTAATAAATTAGTTATTAATTAAAACTTTATATTACCCAATCGACATACTCTCTGTAAAGTTAAAAGGAGGGAGTATCTCCGTGTTTTTCTCGAGGCTAGCCTCTGCCGCGGTAATAATTCGGCACAAATGATTGAAGGAAAGGTGTGCCCATAAAAAGCAGCAGCTCTGCTTTCCGATCTCTCCTCAAACATGAAGACGCGCACCTGTGCATGCACGCACCATCGAAGGCGCATGCACGGGGCTGATGCTTCTAGCTGGCGCTGTAGCCTCCACTCGTCACGCGCGCGCCTGGCACGAATTAAACGGAAGCCTCTCGCTGCATTGATCCCCAATAGTCTCGTCTCTGTATTTTTCTGCACGATTTCCTGAACGAGCGGCTAGGGACGGGACGACACGATCGAGCAAGGGGAGCATGCACGCACATACGTTTTTGGTGTATACTCGAGCAGCGGTAGACGAAAGGCCACACGTGCGCTGCGTCAAACACGAAAGCGTCGGCGGGTGTCGCGGGTCCGGCCATGCACAAGGCTGCTCGTACAGCGCACCAACATGCGGGCCCGGCCAGGCGCGCTCGCACAGCACACACGTTGGCGCATACGCGCGCGCAGCAGAGGAGCGGAGGGCACCCGCTCGCGCCCATCGCATTGCTCCCCTGTTTCCTCGATGCCCGGGCCGTGCGGCTCCTCTCTCCCCCCTCCGCTCTCTCCCCTTCTCTCTCCACTCTCTGAACTGTGATTTTGGTCCGTGGCCTTGCTCACCAAGCAAAAGATCGCGTTGCAGGCTTGCAGCTAGCTAGGAGTATCTATCTACCTAGCGTGTGTCGATTTGTATGCATCGACCGGGCGAGCTAAAACGTGCATGTGCCCGTGCGAGCCTTGGGCCAGTGTGTCAGCACGGTAGCCTAGCCTGACGCGCGCTATCCGTCCATCACCCCTGTAGGGCAAGAAAACAAAGCGAACCCCGGTCTGCAGCAGTCAGCGTGTGCGTGATAGAGTAGACACAGTGCGCGCACAGTGCCAAGTGCTGTGAGACATAGAGCGCTAGCTGTACTTAGTACGTGCTTTGCTGCAAGCTAGCCTCATGCCTCGCCCGTGAACGGTTTCCGATGCACTGCCGCGGTGGGGAAAATAATGATGGGATGGTGCTAGTAACATCTGGCAGGCTGGCACCAACATGTATTGTTGTTCGGGTATCTGTACGGCGGCTGAGGACCTTCGTGTTTTTGAAGGTAGACACAAAACAAACGTAACACCAAGCTCGCACGAAAAAAAAGCCGGATTTAGCTCTGACATGATCAATGCCACATTTAGCTCCCACAATGAGTCAAATGTAAAAATAGCCCACGTACCGTACCCCAGACTTATGGCAGGACATGTGTCAGGGTCTCGACACGCGGCAGGGCGCTTGCCGCACCGCCGACGTGCGGCAGGGCACGTACCGCAGCTCAGGCGTGCGGCAGGGCACCTGCCGCACCCCCCGCGTGCGGCAGACGTGCGGCAGGGCCCGGGAGTGTGCGGCAGGGCACCTGCCGCAGCCCCCAGCTGCGGCAGTCCTCTGGGGTGCGGTACGTGCCCTACCGCAGGTCTAGGGTGTGGTACGTGCGCTATTTTTGCATTTGACTCATTGCGGGGGCTAAATGTGGCATTGACCACGCGGGAGGGGGCTAAATCCGGCTTTTTTTCCAAGCTCGCACCATAGGCACATGCCACATCGAAAGCATTAACGTGTAGATAGAAGATGAAAATAGTATACAAACTATACACCAAATCTATCTATCTATCTATCTTTTATTATATATCTATTATTTATTTATTATATACTAAAAGTAGAATACAATAAAAAATAGAGAAAAACTAGAAATTCTCAAGAAAATAAAACATCCGATCGTTAATTTAGTGAACACTTTTATTATCAGTAGATCACAACCAATAGATTTTCATAACTGTACGTAAATAGATCACAACTGATGGACCTTCATAACTGTACCTAAACAGATCACAGCCCATAGGTCTTCATCACATAAATAGATCATAGCCGATAGATCTTCATAATGTATCTAAACAAACCACATCCGATAGATCATCATAACTGTACCTAAATAGATGGCTCGACATAACGACTAGCAGGCCGACTCATAAATGTACCTAAATAGACGACTCAGTACAGGTCGACTCGCGATTTAAACTTTTATTTCCGTACTGATCTAATATCACGTGTACGGATAAAAAAATAAAGATAATTAAAAATATTTGCTGCGCAATTAATATTGATCTAATATCACACATTAGCATGTCAAAAAATAAAGATAACCAAAATATTTCCAACGTAATCAGTACTGATCTAATATCACGCGTACAAGTAAAACAATAAAGATAATTAAACAAATCACATTCGATATATCATCATAACTGTACCTAAATAGACGGCTCAATATAATGCCTAACAGGCCGAATCACGATTTGAACTTTTATTTTCCGTACTGATATAATATCACACGTACAGATAAAAAATAAAAGATAATTAAAAACGTTTCCCACGCAATTACGTGAGACACTGTGCTAGTTCTCTTAATGGACAAATATATCCAAACAAAGACTCATAAAGACATGGACTACTGGAGCGAAACAGAGGGAATTGATCCTTTAAAATAAACCCGGGTGGACAGGAGGCACAACGAGGTTGCAAGTCTCGTGAAACGTTAGGATATAACCAGATAATTTTTACGGTAATTTGACCAAAATATATATGTTGATGATTTTATCGACGGTTGGACAATTTTGTGTCACGCCCTGCTCTTTCTGGCTGTTGGTTCCGGCGGAAGAATAGAATGGTCAAGATTCAAGTTTCACTAGCACAGAGCCTATGTACAAAGCCAATTGATAGAAAAACCGTGGTCCCATATGACAGTCTCAGGAGCAGTGAAAACGTGCGGCTCTACGTACCCGCTCTGCTCGTGCATGTGCTCGCATGAAAGATTGAACACTGTCGTAAAATGCCACTGCAGGATGGACCCACTCGAGCTCTCCACTGTCCTGCCACTGTGTGTGCATTCAGGGCTGGCTCCGCTTTCACCTGTTTGTGTGCATGCAGATGCTTAGGTAGGTTGCTAGTCATGCTACACTGGCTCTAGGAGGGAGAACCGTACATAACAACAAAGGCATAACCCCGGAGTAGTTCCTTCAATCCAGTACAGTATCTTTGCGCTCTCTCTCTCTCTTCTCTCTCCCCTGCTACTCAGCTTCGGGCGGATGTGCATGGTTTGGATGAATGTGGAGTTAATGGATACAGTAGCCACGTCACTTCTCCCCCTGGCCTAGCTAGCTATTACCCACTGGGCGGCTCTAAATATCCAATCCTTCGCGCATTATGTAGCTGTTAATTATGCGGCCTTATGGGACTTCGACACGCGCCCCGCGAGCGACGTCCCCATCGCTCGCCGTAACGATCGCAGCGGCATCCCCGGTATGCCGGGAAACGCTGCGGCGAGCGATCGCGAAGCTGTTTTTGTGCTCCTGCTGCTGCGCTACAGAGCCGGAGACGGGGACGAGGGGGTGACAGGGACCCCACCTGTCGGTGTGGTGACGGGGGAGTGAGCGGGTGCGGGGGCGAGGGGCGTTGAGGCGAGACGGGCCGCGGGCCAGGGGGGAGTGCTATGTTTGGTCATGTCAAGGATGGGGCCCAGCTCGGGTGATTGCTTGCTCGCGGGGCCCGAGGCCTGCCCCCACCCAATGGGAGGGTTTGGTTTGGTTTTGGTTCGCATTGAAGACCGCGTATGATTTGCTGCTACTGCTTCGCTGAGACTGCTAGTGCTGCTGCCGCTGGTAGTAGTACTACACATGCGTGGCCACCATGCCCAGACAGCTAGGTGGTCTACGCAAGCGGCCAAGAGGGAGTGGTTTATCGCTGCTCTCTGATTCGCACTTGCTTTCGGCAAAGCCTTGTTCGTCACCCTGATATCTCTCTGGATACTGCTGACGAGGCAATTGCAAGGCATTCCTCTATCCAAGACTATAGGACGAGGGGTGCATTGCTTTGTTCATTTAGGAGCACATATGCGCATCTTACTGTAGCAGCTAAGGAGGACTGATGAGAGGTACGACGCCGGTTAGTGCATTTATTACGGTACTTAATTGCGCTGCACATGGAATGTTTTCTACTTCGTAGACTCACCCACATGAGTGTACCCACCCATCCGCTGTAAAACAAGGTGAGAAAATAAACTCGCACGCTGACACTGGCATCAGCAGGCAGCAGTGCTAATATTCTGGCCAGGCATAAACCATCTCACCTCAAAGCTGAGAGCCGCGCCAAGGGCAAGTGCACGCACGCACAGGCTGCGCGCCTTGGCACCACCAGTTTCACCTAGAACAAGCGCAAGCAACGCCTATTTTACCTGCGCCTCTGCTCGCCCCAAACTCCATCTACTAGAGCCCGGCCTTTCTGCTTTCGCTTTCACGGCTTACCATTTCCCTCCCTCGGTTTCTTTTTCCACCTCCTCTCCCGTGGTCTCGGCTTTGCAGAAAGAAAGCCACCCCGAACCCAATAACAAAAACACCAGCACTCCAGCAGCATTAGCCATGGCTCAAAGAAGAAAGGAAACGAAAAGAGATACATAGAGGGAGAAAAATAAAAGGCGAGGGGGAGAGGCAAAAGAAGGAAGGCTACAGCAGCAGAGGAGGCAGAGACAGAGAGAGACCAGGTCAGCCAGCGAGACAGGCCCGGCGCTCGGAAAGTGCGGAGCCGTTTCCCCTCTATCTCCACTCTCTCCAGGGCCAGGCCACGCCAGGTGCTCTCGCTTCCCACCACCACCCGTACCGCGAAGCGCCGGCACCGACCCCGAGGAGGCCTCCGACGCGCGCGAGTCCCGTGCGGGAGCGAGCGATCGCGTCGCTTGCCATGTCGTCTCCCGCGGGCGGGTATGATGGCGGGACGGGGAGCGGCGCCGAGCCCCACGGCCACCACCACCACGGGCACCTACTGCTTCAACAGCATGCACAGTTTGCACACCACGTGGCCGCGGCCGCGGCGGCGGCAGCGGCGGGCGGGCAGCTGTACCACGTGCCGCAGCACAGCCGACGCGAGAAGCTCCGCTTCCCACCGGATGGCGCGGATTCGCCCCCGACTCCTCTTGCCCCGCAGCACCAGCCGCCCGGGGCGTGGCCGCCTCCGGCTTTCTACTCGTACGCGTCCTCCTCCTCGTCGTACTCGCCGCACAGCCCGACGCTGGTGCAGGGGCAACTGGTGGCGCAGGGGCTCGCCGCACAGGTCCCGCAGATCCCGACGCAGAATTTCTCGCTGTCCCTCTCCTCCGCGTCGTCGAATCTTCCCCCGACTCCCAGGAGGCAGCTAGGAGGCCCCGCGCCGGCCACCGGCCCCTACGGGCCCTTCACGGGCTACGCAACAGTGCTCGGGCGGTCCAGGTTCCTCGACCCGGCGCAGAAGCTGCTCGAGGAGATCTGCGACGTGGGCGGCGCTGCCGCGCACGTCGACCACAGCGTCCCGGACGAGGGACTGCTCGACGCGGATCCGATGGACGCCGTCGATCACGAGCTGGACGGCGCCGACCGCGCGGCTGCCGACGCTGGCCCCATCTCGGGCTCCGAGCAGCAGTGGAAGAAGACGAGGCTCATCTCCATGATGGAAGAGGTGAGCTAGCTAGCTATGCTCTCGTGGCTTAGTCTGATTTCTCCTTCCAGGTTTCTTGTGGTTCCAAACTTTGTTTACCTTGTTCCGGTGTAACAATTCTCGCCCCTGGGCTCCTGTCCTGGTGGGGAAGAATCTTGCACATAGTGGTCATATCATCGATGCAGTTGTGGCTTGCTTTTATTTACTGTGGTTCCGTGGTTGCATGTGCTTTTGATTTGATGATCATTTCCATTGCTGTTGTTACATTTTTTTTGGATTTTCTTTTCACTTTTTCCTACAGTGATGCACTGTTCATTATGAACAGTGCTGGTTGCCTTTTCCGCGCTGAATATTAGATTTTGATTGGTTTTAATAGAACTAAGCATAGCTTGGAATGTCATCGACATGAAATTAAAACCAAATAGCGGTGTCTTCAAGTTCTTGGGAGCTAGATGAGGAATGGGAGATGCTGGAGGCAATAAACTCTCTCGTATGTCACCTGAAGAAACTTGTGTTCTTTCGCATGGTTCGTACTTAACCTTCTCACAGCGTCTTCTCCGAACATGGGCAATACATGAGAATCTACGTACAATTTAGAAAGCTTCTATTTATGGAACCCTCAATGGGAAATTTTGTTTTGCAGAGTTCTTTAATTCTAGCATCTTACTTCTATACTAGTTGGGAAGTAGCCTTTGCTTTGTTGATGTCATATCCACATGAAAACAAAAGCACGCTGCTCCCTTTTCCCAACATGGAAATCATTCTTATTTCAGACGTCATCAGTCGTAGCTGTTTATCTATATCGAGTCTACTAATCCAAATGTAATTAACCTTTTAGGTTTGCAAGAGGTACCGGCAGTACTACCAGCAGGTCCAAGCTGTGATCGCCTCGTTTGAGACCGTCGCGGGGTTCAGCAATGCTGCCCCGTTCACGGCGATGGCTCTGAGAGTGATGGCGAAGCACTTCAAGTGCTTGAAGGGCATGATACTGAACCAGCTGCGCAACACTAGCAAGACTGCTGTCAAAGAAGGCATGAGCAAGGATATCGCCATGTTTGGGCTTGCTGGCGGCGGCGCCGGCGCCGCCGGCTTCCAAAGAGGGAACAGCGTGAATGCCATCGGTCAGCCGCACAACATATGGCGGCCTCAGAGGGGTCTTCCCGAGCGCGCTGTGTCTGTTCTCCGCGCTTGGCTGTTCGAACACTTCCTGCACCCGTAAGTTGATTTATCCACTTCAATTACTGCTGGTTATCTTAATCATCATTACCGAGAGTCGTTGGCTCTTTACGACGGGCCTTGTCGCTTTGCGCCTCTTTCAAGTTGAGGATGTTTCTATTCCCTTTACGAAGCATTGGGATTGTGATGATGCAATTTTATATTACTTCTGCAAGAGCTGTAATTGGCAGTTGCTAATGAAATGGATTAGTGGGGTATGGCTTTTTACAACGAATCACTCTTTCTTCGACATGATTTATGCCAGTCTGCCAGAACTTCTATCCATGACAAAGCATGGGGTTGATGTTCTGGTGATAGCAAGCAATCCTGGGTGTCTAAATCATCACGATAGATTTGCATGATGGAAGGTCATGGCTTCAAATCATTATATAGAGACAGTCAGCTTTTAAACCCTGAGTACACATGGTTTCATTCATAAAATGGAGCTGGGGAGCACCTCCCTGTGTTTCTATAATAATAAAAAAATACCCTGAGTATAATTTGAGCTGGACGGATCATTGCATTCTTATTTATCTGCTTACATTCGCATATAACTTCTAAGGTTGTTAGGTGCCTGGTTGTATGAATTTGGTAAGAGGCTCCAATTTCTCATATATTGGTTTGCTTTTAGTACATGCTGATTGCGAAACAACTTGTAAGTGGGCTTACTTCCACCAAATTTTTGCGACACCTACCTATATGAAACTCATCATTATTTTAGTTTTTGCAAATTAATTAATTATTACATCCATCTTTTCTAGTACGACCTTTTGGCATGATGTATGGTCTAAAAGCTGTGTTATGCCTGGGTGGTTACATCAAGTTGATTGTACATTGTTAAGATATTTGGCTGTTTATCATTATCACTTTAATGCTAGTCCTTTCATTTCCCACTGGTTTTGATATTAATGTTCAGCACCCTTTCTAATTATTGCTAGCAATCTTTGGAACCACTAGAAAGCAAAGTTAATAGTCCATTATTTGTCAATTCTTGCCCTTTTGTTCGATCTCATATATCAATCAGCGCTTAGATTTAATATACCTTTTATTAGCTTCAACTTGGTCATGAGAGATGGTTACGCTTAACAAAAGTTCTGCGTGGATGCAGATAGACCTTTAAGAGAAATTCCTTGTGACCAACCCTTTGTAATTTCGCTTGCAAAGTTATGTATTTTCGGAGTTCAGACCGAGTAAAAAAACATGAGAAGGACCTTAGCACAATAGTTTTCTTTGGTCTTCTGATCTAATGCTTACCTGGCTTGTTTGTACTCCTGTCTAAGCACACCGGGTGATCTGATGGAATATATGTCAATAGTTAAACTGTGCTTGGTAGTATAGTTGCACGTGAAAATAGCTTGATAATCTGTTTATTCATTTCCTTTTTAAGTGTGTTAGTTACTTACTATGCAGAGTGATACATTAGTCTGATTTTAAGATTTTTTAATTATCCAGATATCCTACTGACGGCGACAAGCAAATGCTGGCTAAGCAAACTGGTTTAACAAGGAATCAGGTAAATGGCAAAGCTGGTCACCTTATCTTGGATTAGATACCTGTATGTCGAGTCAAGTTTTACTCATTCTAGTGATTGTTGTCACTCGTTTTACTAGTTCACGGGTAACTCTAGTCTGCCCTTTTGTTTCAGAAACATTTCTCTGTCTTTGTCAATGACTGCAGGTGTCAAATTGGTTTATTAATGCGAGGGTTAGACTCTGGAAGCCGATGGTGGAGGAAATTCACAACCTTGAGATGAGGCAAGTCCACAAGCACCCAGCGCTCGACAAGGGTCAGCATGGCATTCATCATCAGGCCCAGCAATCGTCGCAGCGCAGCGGGAAGCGCTCCGATCCATGCGATTCGCAGCCAGGGCAAAGTAGCAGCATCACAAGGAACCACAACACCCCTGCTTCCCATGGCTTCCCGGATGAACTCTCCCAGATGTCACACTCCATACCTGGTCAGGTGAGCTTCGCGTACAACGGACTCTCGTCGCAGCACAGCATGGCATCGCCACAACACCAGCAGGTCGGCGGAGTCGGTGCCGGCCTCGGTGGGGCGGGGAACGGCGGCGTCTCCCTTACCCTCGGTCTTCACCAGAACAATAGGGTCTGCTTCGCCGAGCCGCTTCCAGCCGCGCTCCCGCCCAACCTCGCCCACCATTTCGGACTGGAGGATGTTAATGACGCCTACGTGATGGGCTCATTCGGAAGCCAGGATCGGCATTTCGCGAAGGAGATTGGTGGCCACTTGCTTCATGATTTTGTTGGATGATGGTGGCTGCCTGCTCAGCTTGCTGCTGACGATGCAACATGTAATGTACGCACTACTAGTATCCTAGGATGGTATATAAGTCAATCAATCACTTAATTGGCCGCTTGGCTCGATCGGTTTGAATCAATTTCTTCGGAGGGTGAAAAGACATTGATATGCCCTCCATGTAGATCCAGCCAGGTATGCTGTCAAACATTCAACACTTTGTGGACTACAGAGAGCTTGACAATACCTTCCATTTGTTGTAAGCTTTTAGATTAACCTGTGATGATGAAATGGATGGCTTTGGCTTGGGTACTGTGTATGTGTAGTGTTGCCACATGGCTTTGGCTTGGGTACTGTGTATGTGTAGTGTTGCCATATGGCTTTGGCTTGGGTACTGTGTATATGTAGTGCCACGGAAAAGGTAGCTCTTTATGGCCAAAAGTGTTGTTACTGTACTGCAGCTGAAGCTTCAATTGGTCTCTGTACAATATGACCTTTCAGCATGTTGTGTTTGCCTTTCTATGAACCCGGTGTGTTAGTCTTTCTATGTGCAGTATATTATACTAAGCAAACAGACGTTTGTGTTATGTCTTGTATCCTTAGATGGGGTAGCTTCCTAAAGTTTGGACAGACTATGATTTGGACATTTGTTAACCTGTAACCGGCTCTGTCACACTTAACAATTTTAATTTGGGTGGCTGCGGTAATTGGCTTGTCCTCTGTTCAATCCATTAAACTATTGGCACAGTACCTCAAATGGCAAAGCTATGATGGAGCCCGGCTGTGTTGTCACTGAGGAGGTTTATTATATTAAGCCCACGGTACCTGCTCATAGTTAACTGCGCTCTTAGTTTTGCAGCATCAGATTTGTATATTGTCCTGTGTGATTTTGTATGTATCCAGTGTTACCTGGATGTAGAGCTCGGGAGGTCCATCGTCCATGGCGCCATGCACGTTGTTTTTGCCTGGAGGGAATCCATGCACGTCAGTGACTACTGTAACTAGTGTACTCTGCAAAGAACACTGTAACTGCTGTTCATATTTAAAAAGAGTACTGTTACTTCCTTTCTTTAGGCGTGTCAGGTGGTAGATGGGCACATAATTGTTCTTTCAATCTGTACGTCATGCAAGTACCACTGTAACTACACATGGGTGGAGTGTGATCTATAACTCAAAGCTAACACACATTTCATGTCGAATCAGAATCAAACAAATCATGTACTAGCTGCACGCACACTAGACATCAACATTTGTCGATTTCGGAAGATATGTTGTACTGGAGAAAGAAGTTTGTTAATGGATGCTTTGTTCCTCTTGTTCATCAAATCTCCCTGTTTATGTCCATGTTCTACTGCTTGTGCATGATAATAGTGTACCCATTTCCATTTAAAGATTTTTGTCTATATACTCGATCTCTTTAACTTTTTCATTAAGAAATCTAAACTACTTTTCCATTAAGAAATCTAAGCTACTTAGAGCCCATCCTTTGCTCGCCCTGGCTGCGTGGAAAGCTTCAGCAGCTTGGCATTATTTCCTTGCTTCCTTCTCCAGGTACATGCCTCTTCAAAGCAAAGCTTTATTACATCGACCTTTTCTTTTCTTTACTACTACATATCTTGTCTTGGGGTAGCTGCATGGGCATAGCCGCTAGGCACATGATAAAAAAGCCGGGGCAGTGACCTACTGGCCTTTCCTTAATCTAATCTCCGATCGATTCTCGTTAAGCATATGTTCTTTCCACTCTAAGATATGGCCGATTTGATCCCTCTTTGGATTTGGGATGCTTTTAAAAATTCCTGCATGGTTTGTCGATATCTCACCCAATCCAATCCAACGCAACCCACAGCTGCCGCTTGCTGCTGCCGCTGCTGCTGCTCCCACCACTGTCTCGCAGCGGCAGTGGCAGTGGCACATCTGCTGCCTTTGCTTTGGAAATGACAAGGACACACTGTTTTGCATAGAATAAAAATTGCTTTCCTCGGAAATGACACACAGCGCAGTGCGAGTGAGCATCAGAGGGGATTGGCCCTGGGCAGCGGCACCCTCCGTTTCCCATCAATTCTTATCTCTACTAGGCTAGTGGTAAGAGTAAATGTTTTGCTCCTTTTCTCGGATCCTTTTTTCAGGTGTCGACCAATGATGAGTTGATGAGTTGATCTATCAGCCTTCACTCTTCACCACGGGGATGATTGGCTCATCGGATGGTAGCATGCACTCAACACACCGGCCAGATGGGTCGAGGCGAATTTCCAGTCCTATATGCCCGAATTTGTTTGGGCCTTTAAGGTATTTTTCGGATTTTTGAAATATCTAAATCATAATATTTTTATTTGTGTGTATATATAGGAAACGGATAGGCTATACTAACACAAATTAAAATTTTTTACCACGTTAAACAGGAACTACTGCAATTTTAGATTACGGAATTACCGCTAGATACGCAGAGAAGCAAAAGCAGAATTACTGTAGCACATCGTTGTAGTCGTACTAATTCACCGTGGTTCCTCCTGAAAGTATAGATCATCCTAAAGCTGCAGCTCGCAGTAATGCTTTCAAGGTATCCACACGTATGGAGAAGGAACGCCTAGTGCCGGAGTGCTAGCTCCGGGCAGCGTAGCTTGGACATGAGAGAGGTGACGGCTAGGGTTTCAGAAATTTTAAACTGGGTTAACCCTAAACCTACACCCCCTCTCCTTAGATAGGCATCCTCATAATTGGTATCGATGTTAGAAGCCCATTAGGACTCGAAGCCAAATAGAATTCGGATCCTAATCCGAATTGGGTTCCAATCCTTTAAACGTGCAAGCCTATATGTTCATGTACACCTAGACATGACATGAATACTTCTATTCGATCACTAATTGGTAGCTGCCCGTAGCAGGACGTACCAACTACTAGGTGTACATAATGATCATATTAGACGAACCTCCACAATGTTCAATCATAGGTATTCCCTTTGCCTCATGATATTGATCAAATCGAGGGCGAGCATATGTCATCCTTATTTGGGTAGTTCGACTACTATTTCCCGATCACTTGACTCGAAATCCCCTTTTGTGGTTAACCCTTTAACCAAAGTAGCATGTTCATGCATTTTCGGATCTAATCACTCGAGAGACCTAAAGATATCCCTCCCGTTGTACAGAAGGGCAAATCATATCTTAATCGACAATGTCTTGTACATGTTTTACGACAAACCCAAAAGTCACTTTTGTAACTACCTAGTTACGGAGTAGCGTTTAGCAACCTCTAAATAATTGCTCCACATCTCGAATGCATATGACAACCTCAAGTCTAAAGATATATCATACACATTGTATATGAGACCAGCAGATGATAGGTAGCAATATATCGTTCTCGTGTGTCTCACGATGGGTTGATCCAACACTGTGTTTTTAACACGTGTCTATATTATTGGTTTGATTTTGATATCTCCACATCTTATCACTCGTATCAACCAAAATATTTGTTAGCCTATACAAATGTGTCCCCCATATGTTTTAGCGACTAAGGATCACTTTAGAGTAATCATCATGCATATTAATATAGAGTTTTACAAGCAAGTCACATAATTAGTTATCAATCTCAAATATATTATTCAATGACATTATTTAATAAATCATAAATATAAAGAAATATGACCATCTTTATGATTGCCTCTAGAGCATATTTTTAACATTATGGCACCTAACGCATGTATAAATTTAATGGCAACTTGTGTGGTTTTGGTGGAACTAAACATCTTCTTTTATTTAATCTTATAATTTTATTCATGTAAGATTCTGAAAGATCGAGGTCTATCGACTAGAGGGGAGTGAATAGGAGATTATCAAATTTTAACCAAATTTATTGTTTAGCATGTAAGAGTGAAGTAATTTAAAGATGAAGCAACAAATACCAAAATAGATCTAGCTTAAATGAATAATAACACTTAAATGAAGAGCTAGAGAGAAGACTCAAGATTTATCCCAAGTTTAAATTGTTGGTAATAAGTCTACGTCTTCGTTTGGAGATGCTTGAGCACTTAGCTCCAAAGTTATTTAGACTTCATGTTCTTCTCCTTGAGCCAAGTTCACTTAAAACTTGCTCAATCACTCGTGGTAGATCTTGACGTGATCTCCGAACCTTCACAAACTTGTTGGAGGCGAATCCACAGATTGGAGCTCTCAATGACGCCTAGCCAGCTAGGAGATGCCAAATCTCCAAGAGTAATGAGTCAAGATTACTAGGCTCGAAGAAGCTCTTGCTTGTATACTCAATCAAGTCTCAAGTCTCTCAAATCTTTCTTCTCTCAAAGTAGATCTCAAAAAGCAAGAGGAAAGGGGGAACACATAGTGTGAGAGAAGGAGTATTTTGCGCAGAGTGTCCTCCCGAGCCCGCAGGGGGTCGGGGGCTATAAATAGGCTCAGCTCAAAAAAGAGTCGTTGGAGGAAAAGATTCTTCCTCGGAACAACTGGAATACAAACCCGGAAGCACCGAGTTTCAAAACAACGGTCATATTCTGAGGAACTCAGATGCACAGCGAAAGTCTTCAACTCAAAGTTGGTAGTTCTGAAAGGAACACGGTCACACCGGGATTGAAGATTCTATTCCACAGAGTCACTTCCAGAAGCGATTCCCGGTAGTGCCGACTTTGAAGAACGGTTAAACCGAGATTTGAAGTAATGACACGTTCTTCTCTCATAAGAGGAAACGCGGTCAAACCGGAAACCAACTCGGTAACACAGCACTCACAAAAAGACCTAAGTCCAGAAGAGATTCTCAGTACAACCGGAAACGAAACCGGTAGAACCGAAGACAGCACAAATGTGACTTAGTCTAAGACAACAACAGAAGCATATTCCGGAAGCACCGGTCTTCAAGAACGGACAAACTGGTTTCCGAAACATGAAACTAGGGCAAATTCTAAGCGGCAGGGTTTCCTAACTCTCCGACACAAAGGCCATTCTCGGCTGCACCGGACTTGAGACCGGTCATGCCGTAATTGAAACTCTTCGAGACTTGAGACGATTAAGTCATCAAACCTCGTAACAGAGGCCAATCTCGGTATATCCGGTTCTTCAAAAAGGGTATTACCGAGAATCACTATTTGTGTCTCAAAAGAAATTTTCAATGAAGTCTTTTGAGAGTTTGACTGAGCACACATGAAGATTCTTTCTATAGCTTAGATATCTTACCCCTCTTAATAGTGCGATTTGTCCTATAGACTCAAATGATCTTTTGATCATGTTAAACACTAGAAAATCACCACTAATCTTCTAGGTCTAAGCCTCCTTCATCATTAACTTTTTAGGGGCCGACATCCACTGGTTAAACCAATTACCTTGGGGACTATACACTTGTATACACTCAATAAGCCATTAGTCCCTTAATCATTTGTCATTAATCATCAAAACCCAGTAGGGGGCACTAGATGCACTTTTAGATTCAACATGTCCTAGCAGCCAAATCATATGTTTTTCTAGTCCGTGCTTTTTAATTCACATGTTCCAAACATGTGAACATATCGATTTATCCACAAAATGTATTTCTTAGTATTGGCACAAATTTCCATTGATGGATGCTACCCAACAACCATAGGCTCAAAACCCTAGTCTCCCAGCTCCTCCTACAACTTCTTCATCTTTGTCGTTCAAAGCCGCCACCTTCCCGACACATAACACCCCGGCCCGCCAGTGTGGCGCACCCGGTTTTAAGGCTGGATAAGCCCTTGTGTTTACGGTACCGGTCCCTGGATCAGTAGCCAATACCCACAAGTTTACCTGTGTATCAAAATCATACACGCACTTATTAGAATAAAATACGTAATCCGATCTTCAAGATCGAAAAACTATACCTTTAGCCCAACGGCTAGAAATCTTGCAGCGAAAAATCGAGCGGTGATGAGCCCATCAATATGCCGTTCCCAACAGGCAACTGACTGGGGGTTCGCCCTAGTTATCGCGGATACCGCCGTTGCTTTCGAACGGTCGCCCATCGGTCTGGCCAAATCAACAAGCCAGGTGAGTACATTGAATGTACTCGCAAGCGCTCCGCCGGAGAGTTTAGTACGGATATGATCATGCTCGGAATTTATCAATAACATGGCTCTATCCTAAGTTTCATGTTGTGCGAGAAAGTAAATTTGCATTCGAAATAAATACATAGATGTAAAAGCGATTTTATCAAAATTATCTCGACGCAGCGAGATAAGGTATTGCTCAAACACTCACCCGTTGCAACGGAGAGTTCACTTTTGTGCTTACCGTTACAACGGTACAGCACGGTACTTACCTGGTTCCACAGGGAGACGTAGCTCGCCTCGTACTTACGGGGTTCCCAATCACCTGGTTCCTCAGGTAGACGACGCTCACCTCGTACTTACGGGGATTCTAGGGTTTGCCCGTAGCTACGGGAAAACCCGACTTCACACCTCCCGTTACGACGGGAATTTGGCAAACTGCCCTGCGAACACGGCGGATCGCGTCCTTAAACCCATAACCCAGAAATCCTTTTTGGGGCTCAGAAAGCCAGACTACTTTAGTGTGGCCCGACCAAGTTCGTCCATGACCGCGGACGCGGCTATTCGAATAGTTTTAACCCTCTGCAGAGGTGGTACGGCTTTACCCACACGATATAGTTTACCCTGGGTAAGTGTGGCCACACATACTACCAGGGCTAGTACAACGAGACTCTTCGCCGGTGTGAACCCAGCCATGAACCCGTCAGAAGGACATATCCCACACCTAGCTTGAGTCAGTATCATCGCTACAAGGAGGTTGGTGTTCCAACTCTGTGGCGAATAATACCTCGTTAAAACCACGGGTTTATTCTCTACAGGGGTTAAACCCACCCCATCTGCACTCTACTAACTGCCCACGGGTTCATGCTAGTCCAGGCCGGTTACTAGATCAAGTCCTTCCCACAAAGGACATGTGGACGTACGGTAAGACTTGGCCAAACGGCACTTAAGACAGGTCCTTAGGTGATCCGAGAAGGACTCCACACCTCACCCCGGAACGGGCTGCGAGAACCACGCCGGGCATTACCTCACACTCAACATGCTCCCTGCATTTCCCCCTTCATCTCCGACCCGGATCAAAATCTTCTCCATTTCCAGCTTGGTTTCACAAACCATTTCACGGTAGAATATCCCAACCCATGCATATCCTACCTTCCATGCACCTCTACAACCGGACGCGACGGTCCGTTTCGATATTTCATCACATGAAATATGGGGTGTTGCTTTCCTTTTCCTTTTCGAAAACCTAATTCATCTACTGCGGGGCTAAGCATATATATAGATATACATACACTACCCTAAGTTTCCGATACATCTTCGGAATACAATAATCCTAAGGTGACAAGGATTACGGGGTCGGACTAGGGTTTCTTATCATCGGTGATATCTACTCTATATAAAATAACAGGGATAAAATATAGCATGCATGGTTCGAAAACAAAATAATATTTCGTAAAACTGGGGTTCAACATGATCAAGGGCGGAGGGCTTGCCTGGCGTTATCGGCCGAGTCGATCGCAAACCTGATACGACAACATCGGGAATCCTGCGCGTGAGGTATCGCCGCGTCGCACTACACGTCAGAAAAACAACGAATCACTAACAGCGCGAGGAAGATCCATTTAAGATCCAAAAATATGCTCAAGCAATATTTAAAACCATACCTCGATCTTAGAGGGTGGCTAGGGTTTTTAGGGTTTTATGATGCCCTTTCATCTTCGAACTATGCAACATGAACATATGCATGAAACTTGTGCAAGGTCCCTAATTAGGAGTGTCTAACCTGCTGGAAAGAACCTACTTATGCATGCTCTTGTCTCTAACATATTTGAGGAACCTAACATGATGGGGATAAAACTAGGAGGATCATATATATATGCATGACATTAACACTAGGGTTTCTAGGGTTTGGGTGTTAAGCACATGCTCCTATGGCTTTGGAATCACGCACTAAGTGAAGAGATGATGGACCACTAGGCTACATGAAACTTGAACTCTAATCCCACTGGTCGAATGGAGGAATCATCTATTCGACTATATTTGAAAAAGAGTTTAAACTATATATGGACGTTTATGTTTTAGGGTTTTATAAATTAACCTATCCTTTTTAAACCTTGAGCTAAGCAACAAGAATGCATGGTTGTAACTAGTGCGATGCTCAAAAATAAACATGTTTACATGCTGGAGCAACCTAGAGCTAAACACCTATTCAAAAAGGGAATTCAAAAGACTGTTTGAAATTTGAACCGTGTACTGGACTGGGCTGAATAGGGAGAACCATTGAGATTTTCAAAAAGTGGTCTATATGAAAAAGATGGGAAATAAAGTTTTGAACAACTTTTATTTGGGACTCTTCCTGAGATTCGGCTTGGATGAGGCTGTACCGGCCAGAAATGGGGGCAACAGCAGCAGTAGAGGCGGGCTGTCGCGGCAAAGAAAAAGGCCAAAGGCAGCTGCCTTTTGCTGCCGCGGCAAGGATTCGGTGGGGGACTGCTGAAGCGAGTTTGCCGCGGCGGACGAAATCGGTGCGGCAGGTTGCCGCGGTGGGGAGAGAAGGGCTGCCGCAGAGAAGCTGAGCTGCCGCGGCAGAGAAATGGAGCTGCGGCAGGGGCTTTAGCTGCCACGGCAGAGGGAGTTAGGGGGAGTTGCAATGGAGATGAGGAACAATGGGGAGGAGCTCGGCTTTCAACCACAGGGAGAAGGTGTGAGGCTGCTCGGGGAGGAGCCTACGAGCCGGGGAGCTTGGCTGCTGCTGTTGCTCCACCCAGGAGTCTAGGAGCAGCTCGGGTGGAAGCTTGGAGCAAGGTGCAGCTTGAAGAAGGGGAGCTCGGTTAGGGAGTTGGGAGCAACTAGAGCTGCTGCTGTTCGACAGCTTGGGAGCTCTAGCAATGGAGGAGAGGGGGGGGTGGACAGCTCAGGGAAGAGGGGGCTCTGCAGTGGACTCCTTGGTTGATGGTGGAGGGAGCTGGAGGTAGAAGATGGGGAAGATGGGGGAGGTGGTGCGGCTGCCATGGGGAGAAACTGCAAGGAGCTCGGCTATTCTTGCACATTGCTGCTCGGGTAGGTGAGGAGAAGGAGGATCGATTTGGCTGGTGCTAGCTCGTGGAAGGAATGGAGAGGAGGGAAATGGCAGGGCTGAGCTCAGGTGAGAACCAAGGATGGGGAGCTTAGACTTAGGGAGGTTGTTCAGCTGGCAGTGGGAAGAAGAGCAGCTCGAGCTGGTGCTTAGCAAGAGGAAGGAGAGAGCTTAGCTGCTTGATGTTTGGCTTGGGGAGAAATGGAGAGGTGGGCAGGTGGGGCTCGGGTACAGACCAGAGAAGGGAGTGAGGGGAGCTTGAGGAAGAAGGAGTTAAAGGGAGTAGTTGGGCAGTCAGCTGTGCTGCGGTAGAGCAAGGAAAAAGGAGGAGCACGCTGCTGTTATGTGCGCAGAGGGGAGCAGCTTTCGGCCATGCATAAGAGAGAGAGAGAGAGAGCCGGCAAGGAAATAAAGAAGGAGAGGAGATGGTTAACTGATGCCTGCGGTACTGCTGGTGAGCAAAAGAAAAAGAAAGGAATGAGGCGAAATGCATGTTTGGTGCGGCAAGGGCAGTAGGAAAAAGTAAATAAGCTGCTGACGTGATTGAAGTTGGGCAGAGACAGGAGAGTGAGGAGCTGGGCATGCACGTCCTGCTGCTGAGAATTGGCAGTGCATGCAATGTAGAGGAGGGAAGGAGTAGGGAAAATAAAGGAGGTGATGGGGCAGCTGACTTTGCATGTGCTGGTGGAGAAAGTGTGGCAGGGAAAAGAAAATAAAGGGTGCATGCAGTGCAGGGAAGAGAGAGTCAGGGAGTGTCAATGTGCTAGCTGCTGCTGGTTGGAGATTAGACAGTGGCTGCCATTGGTGAGAGAGGTGGCGTGATGCACATGGATGAGCAAGGGGAGGAGGTAATGCTGAGTAAAGATAGTGTCTAAGGGAAGGGTGGCACTGCTCAGCTGATTTGACT
Source organism: Stipa capillata (assembly GCA_019208055.1). Taxonomy (NCBI): domain Eukaryota; kingdom Viridiplantae; phylum Streptophyta; class Magnoliopsida; order Poales; family Poaceae; genus Stipa; species Stipa capillata. The sequence continues at coordinate 211,278 of JAGXJF010005803.1, read as the reverse complement.
CGGAGCAAGGTCTACACGGCTCAGGGAGTGGCAGCTCAGGTAGATGGGAAAAGAATTGTTGAATGCTGTTGGTACTGCTCAGGGAGAGAATAGAGATAAGAAAAGGAATAGCAGATGGGATTGGGGTATGACTACTGCTTCAGGGGCATGCAATTAAAAGAGCTTGGGGGTGTGGCAAGATGTAGGCTTTAAGAAAGGAGCATGTACCCAAAATAACGAGGAAGGTGGTAATAGGACTATGGGAACATGTATACATACGTATATATACACATGCGATTCGTATTAAACATTCACATGATGGAGATTGCCAAAAATTTTAGGAAGTATACCAGAGTTATTCTGAGGAGAGAGAAAAGGTGGCGGGTGTATATGCATGCACACGTGGTGAAGAATTGTCTAGGGCATCGAAGGGATGGGGTTTTGACTGTAGTAAGACGTAAATGGATGAATTGGTGAAATGGTAAATAGCCAGTTGGTGGAAAGCTACTAGGACAAATATTTTTCCCTCGGTACGGTAACCTGGTAAAGGTGAAAAAGATATTTTTGTGTTGCATGGTAAAGAGAGAAAGTATTACCACGGTGAAGTAATTATTTGAGGTTTTACCATGCAGGGAGATAAAAGGTAACATGGTAGGAATAAGGGATATGGGTGCCGAAAAGAAAGTGTATATATGTATATATTTATATTTTCCTGGATATACGTATATCCTGGCAATGGAAAATGGTAGGGTACCCGAAGATATTTTTCTTGGTCAGGTGGTAAAAAGATTTTACCGAGGAAAGTAGTTCAGGGTTTGGTGTGTATGTGCCCACATACACTTGGATGTTTTGGCATATACGGGACTTGTATGGGGGTTGAATGACATGCGAAGTTATAGAGAGTTGGAGTGTTGAATAGTGCCACTGGTCAGGTGTATATATATGCATTGGGTTGTGGCAGAGCCGAATGACGAGTTAGGGTTTCGTTCCGTTGCTCGGAAAGAATGGATCAGGGTTTTGCGTATGTGCACATACATAAAAACAGTATGTTTTTGCACATGCTCGCGATAGGTCATATCGAAGTTGGTGGCAAGAGATTAGGTTATTCGGAGAAGATTTAAGATATGTATATGTTCCAAATTCGCATAAGTACCGCGGGGCACTTTGCGGCAGATGTGGTTTTAGTTTGCACCGATTAGATAAGAGGGGAAAAGATGCCAAAGGTGTGTGTGGCGGAGAGCAAGACGAGTAGCCACGTACGGAGACAAGGTTTGAACTACTTGCCGAACAGAGTTTCGACAGAGCAGAGGTCAAGGGATCAGGAATGGAGGGGAGAGGTTTTGATTGCCTTACTTTAGGGTTTGAACCGAAGCATGATTTGAAAGGAAAGGTTTTAGTACGATGCATCTTAACTAGCATTATTAGCAAAAAGTTTTTGTTGGCCCTAATTTTTAGGTTTCGGAATTTAGGGTGTTACAGCCATCCTACTTTACCCTCAGGACTACCGTCACTAGTGCCAGTCGTCGCAAAAGCGGCTAAGCCCTTCTCCTCTCACTGCCACCACCGCCTCCACTCTTTTAGTCCCACCCTTCCTCCGTGCCACATTGTGTTATTGGCCTCCACCTAAAATCACTTTTCGCGGCTTGATTTCCCATCCTCCTATTCTTGGTATGCCAATCCTCCGTTTCCGTTCTTGCTGTCATCTCACCTGAAATATGATAGAGGGCTTGCGGTGAACCCCGACCCTAACTATGGTAATCCCGAGCCTTGACCTTGCTTGTTAAGGAGAACTCGTTGGAGTGGAGAAGACGGACGTTCGAGCATGAATAGTGTCACAGATCTGAATGTTAGCAGTTTGGATGATCTTTTGTTGATTTCACCAGGGTGATTCGATCAAAACCCTTTAAGTAAATGCCAGCTGCATGCATGCGTTGGCTGAAATTCTGCAAGCATAAGAAAACACCCAACATGATGGCATTTCAAATGATATCTTGTATTTTTATGAAGAAAAATCGGACCTGTTCCATATGGTTACAGGTCTTGACTCGAGAAAGGACATTGAGAAAGCTTAGTATATCAAGCATTTCCCTTCGTGGGTCACCCTTAGGTCCCTTCAGTTCCATCTTCCACGAGCATCTTCCGTTGGAACAGCTAAAAAACGAGACATGAAAATCTTTTTTGATTAAGACATGTGAGTTTTAGTCTAGAGCGACGGATATACTCTTGGCTAGGCATTTGGGTTTGGGGTATTGGACCTATATGAGCTCTTTCGGCCTATATATACTGCAATAGAATGACCATGGAACAACAACAAATTCTGCAGACAAGCCGGCCATCGGCCTATAGATCAAAAGTTATGCACCTTCCGGGCTGTACCTCTACATCGTGGCTTGCAGACTGCATGTGCAAACTGCAAAAGTGCGGGCAGTATGCGCCAAAATTCGAGCCGATTACAGCCGGAACACCATGCTAAAGCGGGCGAATCACAACGCCGGCCCATGCGGAGCCCAAGACTGGGTGAAGATAGCACCCAGCGTGGTGCCCCGTGTCCCCAACCGTGTCAGATGAACGCCGAGCCCATCCAAAACGGCCCTGCCGAAACCACAAAAAATCCGGCAAAAATCCCCACGCTTCTCCAGCTCCCCGCGGCGCGGTGCCACTTCCGCCTCCCCGCTTCCACCCGCTGTCTGAGCTCCGACCGAACCGGCCACCACAACCCAACCCAAAATATCTTCCCACGCCGGCGCAGCGGCGCGCCCCTCCTCCTCCCACGGTGAAGCCCCTCGCGTGCCGTCCCCTCCGCCTCTGCCCCCTCCTCATGTCCGCCTCCGCCCCCACCACGCTCCACCTCTCCCACCCAACATTTGCGCCCAGGCGCCCGAGGCTCGCGCGCTGCAGGTCCCTGGCGTCTTCGTCCGGCACGGCGCCGCCTGCGAACGCAAACCACCTCATACAGACGCTCTGCGCCAACGGCCGCCTCGCGCGCGCCGCGGCGCTCCTCCCAGACCTCCCCGCGCCCACGCAGCGCACCTACGAGTCGCTCCTCCTCGCCGCCGCGCGGGCCGGGGACGCCGCCCTCGCCGCGGCCGTGCACCAGAGGCTCGAGGCCGACCCGGACTTCCGCTCCGACCCGTTCCTCTCGACCCGCCTCATCGACGCCTACGCTGCGCTGGGCGCGCTCCCGGCCGCACGCCAGGTGTTCGACAAGGCGCCCGTGAAGAGCATCTTCGTGTGGAACGCGCTGCTCAAGGCGCTCACGCTCGCCGACCATGGTGACGAGGCCCTCGCGCGCCTGGCCGACATGGGGCGGATCGGCGTCCCCGTCGACAGCTACAGCTACACGCACGGACTCAAGGCCTGTATCGCTGTGTCGGCATTGCACGCGCCGGCCTCCGCCCGTGTACGCGAGGTGCACGCACATGCCATCCGCCGGGTCTACGGATTGCACACGCATGTTGCCACCACCCTTATTGACTGTTATGCAAAGCTTGGGATCGTGAGCTATGCTGAGCGTGTGTTTGCTGCAATGCCAGAGAGGAACGTTGTTTCCTGGAGTGCCATGATTGGGTGCTATGCCAAGAACGAGAGATCAGGTGATGCCATTGAGCTATTCAAGGAGATGATGGCTTCTGATGCAGACCTTGTACCTAACTCAATCACAATAGTAAGCGTCTTGAATGCTTGCGCAGGAGTGAATGCACTCAGTCATGGCAAACTATTGCATGCGTATATCCTCAGGAGGGGTTTTGACTCACTTGTTTCAGTACTGAACGCGTTGATGGCAATGTACATGAGATGTGGATGCCTTGAAGTTGGCCGGCACATTTTCAATTGGATAGGACACCGGAGGGATGTTGTGTCGTGGAATTCACTTATATCTGGATATGGGATGCATGGATTAGGCCGCGAGGCGGTTGAGGTGTTTGAGGAAATGATCCAAGCAGGGTTTTCACCAAGCATCATCACATTTATCAGTGTCCTTGGGGCTTGTAGCCATGCCGGACTTGTGGACGTGGGGAAGAGGTTGTTTGAGTCAATGGTGGAGTATAATGTCACACCTCGTGCGGAGCACTATGCTTGCATGGTAGACCTCCTTGGCCGTGCTGGGCATTTGGACGAAGCTGTGGAGCTCATACGAAGCATGCATATTGAGCCGAGTCCTCAAGTGTGGGGCGCACTTCTTGGAGCTTGCCGTATTCATGGCCATGTGGAGTACGCAGAGATGGCTTGCTCTCATCTCTTTGATCTTGAACCTAGAAATGCCGGGAACTATGTACTCCTTGCTGATATTTATGCTCGAGCTAAATTGCACCACCAAGTTGGCGTGTTAAAGGAGTTGCTTGAGGAGCATGCGCTGGATAAGGTGCCCGGTTGTAGCTGGATAGAGGTGAAGAAGAAGCTACACTCCTTCACGTCCGTGGACAACAAAAACCCACCGGTTGAGCAGCTCCAAGCTCTGATAGGTGAGTTTGTGGCACAGATGAAAAACCAGGGCTATGTCCCTGACACAGGGATTGTTCTGTATGATATTGAAGAAGAAGAGAAGGAGAGGATTTTGCTTGGTCACAGTGAGAAGCTGGCCGTTGCTTTTGGGCTTATCAACACTGGCAGTGGTGAAGTCATCAGGATCACCAAGAACCTCAGGCTGTGTGAGGACTGTCATTCAGTCACCAAGTTCATCTCCAAATTCACAGAGCGGGAGATTGTCGTGAGGGATGTGAATCGGTTTCACCACTTCAGGGATGGAATTTGTTCATGTGGTGATTATTGGTGAAGATGCTGCAAACTCTTCGGTGTTTTTTGATCTTTACTGATCATACTGGATAACCAATGAAGAAGTAGGAACTGTTGTACAGCCTAACATGTTGATTAAACTAACCATGATGACCCAGTCTTTCAAGAGGAACCTCAAATTGATTGCTGTTTCATTTGGAGAACAAAGGAACTTCTGCAAGACAATTTTGATACATTTGTAATGGGACCCCTTTTAACACATTTTTAGAAGTAACAGTGTCCTAACACATTTTGAATAGTAATTCTGCTACCGCGGACACTGGACAGGGATGTAATTCTTGTAGCATCCCAACTAATCTCGATTCCGAGAATTGAGATTTGTTGAAGATATACAAGTAAAGATAATTTATGATCCGAATTGACCGATTAATAGTGTCTTTGTTCTTCTGATGCACTGTGGCACATAATGAATGATTGTTGAACTCTGAAAATCGTGGAGATCATAGGCGGCTTGTTCGTTACGGCAATATTTGTCAAGAGCCGTATTGGGATTTCTTGTGCAATTGAGTTCATCCGCACTGCCCAGCTACGGCCTGTAAGTTGTCACGGAACAAAGACCGGTTTCAGTTTGAGACTGCTTTGCCAATTTTTCTCTGCGCCACCGCGTGGGTTCTGTGCCCTGCCTGGTGCCAAAGCTTGCCTCCGGCTTAAGCAGCAGATACAACGCTCATGCCGGATGTGTTCACGACCATATCGGTTCACTAATCTGTCCATAACCACCGTTTCAGAAAAACCGACGCATCTTTTCGTTTGTCCCGGACGAGACTGCTGCTACTGCTCAAGGATTCAACCAGAAGTCTCAAGGTGCAAGTTGCCCGAGCCGGCAGTTTTTCAGCTACACGATGTCAAGCACCGTTTCAGAAGATGTATAACCGTTACAGGTATCATTTCAGGCACTCATTTTATACGCATGCCATAGAAAGACACAAGGATTTGAGACTTCATCTAGAGCCATCGAGCTGCTTCACATCTAGTACAAATGCATCGATGCAATACTGTAGTTACAACTAGCCTCGTAACAATATGGTATCGATAAATCATTGTATAATGAATAGGAGACATCGAGGAACTACATAGCGACACATACTATCATATTTTTTCTTCCTTCCTATTTTAATGATGCTTCGGTAAAGGTTTTCATGGCATGGCATAGAGAAGGAGCTTTGAAGAGGGAGTCCAGCGTCTAAAAAAATTGCTCCACAACAGGGGTACCTGCAATCACAGAAGTTGAAGGTTAGTAAACAGTAATGCATTCTGTCGAAGCGAGGTAAACCACGACTTACTCATTGCAAAGGAAGCTCCCTGTGGGTGTACACGACTCCCTTGTCACCGTTCACTACTTGTCCACTCCCTCGTAGAATGCTACACGCATAATGAAGAAAAACCAATGCATACATCTCACGTTAAGGTACTAATAGAGTGCGTAATACCATTTTCTCTCTCTTGTGTACGATGATAATAACATGAGATGGAGCTGCAAAACAATTCTTGCATAAACTGAAGACAATTGCGGACAAATACATGACATAAAAACCTACCATCGAGTAGTTAGAAGCCCGTCTACACCAACAGGTCCTCGAGCATGTATGCGCCCTGTACTTATGCCGACCTATTCAAGACATTGAAAATATTCCTATTCAGAAACAAAACAGAACTGAAAGATTTTTGCATCAGAGCCATTTGAATCCTTAATGTTTTAGCATTTGACAACATAAATTAGTCTAACAAGCCTCATTCTAGAGGAAATGTTGCATGTGGATACCCCAAAGAAGTTTAAACCTGGCAGTCGTTTTAATGATCCATATTGTAACACTAAGTGCATAAAAAAGGTATTTTCGCCAAAACAAAGGTGTAACACCAACCCATGTTTGCTTAGCTTCGTCTCTAGGATTCTATAAAGGCCTTGGTGAAGTGCATGCACAACAAGAAAGCAGTAAAAAATAATTCCATGCAATTGCTATTGCTCTTGGGGTGCACATAACTACTTAGCAAGTTTGTAAGAAATATGTGTGCAATAAATAATCCTTCTACTAAACATGATATTTTGAACATAAAACACTAGCTGAACTAAATAGCTCAAGATGGCCTATAAAACTAAATAGTTCAAGTAAATCATCAGGTGTCTACTAAAAAGAATCAAAACACAAGTGATATTGACATCTAAAACCAAAATGTTAGTTATGAAGTTACAAAAAAAACTAAAGTAGAAACAGCTTGTGCACACAGCAAACACATAGTCAAAAGGAAATACCTCTGCACCGAGACCGAAGCGAGTCCCATCACAGAACCTTGTGCTTGCATTATGGAACACAGCAGCACTGTCGCAGTTTAGATGAAATGTCATTTCAATAGTTCAATCCAGATTTTATCAAATAAATAAATAATAGACAAAGCTAGCGTAACTACAATCTGCAACCACGAGAACCATAGAAAGGAAGTTAACTAAATACCTATCAACTTGTTGTAGAAAAATATCTGCTGACTTTTTATCAGTCGTGATAATACAATCAGTGTGTGCACTGAAACAAAAAATATTTATGACAATCAAATTTAGTGTAACAAAAAATAGCAATCGAGGAGAAATGATCAAAAGGAAACCTACATACCTTCCATAACGATTTATATGGTCAATCGCTGACTGTATATCATCAACAAATTCGAGGGTGCATGCCATTGAGCTGTACTCATGATGAAATGAATCTACCTTTGGTACTTTCAATGTGTCATGTGCAACAGGCCCACCATAGATAACAACTCCTGCAATATGACATCAACAAATAAATTAAATAAAATGGTATTATGATCATGCCTATCAAGTGTTTATTAGTATCAACAACTTTTTTGATTCGGTGGTGTCTCGAACTTACATAGAAATTCGTATTGGGGTCTTGGGTACTAAGTTTGCTAAAGTTCAAGCCAATATAATTCAAATTGACATTGATTTTTAGCATATTCAGATAATCTGATATCAGCTATGAGATTTATTGATCAAACATAACTATAAAGTTTATTCTTTTTTCAAGTAAAATATAGAACTTCGGAAAGCACAAAAGACACTAATGACACATTTGACTTAAAGGGTGTGAGCTAAAACCTTCTTTTGCAAGTTCCATCAATAAATCATCAAGACCCTCCGTCTTGTTCAGATCTTTATGAACAAGTAGTGTTTCCTGCACAAAGGATATACATAATACTTAGTTTATATCTATAGTCATTCATGTCACAGATGGTGTATCAGAATAAAAATAAATTAGTAACTTCAAAATAAAATCAATGTTGTGTTACAACGATAATAAACAACCTCTAACAAATCTGTTATGATGACATATTAAAAATCAGATACAAATATTATGATATCTCACAGAAAAACACTTGCTTTTAGTCAGAATTTCTATAAATATATTTATGCTTTTGAGTCAGCACGAATAATCAGCAATGAGAACACACAGACAATTTTATACGAAATCAATTAGCTAAAAGTACAATAAACAACAATAGCTAAGGCATGGTATCAACTGAACAACGTAGAGTATCTTTCCAGGAGGACATGCGTTTTACTTCAGGAAAGTGTTATAGTTGACTAGTATTCCTAAAAAAAATAGAAAAGCATTTAAATTTAGGTTTTATCAAAGGTTATGAGCAGTGTAACATTTTGCAATCACTGAACTTGAAAGTCAGAGACATACCATGGCATTACAAGCTGCAGGATAATCAACCTTTGCATCCAATACGATACGTTTTGCCATATCCATGTCAGCCGATTTATCAATATAAACATGGCAGATACCATCTGTAGAAGAATGAAAATAACTTCATTTGTTGTATACTAAAATTGCAAAAATAAATGTTTCACTTAATTTATATGCTAAAATATCCTGTTCAAAAAACATAAGCTGAATACTAATATGGAGTAACAAGAAGTCAGTGATAAAAAAATGGCTTACCAGCATGACCAAGAACAGGAATCTTGGTTGTTGCTTTGATTTGAGAAACAAGCTTATTACTGCCTCTCGGAATAACAAGATCAATCACATCATCAAGCTGCATAGTGTGCATCCAGTTAGATATTTATGTACTCATGATGCAGTAAGCTTAGTCACATCATCAATCAAATGATATGCTCACCTTAAGCAAATCAGCAATTTCATCTTTGCTTTTTACAAGGCCAATAAGCTTTTTACCAACAACATCTGGAATCACGCCAGTTATGACCTAATAAAAAGCAACAAATTAATATGTCTGAGGCGTGCTTAAGCTGAAAACACCTCGCTGCACTACTAAGAACTCAATAAGCTAATATAAATGCATAATACCTTATGTAATATTGTGTTTGATCTCATAGCTTCTTTTCCTCCTTTCAGAAGAAGACCGTTTCCACTTCGAATTGCTAGAGCTGCAATCTGTACAACAATATGTTGATTGTAAATAACAATTGACCTTGCAGCTAATTTTTATTTAAAAAATCTACCCAAAGGTATTTACCTGGACCAGGGCATCAGGACGAGACTCAAAAATAATTAGGAGAACACCCAGTGGGCAGTATGTCTTCTCAAAAACTAGATCCTTAGCAACCTACAAAACAAGTCTTTAATTAGTTAGAAACTTGAATTACAGGAAATTATCATGTAACCTTAGTACAACATAAATCATAAAAAGTCTTCTTTCCATTTCAAATTTGAAAATGTGGTCCATTGCTTTCACCTCTGTTCTTTTCAGTGTATGGGAAATAGGGTCCTCCATGTCTGCAATTTCACGAATGGATCTCGCAAGGCTTGTTATCTACAAATTGTTAATTAATATAATGAAAACATCTGATATGACCAAAGATAATCAAATAGACGAATCACAAATATTAACAAGATACTGTTGAGATGAAGAACTATATATTTAACCCACCTTTCCTGCCTTCAGGGTCATCCTAGCAACCAAAGATTTCTCATAGCCTGCATCTTGTGCCGCAGCTAGATCAGCTTCATTCTCAGATATAATTAAATCCTTGTTTTCTTCTAGAGCATCGGCAATGTCTAGCAAAATCTTCTTACGCTCCTCTGATGACAAATTCTGTTTTAAGTGGCCACATGCAAGACAATAAATTAGCAATGGCATCAAGAAGACCAAAACAATGGGACAACATGAACTTTCCTTTGATATTTATTATTCCAAAAGAAACGATGGTACAGTTTAGTATCCCTCCAATATGTACATGGACAGAAAAAAGAACACAGTAGTTTCAAAATTCCAATGCCTACTTGTTTCTAGAGAAAGAAAGAAAGAATACCTGTAGATGTCTTGAGCAATCTTTTGCACCAACTGCCATCTCACGGGATGTCACTTCCTTGGAGCAATCCCAGAAATTTGCTTCATTGTGGAAAAGTGTACCAATTTTCTCTCCTCGCATAACCTTAATAATGCTATCTATGGCAAATCCACTTCATAGATATAAACAGAAAGTTAAAAGCGGAACTGAATTATCTTACAGGTAGATATAAACTCAGCTTGGTACAGTAGTAAGCACAAGGCTACTGTTGGCAGTTGAAGCATTGTTAGTAGCCAAAATGCACGACAAGCTTCCCTACTTGTCAAAACGAAATATAGGCCTCCCCAGATCTTCAATGAAGTAATCAAACACTAAATGTGTCTGGTAGCATTTTGAAGATGCGAAATTTGATGCTTAAGAAATATCTCAGACTAAATATCAACAAAACCTGGCCACAGTACTGGCCCCATTGGATTATATCTAATGTAAAATGTTCAATTGTTCATGCATTAATTCTCTAGTCTTCATAACTAATTACCAATTGTTTCACTTGAATACTTTTGGAACATCCAACTGTAACAGCGATAATTCAGTATGCAATCATTGATTGTGCAAATATAAGTAGCAGGCAGTGTGACTAACCATAATTAGTAAGTTGAATATATCATTCTCACAATGGAAATATATATGGAAAATTCGTTGGTGCCCAGAGGAACCCACGTTCCCACTAGCAAAAGGTGTGTGATATAATATTCTAAAGATACTAACAAAGTTCATGGATGACGTACACATAAATTTTTGAAAACATGCAAAATTTGAATATCAAATTCGTCCCTGATTTTGAGAACCGAAAAAACAATAAGTCAATGTTGTGTTGTCCATATTCTTGGAACAATACTACTAGTGTTTTTTAGCGCCTGATATAAAGGGCAAATATGATATTGGAATTTTGCATGTTTACACGAATTTATGTTGTCCACATCCATGAGTTTTTAATACTTTTGAAATTTTGTATCATGATTTTTTATGGAAGTTTCGCAAATGGGGATACCGGTTCCCATGGTCATGAAGTTCCTGCTACATATGATAAATTGAAGTTGGTGTTGCCGTCTTATGGGAATATTTATAGCTATGCGTATGGCTAAATTCATGCTATAACAACAAGGGGAAAAGTTGTGCCCACCTTGCAATTACAGCAGGTACACCCTTTGATGCAGCAGTAACAGCAGCTGCCACTTTAGCTTGCATTCCACCTCTTCCTACACGAGATTTCTCCCCAAAATTAATTAGCTTCCCGTGTTTTTCATTAATGTACGTGTGGATAATCTTTGATTGAGGATCACTCGGTGGACCGCTATAGAGTCCCTCAACATCACTAAGCATGATAAGAAGATCAGCATTCAGTTCTTGCGCCAATAGTGTTGCCAAGCTGTCGTTATCCCAGAATATACCGGACGAGTCCTACACATGAAGTAAATTGTTATAACCAGTAAAGTGGAAATGCTAAGAACGGTCAGTTGTTATCGTTAGTGGGAATTCAGAAGGTTCATGTATAGCTATCATTTTGTTAAAGCCAGGGGGAATACACCCGACCTCGATCACTGAAACCAAACAAGATATTTACATGGTCTGTTGCAGAGTAAGGAAAGATAAATGGGCTGCTGCATATGTAGATTAACTCAGCAAGAGAGACAGAGCAAAAAGCAGAGCTTGCTTGCAGAAGAAAAGCTAAAAGAACATGTGTTTCATTCCCGCGGGGGCCTAGCTCGGCCAGTGGGTCTTGCAAGAGGGCAAGCCGCCAACCCGAGTTCGAAACTTGCACAAGCAAGCGAACATCAAGGTGCCTAGGGGTGTGAAAAGTGGTCCAAAGTACCCTGGAGAAAAACCTCTTCCCCTTCTCTAAAATTAAGCTCCTAGTGCAGAGATCACATTAGAAAGACACAAAAGGCTTAAGTACTTTGAAGAGAAAGCACACCTCGTATGGCTGCTTCCTTGTACTGATAGCGTCATTCTCATTAAATACGGTATTACTTTAAGATCTAGTAGAGAGATAACAGTCTCGCGAAGCTGGTTCCCAAAACTTGGATCCAGAAAATCACGATCCGTGACAAGAAGTTGAGATGACGTCACATCAAGCTGCAGTGAGGTAAGTTTGATGTCAGAAAAATGTTAACTTAAAAAAGAAGAAGGGAAGAGCAGCATCTAGCAAACCGCACTTGGCTAAATAGTGTATCATAGATCGCCATTAAGCCACTCTGACCGACGGCAGCACAGGCCTTCCCATCCAGGTCCAACTGTGGATTCTGCAGATCAGCGAAACTGCAAGAAAGGAGAATTATCAGCAAGCAGTGCCATTACACCAAAGCTAGTAACCACCAGCAAACTGTTCTGAGCCAAACTCTCTGCAACCTGCTATTGATAAGCTTTCGGTACTTGAGCCTCTGCCTCCCGACACCAACAGCGCCAGAGGTGACCAGAATCACCTCATACCCCTGAAAATTCAGTGCCTTCACCTGAAAAATTTCCACATTTTACTAGTTAGCTTATCAGTATCATCGCAAAAAAAAAGTTAGCTGATACTGTACTGTTTAGCGCCAGCTCACAGGAGTTCTAAGAAATTTTACCTGCTCACACAGAGCCCCGAGCCTGCCCATAGCCAATCTGCCATTCTGCCCGGTGACAACAGCGGTGCCCACCTGTGGTACCAGATAGTGATTAGATGGAGCCAACGATCAGAATAACAATTTTCTTGCAATTTATTTTCAATCTCCTTCATCATTGTATATTGGGAAGTATTAAAAATCTAGCACGTGATTTTTTAAAACTATAACAGAAAGGCAAATCAGAGGTGAAAGCATGCTATCATAAACAACCAGTTCAAAAATGCGCAGTTATTCATCCAGTTTACCGTTTCGACGATCGGGTATCATAAACAACCAGTTCAAAAGCAACATATCGAAACAAACTGAAATCCGCAAAAACCGTCAAACATCCTAGAAAATCTATCGCTACAGTTCGCAAACCCCCGAAAAAAAAACAGTTTGTTACTGAAAATATTTCATCACGTTCTCGTCCTGCATGTCAGCAGATCCAAACTATTTTGATCAAGCCTGGCGATTCACCGATCACTCAAACTAGGATCACGCCAGAAAAAAAGCACAGATAAATCAAAACCACGGCGGCATTCGCGGAAGACGAGGAGACGCCTCGCGTCAGAGAGGAGGAAGATCATCATCACCTTGATGACGATGCGCTTGACGTCCTTGACGAAGCACCGGGTGGAGTCGCTGTTCTCCATGTCCGCCGCCGGGTGGCCGGCTCCTCCGATCCCTCCTCTACCCATATCCCCCTCTCCTGGCCGTGGCGACCCGCGAGCGCTCGATCCCGTGGATAGGAGAGGAACGGGACGGGTGGGTGGAAGTGGCGAACGGGAACGTGAGATAACAAGTGGAACTACTAAACGGGCTCCTCCCTATTTAAAGGGGACGCTGCGTCGCGTCGTGGCACGGGGTGTACGTGTGTGGCGAGATCATCTGCGGCGAGCAGGATCCTGGCCCTTGGACAAGCCCGTAACCACCGCCTAACCGCCTGTGAGAATGACACACGTGTGCCTCCCGTTGTGGAGGCGGAAAAATATCCTGGAGCCGTAGCAAAGCCCGGAGGAAAAAACACAGGGGGGAGGCCTTGCCAGCTGTCTCCTCCCACCTGAAGCAGCCAAATACCTTTGCTTGCCACCAGAGGGCAATCATAAAAGAGATGTACGTGTCCGGGCTGCTGGTCTTTCAACGTTTGTCCGTAGTACGTATGACACATTATGATACTCCTATTAGCTATGTCTAAATTGACAATCAATGATTGGACCAATTGGCTGCAAACGCGTATAATTTGAGTTCCAAACATGATAGATGAGGGAGAGTCATGGGAACAACACAATCTATCTATATTTTATTTGATTTACTTGGCAGGGTTGTAAACCTTTTTCTAGCTTACATTGAGAAATTATTATTTCTGGTTGTCTAAATTACACACTATCAAACCTATAATTGTATATAAAAAAATTATGGAACTCTAAGTCTAGAAATATGTAATTATTTAGTTGCATATCTCTAGATTCGAAGTTACACATAATTTTTAAAAGTTATAAATTTTAATTAACTATTGGATAAAAGATCAACGTTTAAAATCATCGACTTAAAAAATAATTATTTCTCAGTTGATTTAGAAATAAACACTTTACTTTCTGAGGCACCTCCGTTACAAATTGAACTAACCTGGCAAGGGATTTATAGTTTGAACACCGTGTGCGCATGCGTTACTACGCTTTTTATGCGCTTCCATGGTTTCATATCTATATGTTGTTTTAGCTGACATAGCGCTGATCAACACAATAAATACCCAGTTGGAATGCGGTAACATATTTACTACTACAAAATAAGTATGGCCTTTAACCTACCTGTAATGAAGTTGGTGGCTTTCTCAAAGTGCCGTATTAATATCTCGTCATACTAGGTTGGCTTCAGACTAGGAGGCATGCAACAACATTTATGGTGTACCGAGCAACCTCACATTGTGTGCACGAACTTGCTTTTGCTTCCTTGTACTTGCGATCTACGGAGTATATTCTATAGCAAATCCTGCCAAAATGTATTACGCACCACATGGTCCACAATGTTTTAGCACGATGGCACAGATCTCAAAGCACTAGCTACCTGACCTGGTAGGAAGATGCCTCGCACATGCTTTCGATTCAATCAGAGTGGGACAAACAAATGAACCAACAAACTTGCACGGTGCTCGACGCACCCGTGATGCCTTTGATTTGATGCTTGTTACCATCTCCGCGATCGCGATCCAGACAGAGGTCAAAAGTCAAAAGTCAAAATTACGAGGTCTCTCAGGTTCACATGAATCTCGTAGCAGTAATTTGTACAGTAAAAACTAGCAAAATATCAGTGATTTACTATATAAAAAATATAAACAATTGTATTAAGTTAGTCGTCACTGAAACTAATCTTACGTCCTTCATTTGAGTTTCGCCTAGACCAACATTACACATCTATATTTGTACTCAACACATAGTCTTACACTGTAAACTCAATTCCACAGCCACATAGTATGTTACAATTTCGTTAGAGAATTTTTTAGAAAAGTGATTGAGTTAGTTTGTTGTGAAGAAGTTTCAGTGTGTTTCGACTAGTTTGTGTGTTGTTTATTATTAGAGATTTTTTTTAAAGATGAAAAGAAAAGTAGAAAGTGTGAATGATCCATTGTTGCCACCAACTTCTATTTATATCTAATAGTAAAGATTTACATAAGCTAGTTTAATTTTCGTAGTAAATAGAGGAAACTTCTGTGAATCAAAGAGTTAGATACGAAATCTATTGTTTTACTGTTTTGACTAGAAATACTAGTTTCTCTTATATTTGAATTCCTCCTAAGGGCCTGTTTGTTTGGCAGGCTTTTGGCTTTTTGGACTTTGGCTTTGAAGCCAAAAAAACACCTATTTACCTGCTTTTGACTTTTGGCTTTGAAAAGCCTGAAACAACTTTTAAACTTTAAAAGTTGTTTCAGGCTTTTCAAAGCCAAAAGTGAAAAGCAGGTAAATATGTGCTTTTCTGGCTTCGAAGCCAAAGTCCAGAAGCCAAAAAAAACCTAAACAAACAGGGCCTAAATATCGTATGCTAGAATCAACTGTTTGATATACCTTCGGGACTATTCTTGATTATTAGATTGTGATCTCTAAAACATATCAATGGATTTTCCCTTGATATTGCCTTCCGGGTCTGACTTTCTCTAGCTACTTTCCCAACCAGTGAAGTCTTACCTTTCAGCACAATGAAATTGATATACGTTGATCCATTGAACCTATACTTGTACTTGGCCGTTCCTGATATAACTTGATAAATTTCAGCAAGTAAGCACAGGCAATACCCGTTACAATATTGAGAAGCATGACGTAGTCATATGTTATTTAAAGATAAATAATGTGGAGCGATTGATTAATTAATTCATACTTTTTGTTTGGTTTTTGCAGTGCTTACTCTATGCTCCAGTGAAATCCGCCACCACAATCGGCGAGTGTTTCTTCTTTTTGTATGTACAGTAAGGTGATACAAAGCTTCTAGATGATTGCACGAGTGAGTGGAAGCAGCTAATGGAGTAATAAAATCTGAAAGGAGAGATTATAAATTGTAATTAGTATAATGTTATTATTAAATTAAATGTGTAATAAAGACGTAAGATCAGATCGTATAATTAAAATAATTTGCGTCAAACTCTAACTCGTATTTTTATATGATATAATTATAAGTATAAGTAATAAGTAATATGGATACAAATATTCAGTTTACTAAACTTCAAATTTTCCGTCAAAAACATGGTGGTGGTATAGTAAGCAACCACGCTAGTCTCGCACACTAGAATGTCCCCAGGTTTGAACCCTGAGCTCAGACAATTTATACAACGCGATTTTTACAAGCGGAGGTGCTATAAAGAAACCTTTTCTTTATTATGCAACGAAATTTTTACAAATAGAAGTGTATTACTTACGCCCTTTTATGCGAACACATCATTTTTATTTCTTTTTCTGCAACCTTACATTAGCAGCATGACTTGTATAGACATGAGATGTACAAATGCACCTTCTTTCCATGTCGTTCTCATTTTGTGCCACGAGTCGTCAGGTCCAAAACAGTCACATGCTTAAGATGAGAATTATGAGATACGTCAGAACTCAACAGGTTACGTGCAAACAAAAAACCAATGATCAAGCCTTAAGAAAAGTGGAACGTGTCAGCCTGGGACGCGAGAAGAGATGATATCAATCAAACATCCAATTATTGAGTTCAAGACAAGTGCGACGTGTCCATATGAGACAGGTCAAGATGTTACACCCATTCAAGCAGCCAATTATGCTTCAAAGTAATTTCAAAATTTATATTTAACGTGCACAACCCCACCCATACAAGTATACAACCACAAAGGCGTATGTCCATAAATTGTTATGTGGTTCATCTAATGCGGGCCGAAGGTGTCAGCGGAGGACAAGACAGAGCACAAGAACAAGATCAGGATGTAGACGAATCCATGCAAATTCAAGGATCTTGATAGCCAATTTATTCTTATTTTGTAGTACATGTTTATTTCAAAAGTGAAATGTATCTTAGTAGTACACGCTTGCCAAGTTTAGATGACTATGATTAATATTTTCCATTAGTGATGTAAAGTAGTACTATTAAATCTGTTTAAAAATATATATAATATCCTAATTTCTTAAAAAATATTAATATATTTTGTATGAAAATAACGATCGAAATTACACATTAAAGTTTATGTCTATATACGATAGATAATTTATTTACGAGTGGGTATAGTACACTGTATCCTTATTCTGATACTAGCTAAATACCCGTGTGTTGCTACGAATAAATAAATCAGACTACTGAGCATGTTGAATTATTGTTGTCACGTTTCATGCCACGTCCTCGGGTTTATCTCAACTTTTGGTTAAGTTTTGGCTCAAGTAGAATTGGGTGTGTTTGTGGGGAGTAGCATCTTGGATGGATTTTAAATTTTAAATTTAGAATTAGTGGATAAGAAGAACATCTATTAAAATTTCGATATGGATATATAGATTTTATCAAATTTTGAAATGATCCCACAGTAAGAAAATGGAGAAGAAAACGTACGATTTTTCACATTTTCTCCATTTCCCGCAATCTTCACTCGGGCAAGCGCGATGAGTTAGCTAACTCAAGATGTAGCACAACTGACGTTGCTCTGCACAAGTAATTACACGTGGGAGAGCCAATGCCAGGAATCGACCAACAATTGGTTATCTCCACGCTCGATCCGAGCCGCTGATCCATGGATTGAATGGTCAGGAGTGCGTGCAGTCAAATACAATAGCGGCTTATTCCGACCGGGCCGAGGAAACCATAACTCCGGCAGAACGACTCGTTAGGGTCTGGATTTCGTAGCCGGCGGCGAGCTCGTCGGGGCAGCAGGGCGGCGGCGATGGACTGGAGCTCTGTGACGGCGGAGGACCTGGTGGACGCGCTGCGGGAGGTGGACTGGTCTACGCCGCCGCGCCCTGTCTCCGAGTTCTTCTCCCGCTTCACCGCCCCACGATCCTACTCCAAGTGGACAAGCCGTCTCAAGTGCAACCTCTACTAGTACGATCCATCACTCGAATCTCTTCCCGCCTCTTCGCATCTCCTCTAACGAATCGAAGAATGAGCGAGTTGGATTGGTTCATCTGTTGTGGTTTGGGTTTATTGGGGCTCTGGCCTCTGGGGTTGCGGGCTCTTGGGGAGATTAGGGTCGATTCATGAACTAGTTCATATGGAACGAGGCGGTAGCGGGTGGAGAGATGTTTCACATCTGATGGATGCGTAGGCATCGATCTACATTCGGGTGTACTAGTTTGGACTTTTGAGTTGGAGGAACATGTCGAATCTGAACGTGATTTTAGTCTGCTGCTGGAATGTAGAATCAACTTTGCACGGTGTGGTGTCATTGCTGAAAATTTTATCTAGGGAGTAGTCTGGAACCTTGAAATATGCGCTAACGGCTGCTGCATTATGTTTGGATATGTAAATGTTTTGTGAAAACATAAGCATAGATGCCAGTTTCGACCAGTGGTGTGTGAACCTTGTGCCACAACCCACAAGTGATGTTGGAACTCATGAAGGTGTGGCGGATATATAGGACTCATATATGTTTCTTATTATCTTTTCTTTTCTTTAATCTGCCACTTCATATTATTTATGCTGTATCTGCAAATGAACTGAGCTATGTGTTAACTGTTATAGTGTTAAGTCATTTTCTCTGAGTTATCACTGACTTATACATAATGACATAATTTTTAAAAGAGAAAGTTACAAGATTACAGAAAATCTTTCCATCTTTGAAGTCGCTGGTTTTGATATGAAGTTTATTTATCTGCTGTTAAGTGAGCTAGAATGTCTTGTTGCTAAGCAGATACTCGAGTCGTGACTTATATTACAGAGCATGTGAGAAGATACTCTGAATATTTTGATGGGGTAGAATGGATGCTTAAGTGTACCTATATGAGGGAACTTGAAAATTGCTATTTTAGTTTAAAATATATACCAATTTGTAAAATATATACTTGTGTCAGTGTACCCTTCCATTTATCTTTACTAAGGTTCCTTTCCAACTGTTTTGATGGTTTGCAGCTACAGGACGAACTACTTCATCTTGATCATGTTCATTCTTGGTATGCAATGAGACCTCTGTGTCTGGCTGTCTCGAATTTCAATTATTTAGGCTGGGTTTTAGGTTTCATGTTTCTATTCTCTTGTGTATGCACTATGCAGGGATGGGCTTCCTTCGGAAGCCAGTTGCTATCCTTGCAGCTTTTGCAACTGGCCTCAGCATTGCATTTCTCAATGATAGGTGTGTAACTATTTCTGAATGCTAATATTATACCTATAATAAGAATCTTGTGGAAAAAAATGCTTACAATTGTGATGCTAGTCTTCCTGTGACCTGGAAATCATTGTTGTAATTTATTTGAAACATGTTAATCTTATTTGTTTATAATTTGGAGCATAAAATTCTTGATTCAATCACAAACTTCATATAATTTCGTTCTCTTATAATTAGAGAAGTGGTGCAAACACTAGTTCTTGCTAATGGTCATCAACTGTATATGAGCAAAATTTAAGTCATAGCTCGACAAGTTGCTTACTCTACTGTTATACTTCATTGTTTTGACCATTGATATTTAGAATCTATGATGGTTCGGAGTTTGGCATTGTTTACTTGATATGCTATCCTTGTGATTGTTATCTTTATGTTTACTCTCTTTCTTTCCAACCAAAATGAGCATGAAGGTTCTGTTCTTCTTTTTAATCTACCAAGCATCCCTTGTATTCCAGATGAAGGATTCATACGAGTACATAAGCAATTGATAGCTAAGACAATCAGTAGATGGGTATCACCGTATCAGGCTCTATCTCTTTTTCTGTAATCCACACCTCCCAAGTTTTTGTCTGTTCTATTGCTCTATTCGAAATTATTCATTTATTCCTCCTTGTAGTGAGCGCTTATACACTAGAGAAATAGTGATATTTCATACTTATGTCAGGATGATTGTTATCAACTACTTCTCATGTTTGATATTGCAGTTTTGCAGTTACTTTCAATGAGAAAGTCACAAGGACTGTCAAACAATTTTCAGCACATTTAGCTACCAAGATGAGACCACCCATAAAGTGAGAATCTCATTTTCCCGTTTTTTCTTATAGTATTCTTCTTTTACGAAGCATGTCGGAAGGCAAATTAAAATTATGTCAATGAAATTTCAGCCCTGTCCTTCGTGGCCGCTCAAGTAGAAAAAGATCAATTCATATTTGTGGCCGACCTCGGTGGGTCTTTGTCCTGTTCTTTTTTGCAGGTTGGTAGAATATCTACCTCCATATGATACCATTTTGACCTTAGTAGTGAAAACCTTCAGTTACGATTGACCCAGAAAATAACTGCTTATATGTCTGCAGTTAGCTGCATGCTCTGGTTGACCTCCTGCAGCCTCCTCACGGTTCTATGGGCGCTACTTATTGGTCTACTTAGTAAGGCCAACATAGTTTGGACTTTCGAAATATTCACATAGAACACTATGCACTAATAGTTGATTTCCTGTCTTGCAGCAACCTTAATTCATGCCAGCTTCAGAACTCCTAATCTGAAAGCTCGTCTGAACACATTCAGGGAGGAATTCAGAGCAGTATGGCGGAATTATAGCGAGCTGTAAATGTCTTTTTTGTTTGTTCCATGTGAGTGCCTTTGTGTATATCTTGGCTCCTATATAGTTGAAACTTGAAACTGCTGCAGGCATACATGTCCTGTGAGTGTCATTGCACAGTTAATTTTTCTTTTCTTTTGGAAGTAAAAAGGACGATAGCCACTCACGCGCACAAACATATGCATCCAAACCACAAAACACTAGAATTTGTGGCTTTCCAATTGAACGCAGACGTGTGTACACTCTGATTGAAGCACGCCGTGTCGATCATAGGAATGGATAGCCTCGCTCCTTCTACTAGACCACTGGCCTGTCCTTATTGTAGAGTTACCTATTGCTTATTCGATAGCTGCGTTGATATGATGTGGAAGCGCTGCCATAGTGTGCTTGCTCCGTGCAGATTTTTGTTAAAACAATGGTGCCAAGTGCCAAAGCTGCTTCTGTTATGGGAGATCGAGCCAGGGTAATTGCTCATCCAATTATGGATCTGATTTTTATCATTAGATGGTGGTATTTTTAGCACTTGGTCTACAGCTTCTGCTGTGTTCGGAACATTGGTGGATGGGGTGGGGGTGGGGGTGGGGGTAGGGGTATCGGTCCGGTTCAGCTTGATTCGTAAAAGCTCTAAAAAATATGAGCTAGCTCGGCTTGGCTTGTTAAGCTAACGAGTTAAAATTGAAGTCAGCTTAGTTCGTTACTTAGCTCGAGTTGCTCATTAGCTGCTCGTGCACCAAACATTATAGACAATCTTCAGTAAAACATTATGCTAATAGGTGCTGCTCTGAACTGAATCACCATTATAAAAGTTCTCTAAGACACTTTTGAGATAATAAATAATTGTTCCAAATAGACCATATACATTATTAAAGTTCTAAAATATCATGATTAATATTTTAAATAGTTCAATGGCCATCGTTAAGTTTCTCATAGATCAAAAGCTTAGATATATAATGTCTTATACAAAATGTCAAACTAAACAAGTGACTGGGCTTATGTTCTATTAGATAGACTAGTTGTGAGATTGACTCTATTCTAAATGAAACGAGTCTTAACAAGCTAGTGAGTAGCTCGCGAGCTAGCTCGGCTCGGCTTGTTAAGATAATGAGCTGAAAAGTATGCTTAGCTCAACTTGTTATAATTACGAACCGAGCCATTAAAGAGCGAGGCTGAGCTTGAGCCATCGAGCTTTTTTGCCAGCCCGTGGTGTGGGGGTGGGGTGTGGGGCTCCTCATGTAATCCTCAAGCGAAGAAAGTAGATATTGTTTCTGTCTTTGTGAAACGCCTTATGTGTTTCATCACTCTGGATCATCGTGATATATGTTTGCTACATTCTTCCTGCTCGAGCTTACATCAAGTGGGGGCAGTCCTATTTAAATGGGGAAATAGATGATTTGCCCTCCCAATATATGGTACCGTATTAGCTGCGTTGCGAATTGCAGCTATTGAACTGATGGAATGTTTCTCCGTGCAATCCTTGCTATCCTTGTTCTGGCATCTGGGTATGGTCATCCAACGCTCGAGACCGTGCGACGGTGGTGCGTGGGCGAGCGCGCGGGGTGGGTTGAGTGGTTCGGCATCGCCGCCTCGGCCGCGCGGGGAGCAGGTGCGCGTGGTAGGCGGGAAAGATGGGTCAGGGAGTCAGGGCGAAGAGGGCTGGGGACGCGTGGCCGGTTTTGCCCCAGAGTTGTACTTTCAGTGCAGCAGCATTGCAGCTTGATATTGCACTGTTCATCAGACTTTTCACTTTCCCTACCGAGGTCTGGCATTCCGCTCTCTGCATCTTGCAAACTAGTCCTGAGGCAAGACATTGGAGTAGATTAGTAGCCTTCAATGCTTGCTCGTCATTTCTTTGTGTTCGTTTTTAGAGCACCCATTTCTATATAGAAATTTCTTCGTGTTTATCTTACAGTAGCGCAAAGCATACTAGGGTTCCGCATGCACAAAGTATGTCAATTGTTGCTCAACTTGAATGAGGAATATCGTCCACGCGGTGACGCTGATGCCACATATTTCTTTCCAAGGAAAAAAAAAGGACAACAAATAAAAGGTATCAGCTTAGGTTTGCCTGGTTTTATTTCTCCGCAGCCTGCCTGCCTGGTGGCATTACCTTCCAGTCAAGTGGCGCATCCAATTTCACATTGGTGACCTCTTCTTTCATATTTCTCCATCAAAGAGCTCTTCGTAGGTTTTGTAAACGCTCTGAGGGTGCACAAATGAATCACCTCTGATTTGCTTAACCTGTTCAACATGAACATGGCATATTTCAAAAACAGTAAATAGTTCTACAAGGTCTATGGGAAACGCAGTCAGAAGTATACTAGCACGCGGCCTGATTTCTCTAGGACTAAGGATTAGTTAACCAGAACTATTTTCATGCTACGAAATTTCATAGATGCACACTTGCAAGTGTCAAGATTGCAAGAAAAAAATCTTGGAGAATTAACCGAAAGGTTGAGTACTTGCCTGTTCAATTTCAGAAAACTTGGCACACAGTTCTTCAGGAATTGACCAATTAAACAGATCAATATTCTCTTTCAATCTTGATTCATTAGCACTCTTGGGAAGTACACTCTGACCCTGTTGAAGACCCCAGCGCAGAGCAATCTGCGCTGGAGTTTTTCCCAAGCTCTCGGCTACCGATGTCACCACCGGGTTACTCGCGACGACTTTCATCCTGCCCAAAGGTGCATACGCCTGTAGAAAGCATATGAGCGCAGCACTCCAATGTTACATGCCAAGTAGGCTAAAAAACATGCTTACTTACAGATAGATGAACTCCATTGGAGTGGCAAAATGCTCTCAGCTTCGCCTGTTGCCAGCCAAGGTGGCACTCAACCTGGTCAACAGCTGGAGGGACACGGGCAACGTCAAGCAGATCACCTAGTTTTTTGGAGGAAAAATTGCTCACACCGATCGCGCGAGCTTTGCCTGAATCATACAGCTGCTCCATTGCTTCCCAAGTCTTGGGCATGTCAGGCTGGACAAAGTTCGCAGGACTGATTTCAGTGCCTTTCTTGATCTGAAAGGGCCAATGAATCTGCAGGGATCCCAGAGTATTCAGTTCTCACCAGCAAATAGATGGCGATATTTTTTGTGTGATCATGATGAACTTACCAGATATAGATCCACATAATCCAGCTGCAGATCTTTCAATGTACTGTCAATTGCAAGTGGAACGTCTTTGGGTGCGAGATCAGTGCACCTACAGATGGTTGTTACAAGAGGAAGGGAAATAACTAAATTCGAAACAATACCCTGAGTCCCCAAGGCCTGAGAATGTAATGTTCAGAACTTGAGGTCACTGGAAAGAAATGCTACCATATCTTGGAGGTGATGAAAAGATCTTCTCGCTTGACCACGTCATCGTCAAAGAGTTTATTCAGAGCAACACCAACCTAGGATCACACAAAATTACTCCCACCTCAATACAATTAATCCCATAACACGTGCGCGTAAATAAAAGCAGTGTACACGTAGGCTGATTAGAAGTTTGGACAGTACTCTCTCCATCAAGAATTATAAGGCACACACATCTCTTAAGATTAACCAACGATTCATTCAACAGTATGTGGATTATTTGACACAAGATCGAAATCTTTAGAACGTGCTTTTCAATATGAATCCAACTATATTAATTTTTTATCACGTAATTTATATATTATTAAAAAATTTATGACCAAAATAAATTTTAAAAAATATATACGCCTTACAATTCTGGATGGAAAGAGCATGTGCTTTATAGGGGTTTACTAACCTCCTCCTCGTTCTTGTACAGCGGCGCGCAGTCCACGTGCCGGTACCCTGCCTGCCATAGCCAAGCAAACTTCCCAGGTAAACAAACTTAGAACAGTGTACGCACGTATGAGTAAGAAGTGTTTGCAGACACAGAGAAGATGGTGACTTGGTGAGAGGTTTTCTCGGAAAAGAAAAGGAGTAGATGGTGAGAGGTGGCTGGGACCTTGATGGCGGCGCTGACCACGTCGGCGGCGACTCCGGGGGCGGCCTTGTAGGTGCCGAGGCCCACCGAGGGGATACGGGCGCCGGTGTTCAGCGTGAAAGAGGCGGTTGCCATCCTCCGGGCTACGGTCTGCTTCCACTTCTTGGCTTGCACTCTCTCCTTCGCCGCGAGCGGGATGTTTTCTTCCACGAGAATTAATGAGAAACGGAGACTGGACGAAGCAATAGATGTTACGCAAACGATCATGGACTTGCGAGGTGTCCCGATCATTGAGGTGCGAAGCCCAATGCCCAGAGAGATGCCGCACTGGGCCCGCGTGCCAGGCACCTTCTGTGTCGCCGACCTGTGGGCCCCACTCCTGAAAGAGCCAAAACGTTCGGCCTGCCCCTTTTGTTTCTGTACAGCTTCTAGAGCTTCACAGGACGTGAAGCGCTATGGACTGTATGGTTCAACACCAAGGACTAGCAGATAGTTTTGTTTGCATAGATCATATGAGGCAATTTCTCCGATGAAAATAAACAGCAAAATGTAGGTAGCAAACGAGCGAGCAGTACAAGATAGATATTGTCAGGACAAACACAAACTAATAGCACAGGATAAATTCATGCCATTGGCAAGTCACAGTTGTAGCAGAAAAACATGATCCAGAGGAGCACTACAGAAGAATACCCAAGGGAACTGGTAGCACTGAACCATACATGTCTAATAAGCGCGAAGAAGTGACTGGCACTAAGGTACTAAGGTAGGCTGCTCTCTGGGCGGAATAAACTGGTCCTAAATTTCCCCGTCCCAGAGTTCCTCGTGGGTCTTGTAAACGCTGTCCTGATTAACAATGAAGTTGCCCCTGAGCAGCCTAACCTGAAAATCACAGAAAAAGATGGCATGTCAGAAATAAGTGGTGCACTGCACTCACGCTTGTGTACTCTAAATGAAACACCTAGAAAATGCATATTGCGGTTTTTTTTTGAACCGGATGCAAATTAATCTCAATATATCTTTGATGATTAGCAATGCTGTCACTGATCAGGGAACACAGAGCCTGAAGCTGTTTGTTTTAAACAACATTATCCTGATAAGGTCATGCAGAACGCAAAAACCACCACAGTGAAGTGGTAATTTTTTAAAAACCGGAGAAAAATTACTCATCTATTAATTAAGCTGAAAAGAGTTGGGTTGGTTAATTAGAGGAAATCGGATAAAAACCAAGATTACAAACACCCATGACCTAGCCAGGCTAGGTTTAGGTTCAGGGGACCATCGGCCGATATGACCATGACAACACAAATTAGACAGACACCGCTGAGACGATCCATCCATTGAGGCCACCCACAAACCCCATCGTCATCACCCATCTCGTAACCTGGCGACTCCGACTTCACCATGACAAACCACCGATGCATCGATCACGGCATCAATCGCATCAAGCCCACGCTAGCTGAGACACCACAGTCGGCCACGGAAACGGCAATAAAGCAGCTCCAACTTCAACGACTTTCTTGCATCGTTGAAGAGTGAAGCACCGCACAAACTTTGCATCCGTCAAGTCCACCGCAACAGCGGAAGTGTGCCGCCCATCAAAACCACCTAGCATGTATCATCGTTGCTGCCCTTCTCACCCTCCGCGACACAGCAGCTCTGGCTGCATTGCGTCAAAGTGAACCAATGCATAGAAACACCCCACCGAGACCTGGGGCAGCCGGCCCGGCATCCATGAGCGTCCGCCTGTTGCACAACACGTCGCAATTGCTTTGACTTCTCACTAACCTGTCACAAGGCATCACCACTGCCCGCACCACTCCGCACGGCATCACATCAGACCACCATGACCCATCTCCCAATGCGCCGACCACGCTCCTCCTCACGCCCAACTCACAGAGCGCCACCTCCAACCATCCTGCTGGATGCTGCCTCCAGCCCCCGGGCAAGACCACTGCAGCCGGTCAGGAGCTTTTCCTGTCCAGCACCGCCATCACTGGTTGGCTATCTAGCGGTAGATTGTGGCCCGCCAGAACGACGCCGTCCCGTCATGGGCGGCCACCCCAGCCACCCTCCAAGTCGTGAAGAGGTAATTTGGTTCTACCAATATCATTTTAGAAAGGGGTTCCTTGCTTCATAAGGGGGAAAAAAGGGATGCCACTGACAATGAATAAACACACACCACACAGTAAAATAAAGTCAGAACATGGATAAGCAATCATGTAATTGATATCGAATCATAACCAAGGGGAAAAAAGCGTCTAGGCAGGCATTTTGCCAGTGCCTAGCGCCCAGGCGGTCACCTTCGTAATGCCCAGCCGTGAGTAACAGCAGCAATGAAAGAGAAAAATCAGAGGGGAAAAAGATAGAGGAAAGGAAAGGAAAGGAAGGCCCACTAATGCAATGCAACCTATTTGGCTCACTAGTGCTGCCTTATTAGGTTACCCCTGCCTCTAAACCCTAGTCGCCAGCCATATGAGCAGCAGCGGCGGCGCAAGCAACCACCACAGGTGACGCTGCAACGTTTTTGATGGCTATCTCTCCTCCCCTGCCGCCACCTCTCCTCCCCAGCTGCCGTCGCCGGAGGACGTCGAATCCTCCCAGGAGGGGGTCGATTCCTCGTCGGAGGAGGTCGATTTCTTGCCAGACCGACTAAACCACCGCCTAGGACCTAGGTGCCGCGTTTGGCAGCCACCTAGCGCCTATGCGCGCCTAGGCGAGCGCCTTTTTTTTTCCCCTTGATCATAACATGTAATGAGAAATGGCAAGCACCAAATTAAATCTTCAAAGTTCAAAAAGGCACTCATAGCCATTGCTTATATCTTATGAACCTGCACGTCATTTCATTAGAATGCTTCATGATATGTCTTTGAACTATATTATTATGTGTTTCTATGAACAGGCATGATCAAAGGACAAAATAACATGCCCCTGTAAATATCCTGGCACTGGAGCTACAGAGCGAAGATATAAACCTCAAACATTATAAATGCAGACATGCTACTTAATTATAACGATTCAGGGCCTCTTTGGATTGAAGGATTCTTAAAACGCAGGAATAGGAAAAATATAGAAATGAAATGTCATGGCTTGTGGAATCCTATAGGAAATGAAAATACGGGAATATGCAAAACTAGCTCTTTGGATGCTCCACAGGAATTTTGTAGGAATTTGAAAAGAGATAAGGTTCATGCAAGACACGAATGAAATTTTCCATGAGGTCCAAACTCATGTTAGAATTCCTACAAAATTCCTATGGATTAAGTCATTCCATAGGAATTCGATTCCTATGACCTCATTCCTGCAATCCAAAGGGCTTCCATAGGAAAAATTCATATGGATTCAAATCTTACAAAATTCTTTTGAAAATCCTTCAATCCAAAGAGGCCCTCAGCATGGTCCAAGGAAAATAAACAATGTCTTTGGAGGGTATTCACACGTTTGTTTGTCAGAGTAAAGGTATCAGTGTAATTATGATGGAGTTTTGGAGCGTCAGTTTATGCTATACAGATCTCTAACTATCGACACCAGATATCAGTGTAATTTTCTCCCAACTATATAGAGCAGTTCCTGCCTGGTAAGAAAAGTCTGCTGAGGAAGAGCACAGCTAAAAGTAGACGACAAATGTCCATACGGAGTTGCATAACGCACCTGCTTAATCTCAGAGAACTTTGCAAGCAACTCGTCTGGAATAGACCAGTCATAAACATCAAGGTTCTGCTTTATCCTTTCTTCACTCACGCTCTTTGGGAGTACACTGTGACCCATCTGAAGGTTCCAGCGCAGGGCCACTTGTGCAGGAGTTTTGCCAAGCTTCTCTGCGATTGAGATGATAACAGGTTCTTTAAGGACATTACCGTTCATCCACGTTGAACCAGGTGAACCGAGTGGCGAGTACGCCTGCAAAATGCAGATGCAGAATCATAAGCACAAGCACCAGGCTTTCAAATCCCAGGTACAGGCACCACTAGCAAGCCCCTTGACTGACAGAAAAATATAGTTAGGTGGCAGACTTACAGAGAGATGAACACCACTTGATTGGCAAAAGCTATGGAGCTTAGATTGCTGCCAACCAGGGTGGCACTCCACCTGGTCAACAGCCGGAGGTACACGAGCTACAGCAAGTAAGTCACCCAATTTCTTCGATGAGAAGTTACTCACACCAATTGCACGAGCTTTGCCAGCATCATATAACTTCTCCATTGCTCCCCATGTAGCTGGGATGTCAGGTGGTATGTAGTTTTCAGGGTTATTAATGCTGGACCCCTTCTTGACTCTAAATGGCCAATGGATCTACGAAAATGTTCAAGCGATTAAAAGTTAATTGACATATTCGCTAACAAGTTGCTAAACCATCATCTAACTCAAAAGTTAGACAGAGGAATTCCCCGGTCTTATATGAAGAGAAAACTTAACTGCATTATCACAAATCCAGACATATAAATCTTTTCTATAATGCATCATAAACCCAAAAGTATCCTAAGACTTAGTCACCAGAAGTCAGCAAAACAATCTCAATCAATAGTAAGATGCAGATGGAGAGAAGTTAAAAAAAATGATGCAGATAGAGAGACACCCCAGATTTAATAGGCCTTATTGAATTCTTCCTCCGTCCCAAAATATAAGGCGCACACGTATCCCAAGATTTATAATTAGATCTATAATATTTTGGTTATGTGATACAAAAGTGGTATTATTAGATTCGTTTTTGAAAACACTTTTCAATGATATCACTGTTGTGCCACTTAACCAACATATTATAGATCTACTTGTAAACATTGGGATGTGTGCACGCCTTATATTTTAGGACAGAGTGCATATTTTTTGTTGATTGTTGTAGTACGGCAGGTCTCAAGGAATAGCTTCCCGCATATCCAATGGATGATAGAGGAAACCATATTTACAGTGTTCACATCACAATCTCTCAATAGAATCATCATGCAGTGGACTAGCACATGTAACAGACTGCTTATTATTCACAAAAACTTTGGAGGATAATATACCTGTTCATAAAATGATCGTTGGTTAATAAAGTAAGCATGATTTTTTTTTAGAGTAAGGAATGGACTGTTGGGATATACAAAATTAGCTACTTGTTGTAAATCGATGTCAATGGTCATGAAGCAAGACATTGATGACAGAGACACCATAACTGAGCAAGTCACACATTGAACTATAACTCTTAAACAGGAAGATGCATACGAGGTAAAGATCCAAGTACTCGAGCTGCAAGTCCTTCAGGGAATCATCAAGTGCCTCAGGCACATCTTCTGGGGCATGATGACCGCACCTGAAAAACATGCCCATCACCAGTAATTAGTTGGACATGAAGTATTAAAAGAGACATACATAACTGCAGGGGTATCGCCATAAATTTGGGCTTACCATAGCTTAGAGGTGATAAATAGATCTTCGCGCTTGACTACACCCTCTTTAATTAGCTTCTTCAGAGCCAAACCCACCTGGACAATCCAAAAACAGATATGACGCTTTTGTTAATTGTTAAACAACTTAAACGGAGACAACTTTGGACATAAAGCATGTATTAACGCTAGAAGGGTAAATGCAAGAAGTTTTGAGTCTTGATTGCCGTCTTAATTTGGTACTTCCTGTGCTCTAAAGTAGTCCAAATGGTGCTTTTGCTTACAAAACCAGTTTTCTTTTTCTTTTTTCTGGAAGAGGTTGGATGGTCATCTACCTCTTTCTAAACCAGCTCACTATTAATCCATGTATTAAAATGGATGGACAGAAAGCAAGTTCCCATAACAATATGTCGCCCACATCAATGTAGATTGGACAGATAAATACTTGGATGTTACGTGCCCCGCTTCAGTTATTTCTTCGCCTGTTACCGTGGAAGAGCGTGTGTTCGTGTTTGCCGGAAACAATCACGAAGTTTATACATGGATACTAGGATGATACAGAAGGTAATGCAGGAGGGATTCAAAAGGTTTGGAGAAACCAAGTTACCTCCTTTTCGTTGTTGTAAGCTCTGGCGCAATCGATGTGCCGGTACCCCGCCTGCACGATATTATTCGAAGAGAAATCATACATCGATGTCGACAACATTCTCATAGATCGGAGAAAGGGAGAGAGAAAAAAAATCCGAGGAGATGAGAGGAGGCATTGCGGTGGGGACCTTGACGGCGGCGTAGACAGCCTCGCCGACGACGCCGGGGTCGGACTGCCAGGTGCCGAGCCCCACCGAGGGGATCTTGGCGCCGGTGTTGAGCAGGAAGCGCGTGGCCATCTCCGCTCCCTCAGACTACCACTCGCTCCGTCGCTCGTACAGCGAGAGAGTCACGGGCGCGAGAAGGGGGAGGGGGAAGGGGACGAAACGGAGGCGGAGAGGAGAGCGCGGTGGTAGCTGGTTTATACCCAGTTAGCGGGTGCGGTAGGGGAGCCTGGCTCGGCACGGCAAAGATGTATGGTTTTACCTGCTAGGAGTATCTGTCGCTTGTGCCGCTTGCCCGGATTCGGTTCTTGGCATCTTTCTCCGATCCAAAGAAGGAAGTGGAGGAATCCTTTTTGTCGACATCGTAGATCAAATGGTAACTGGCTTGCCCCGTGCCCCCTTAGTCCATTTGGACAATGGAATTTGCAAGATACCAAAGGCATGGGACAGCATCTGCCTATTATTATGACTTATGAGGCATGCCGTGACCAGTGACCAGTGACCAGTGACCGGTCGATTCGTGATGGACCCTGATGATGACACGACCAGCGACGCGCCCGTGCCACGAGTTCAGATCGACTCGAGGCTAGCAGAAAACCACGTCGATCATGTTAGTACCGAACGAGCAAGGGCAAGCTGCAGTGCTGCACTTCGCTGCTACTAGATTTGACAGGATTGAGGGTTGCATTATGCATAGGCATCAGAAGCGTAAGCAGTGACGCGGTGAAGAAGTGCCCGTCTCACACCTGGCTCCTGTTGAGAATCCACTTTAGGCCCGTCCGGAAGGTGAGATTTTCACGTGAATTTTGTAAGAGCTTTACAGATGATAATTTTTTTTACTTCACTTTATAGATGATAATTGAGTCGGCACAGAGTTCTTGGAAAACTTCCGTGTTCTAGCGGAGCCTCAACTTTGAGAAGGCAATGTCCGGAGAGTAGGTTGTCTTTGGGGCTCTCTAGAGTCGCAGGTACGTTGGGCTCAAAAGCAGCCAAACAGCAGGCGACCAGCCCACCAGTGATTGTTGTCGGTGTATTACCTTTCTCAAACTTTGGTAGTACTGTGCCATCTGAAAACCGAAAGCATGCAAACGACACAAGCAGAATTGATGCACGACAAGGAACCGCTGGTTCGCGCAAGAGCAACACTTGTGCAGCTTTCGCCGCATCTGATACCGCCCGCACGCTTAATTCACAACTTCTCCGCGTGCCGTGGCCCGTGCGTGAGTCGAGAGTCTCGAGCCTCGACGGCACGGCTGGCGGTACAGCGCTGTGCAGGCAGGCTGGAATCGCGGGTTGGGTTGGGCTCCGCTGTTCGCACCTGACCGATGCTGTGCTTGTGCGTGGCTTTGGATCGGCAAATTATTCGGCTTGCCGAAAGGTGCTGTACAGAGCCCACGGCCTACAAACAAAGCATGGACGGAGAATTTCCACCGTTATAAACTTTGGGCCTCCGCAGCAGTAGCCTCCAAGTAAATTTTGGTCTAATTTATACCCTATAATTAACAAACCTGGTTAAATCACCCTCCTAAAACGGTTAGAGGTTAAATTTACTGACTTGGACATCTAGTAAGCAATTTTACACATCTAAGCTGCTGATTAGGATTTTGACTGAATTTTTAATAGATGATGAGATGGCATAATTAGTTGGGGGACTTAGTCGGGCTGCGCTACCCGTTCTCCTACAGCCCCTTTGTCTCTATTTTCTCTATTTCTCTCGCTACAGTTGTTGAGGAGAAGAGTGTCACCCGGTCCCCTCCACTGCTTTCCTTTGTTTAGGTGCACAGCGCACGCTTCTACTGCCACCTCTTCGTGGCAAGCCACGTGGCCCTCAGTTAGCTAGCGTCTCCAGCCGGCGATGCCACTTCGTTTGCTGCCGGCGGAGTGACCCCGTCGTCGAGCCTCTCCCACGAGCCTTGTGACCACACCCTCCCTTTCCTACAACGCCGCACTGGACGGTGCCATCATCGGTGCTACGATGAGCTTCGATGTTGCTGAAAGTGCATCTAGTGCCCCCTAGTGGGTTTTGATGATTAATGACAAACGATTAAGGGACTAATATTTTACTGAGTGTATACATATATATAGTCCCCAAGGTAACTGGTTTAACTAGTGGATATCGACCCTTAAAAAGTTAATGATAAAGGAAGACTTGGACCTAGAAGATTAGTGGTGATTTTCTAGTGTTTAACATGATCAAAAGATTATTTGAGTCTATAGGACGAGCCGCATTATTAAGAGGGGTAAGATATCTAAGCTATAGGAAGAATCTTCATGTGTGCTCAGTCAAAATCTCAGAAGACCTATTTGAAAATCTTTTTTGAGACACAGACAGTGATTCTCAGTGATACCGGTTTTGAGAACCAGATGTACCGAGATTGGCCTCTGTTGCGAGGTTTGGTGACTTAGTCGTCTCAAGCCTCGAAGAGCTTCAATTGTGGCATGACCGGTCTTCAAGCCCGGTGCTGCCAAGAATGGCCTCTGTGTCGAAGAGTTAGGGAACCCTGCCGTTTAGGGTTGCCCTAGTTTCATGTTTTGGAAACCGGTTTGTCCGTTCTTGAAGACCGGTGCTTTCGGGATATGCTTCTGTTGTTGTCTTAGACTAAGTCCCATTTGTGTTGTCTTCGGTTCTACCGGTTTCGTTTTCGGTGGTACCAAGAATCTCTTCTGGACTTAGGTCTTTTTGTAAGTGCTGTGTTACCGAGTTGGTTTTCGGTTTGATCGCGTTTCCTCTTATGAGAGAAGAACGTGTCATTACTTCAAATCTCGGTTTAACCGTTTTTCAAAGTCGGCACTACCAGGAATCGCTTCTGGAAGTGCTCTGCGGAGTAAAATCTTCAATCCCGGTGTGACCATGTTCCTTTCGGAAGTACCGATTTTGAGTTGAAGATTTTCGCTGTGCATATGAATTCCTCAGAATATGACCGTTGTTTTGAAACTCAGTGCTTCCGGGTTCGTGTTTCGGTTGTTCCGAGGAAGAATCTTTTCCTCTAACAACACTTTTCTGAGCTGTGCCTATTTATAGCCCCCGACCCCCAGCGGGCTCAGGAGGACACTCTGCGCAAAATACTCATTCTCTCACACTGTGTGTTCCCCTTTTCCTCTTGCTCTTTGAGATCTACTTTGAGAGAGGAAAGATCTGAGAGATCTGAGACTTGATTGAGCATTCAAGCAAGAGCTTCTTCGAACCTAGTAATTTTGACTCATTACTCTTGGAGATTTGGCATCTCCTAGCCAGCTAGGCGTCGTTGAGAGCTCTAATTTGTGGATTCGTCTCCAACAAGTTTGTGAAGGTTCGGGGATCACCTCAAGATCCACCACGAGTGATTGAGCAAGTTCTAAGTGGACTTGGCTCAAGGAGAAGAAGGTGAAGTCTATGTGACTTCGGAGCTAAGTGCTCAAGCCTCTCCAAACAAAGACGTAGAATTGTTGCCAACAACTTGAACTTCAGGATAAATCTTGAGTCTTCTCTCTAGCTCTTTATTTAAGTGTTATTCTTCATTTGAGCTAGATCCAGTTTGTTATTCGTTGCCTCACCTTTAAACTGCTTCACTCTTGCATGCTAAACAACTATCTTGAGTAAAATTTGATAATCTCCTATTCACCCCCCTCTAATCGATGGACCTCAATCTTTCAATTGGTATCAGAGCGAGATCTCCTCTTTGCTAGTGATTTGGTTTAACCACCAAGGGAGAAAGGTATGTCCACTTTCGGGAACTATAGAAGTTCTTCGCATAGATCTATCTTCGATAGTACTAACTATGCAGGTTGGAAGCACAAGATGAGGATGCATCTTGAAGCCATTGACTTCGAGATCTGGAGAGTGATCGAACAAGGAGTTGTTGTCCTCAATGAAGCTGAGCTGACTGAAAGCGACAAGAAGAACAAGCAACTGAATGCTCAAGCTTGTGATATCCTCTTCGGCGCTCTCAATGATGATGAGTTTAGAAGAATCAGCATGCTTCGAAGTGCGAAGAAGATCTGGGACACACTTGAAGAAGTGTATGAAGGGACTGATTCAGTCAAGGACTCCAGAACCGACGTTCTTCGAAGTCAATTCAACCGGTTCAGGGGTTCAGATCAAGAGTCAGTTCAAAGCATCTATTCAAGACTCGCCACCATCACAAATGAGCTTCGAGGATTTGGTGCCACAGACATCACCGACACTGTCATCATCAAGAAGCTTCTTATGTCTCTTGATGATAAATATGACACGCTGTGCACCCTCATCCAAGAAAGGGCTGACGTCAAGTCGTTGACTCCATCTCAAGCTCTTGGAAGACTCAATGCTCATGAGATGATCATTAAAGAAAAGAAAGAACTACACTCCACAAGATCAGGCCCTTGAAGAAGCATTGCTTTGAAGGCCAAGAAGGCAGAGTCCTCATCTGATGAAGAACAAGAAGAATCCAGCGATGAAGCTGATGACATGGACTCTCTTGGGAAGGACATGGCCCTTTTGGTCAAAAGGTTCAACAAGTTCCAAAAGGGTGGCAGATTTAAGAAGTATGAGTTGAGGAGAAAGGAAAGCTCTTCCTCAAGAGACCACAAGAAGAGAAGCTGCTACAAGTGTGGGGAGCCCAGCCACTTCATCGCCAATTGCCCGCTCCTCAAGAAAGAGAAGAAAAGAGAAAGAGGTCACAAAGGAGACGAGGATGACAAGAAAGAGAAGTCATACAAGAAGGAGCATCACTCCAAACCCAACAATTACAAGAAGAATAAGTACAAGGCTAAAGCCTACCTCGGCAAGGAGTGGGATTCAAACGCTAGCAATTCGTCAAGCTCCGAATCTTCTTCCTCGGACTCTGAAACTGGAATGGCGGGACTCGCTTGGGCTACACCAATAAAGGCAAGGTCAATCTTCGATATGCCAAGCGACAACGAGTCTCCCACATGCCTTATGGCTAAAGAGTCCAAGGTAACTTCAAAATCTCCTATCTATGATGATAGTGATGATGACCTTATGAGTGATGAGCAAGAGAACATAAAGCCTAGTTATAGAAAACTAGCTAAAACTCTTATGGAGCAAGAAATTATTCTTGAGGATCAAGAAAGTTTGCTTGTCGATGAGATGGAGAAAAATAAGGAATTGACTCGTGAGTTGAATAAACTCAAGTCAAAACACCTTGATCTCACTAAGGCTCATGAATCACTAGTTGAGGATCATGAGAAGCTTGGTCTTGAGTTCCTCAACAAAAAGCAAGACATTGAGTCTCTAAAAGTGGTTCATGATGAACTTAAGTTTGAAAATGATTCTCTTGTCGTCAAGCAAATTAGTGAGAATCAAGAAGGTTTCAATCCTCCTTGCTTAAAATGTATTGCATCATCCAATGCCATGCCACCATCTACAACATCTAGCAATGTGCATTCAGATTCTTCATCTTCAAATGCTATTATGGTCTCTTGTTCTCCTAACACTCCATCTATGGAGACCATAGCCATTATGAATGAGAATGCTAGGATGAAGAACATTCTTGAAGTTAGTTTCTTCAAGTGCTGCGAAGGAAGTGACTCTCTAAGAGAGCCTCTTAGCAGGCAATTGATGAACTCAAAGAAAGAAGGGTTAGGCTTTATCCCAAGCTACAACTCCGATGGAACCAAGTGGAGACCCAAACAATATCCCAAGACCAAGTGGGTCCTTGGAAGAGGGAAGAATATCGAACTCACTCATTACAATGGTTATGCTCGTAAATATAATGCATCTATGCATGCTAACTTTGGTGCCAACTATAAATTAGCTAAGACCAAAAAGGGTAAAGTGTATGCCAAATATGTTGGGTACAAGGGTAAAGATATAGTCCCTTACAAAACCATTTGGGTACGCAAAGACCTCATCACTAGCCTTAGACCAAATGTATTTGATACATCTAACAGTGCCCCAACTACTAACATTTATAGACCCAAGAAGATATGGGTACCTAAAAGAAACTAAATTATTTTGTAGGGCTATGTCTCCGGAGGACAAGAATGGGTGCTTGATAGTGGATACACCGATCACATGACCGGAGATGAAAGCATGTTCAATGAATTCACGCCAAATGTTTCACCCGCATGAAGCATTACATTTGGAGATAATGGTAAAGGAAAGGTAATGAGACTAGGTAAAGTTGCTATATCCAAGGACAAATCTATTGCTAATGTTATGCTTGTTAAGTCCCTTGGATTCAACCTAATGTCCATTGCTCAATTAACCGATCTTGACCTTGATGTATTATTTACTAAAATTGATTGCCAAGTGTTCAAGAGTGATGATCAATCTTTGATTTTCAAAGGGGTAAGAAAATGCAATCTATATCTTGTTGACTTTTCTAAAGGTCTCAAGTCACCACATGCTTGATTGCAAATTCCTCAAAAGGATGGCTATGGCATCGAAGACTTGGACACGTAGGAATGAGGAACCTAGACAAGTTGGTCAAAGGTAAGCATATCCTTGGAATTACTAACGTATTATTTGAAAATGATCGCCTTTATAGTGCATGCCAAGCCGGGAAGCAAGTAAAGTCAAAGCATCCCACCAAGACCGTCATGACAACAACAAGCCCTCTCGAGCTACTTCACATGGACTTGTTTGGTCCAAACACTTACAAGAGCTTCGGAGGTAACGCTTACGGTCTTGTCATTGTTGATGATTTTACTAGATTCACTTAGGTATATTTTCTTGAGGATAAAGCTAGAACCAAAGAATGCTTCAAGAGATTTACAAGAAAAGCTCAAAATGAATTTGAACTAAGAATCAAGAAGGTGCAAAGCGACAATGGGTCGGAGTTCAAGAACACCAACGTCGATGATTTTCTGGATGAAGAAGGCATTAACCATGAGTTCTCCGCCGCCTACACGCCTCAACAAAACTGTGTTGTTGAAAGGAAGAATAGAACCCTAATCGAGATGGCGCGTACAATGCTTGATGAATACAACACGCCAAGTCGATTTTGAGCGGATGCTATCAACACCGCATGCCACGCCGTCAACCGCCTATGTCTTCACAAGTTCATGAAGAAGACGTCATATGAGCTCCTAACCGGTAACAAACCAAACG
The DNA here is from genome assembly GCA_019208055.1 of Stipa capillata. NCBI lineage: Eukaryota > Viridiplantae > Streptophyta > Magnoliopsida > Poales > Poaceae > Stipa > Stipa capillata. Next base: position 173,338 of record JAGXJF010005803.1, on the reverse strand, counting down.
TTGCATACTTTCGTGTATTTGGATTCAAATGCTACATTCTAGATAAGCACCGTACATCTAAATTTGCTCCAAAATCACACGAGGATTTCTTTCTCGGTTATGGCTCGAGTTCGCACACTTACCATGTGTTCAACAACTTCACATAAAAAGTTAAAGAAACGGTGGATGTGCAATTCGATGAAACTAATGGCTCCCAAGTTGAGCAATTGCCAAGTGTTATAGATGAACTTATCCCCACCGAAGCATTGAAGAACATGGCTATTGGGGAAGTGAAGCCCGTTGAAGTCAAGGAGAGCGCTTCATCTCTAGAAGTCACACCATCCTCCTAAAGTCAAGAACCTCAAGCGGGAAGTGATGACATTGAAGTAAATACCGAAGATGAAGCTCAAACAAGACTTCAAACTCAAAGTGGTCCACATCACCCAAGACTTGCAAAATAAATTCAAGACAGTCATCCCGTCGATAAATCATAAGTGACATATCCAAAGGTCCACAAACTTGCTCATGTGCTAAACTTTCAAATTTTTGTGAGCACTACTCGTTTGTTTCCTCTTTGGAACCATCTAGGATCGACAAAGCTATGAATGATCAAGATTGGGTGATTGCGATGCAAGAAGAGTTGAACAACTTCGAACGCAACAAAGTGTGGACATTGGTTCACGTCCGCCGCCGCCATAGCAGCGCCGCTGTCGCCGAGTTTAGGGCACGGTAGTGGAATCCGCGATCATCTCCTCAAATCTTTCGGTCGCGCGTATTCAATCCCAGGGTACATTTTTGATCTTCACTTCCTGTCAAATCAAAATACTTCTTAGATTTTAGGCGCCTCATTTAGATTCCTTTCATTCTGCGCCTATCGAATTAAGTGGTTCATGCTTCGAAGAATCTCGGCATTGCCGGCTTCAAAGCGGTAGTTCCGCGTTTGTGCTCTGCAACGCTGAAGCACAAGCCCCGCACTTCCGGAAGTGAAACCGGTCATTCCGACTTTGAAGAAACCACTAATTCATCAACTAAAAACTCTTTTTCTTCAAAAATTGTGTCTGTTGAGTACATTTGTGATCGTATCTTTTTCTCTTCGTATCCCATATGCTTCACAGGAGTAATCATGAGTTCTAGTCAGGATGACTCAAATGCTGAGCGAAGTTATGATGTGTAAATCAGTGACAGTGACCTTGATAGAGCTCAAGCAGCTCAAAAGGAGATTCTTCTTCAATTCCTAAAAAGTCAAAGACTTCTTGAAGCAGCGAGGAAGAGGAGAAGGGAAGCTAAAGCTCTCTCATCAACTCCTCGGAGGAAGAGCCTGCTCGCTCTAAAAGGATGAAGAAAACAGTTTCCAAAGTAAAGAAAACATCAATTGCGAAGTCAACTGACCCTCAAGTGACTTCTTCATCCATGGACATTGATGATGACATCCCTATAGGAGTCAGAGCTGCTGAAGAAACCTCCAGGGTTCCTGATGCTCCAGCAGAAGATATACCTGTTGAAGAACCAGCAGTTCAGGTTGAACAACAGGCTGAAGAGCAAACAGCTTAGCCTGAAAAAATTGTTGAAGAACATGCAGCTGCTGCTGTTGCCGAAGCTGCTGATGCTCCTAAAGCTTAGGACTCTATGCCTCACTATGAGCGAAGGAACAGGAAGCAAACTGTGTCTCCAAGACCAAGTGCTCCTACTGAAAAGAAAAAAATAATAATTGAAAAACAAAAGGCTGATAAGTTGCCTCCCAGGCCCCCTCAGAGGACAAGGACAGTTCTGAAAAGGGCTAGTATACATCTTGATGATGAAGACTTAGAGATAAGGGATCAACAGAACATTGAAGACAATGCCACCTTAGTGGTACTTGCTCCCACTCAAATGATCTCCAGACAAGGAAAGAAGCCTCAGCCAGTCATTAAATACAATAAAATGACAAATGAAGAATTGAGGGAGATCAGATGGGATTAAACCTTATGAATATGCAAGAGATGCTTCAGATCCAAGGTTTTGGGCTAGAACTCAACAAGACTTTTATCAGACAGTGCTTTTCAAGAACAGAATATTCAAACACCAATATGTTGATCTAGCATACCTTGAGAAGCATAGATGCTTTGCTCCAGTCCTGGAAAACACTGAGGCAAGTGAGACTTACAGAGTTTATCAATTTCAGACAGGACTAGAATGAAGAGCTAATTCTTCAATTCTATGCAACCATCTATATCTCTGGAAATGAGAGCGACTCCAACTCTTGGAAGTTGGAATGGATGACTGGCCATTCCAAGTATGAAGCCAGCTTTGAAGAATTCATTGCCAGAATAGGACTTGGAATGGATATAAATTCTGAGGATGTCAAAATTCATGACGAAGATATTCTGCCAAAAGAAGGCTTGAAGCCTTTGTATTCTGAAGACAGGTATTGTGTGCTTGGCAAGACTGCTGATTTCACCTATGCTACCAAGACAGTCTTCAAGATACTGAGGAAGACATTTGCTGCAAAGAATGGAAATCAGGATGAAATCCATCATAGAGCAAGGAATCTTCTTCTCAAGGCCATGACCCATGTCCCCTTCAATCTAGCAGATTTCTTCAGCAACTTTATGTCAGAAGCAATAGCTGACCATGTCAAGCAACTGCCTTATGCATCATACCTAATGAAGTTTATCTTAAACAAGACTGATATTGATTTCCACTGTGATACTCTTCACACAAAATTCACGGCTTCACTCTATGAAGATCTGGTGAAGAAGGCACCACAAGGCAAAGGCAAAGGCAAAAAGGTTACTGCTTCATCTCATTCACCTCAGACATCTGCTCCTCAACCTCAGGCCGGTGAAGAACGAGCACCGTTGGCTAGTGATGACCCTCACTTCTATCAATCCGAGAGCCGAAATCAATCGCCTGAGGATATGCCAAAGCCTGAAGAATCCTCCAAGCTTGATCAAATTCTTCAGGAGATGCATTATATGAGGAAAGAACAGTGTCTGATGAGGCATGATCTGAATGCTATCTTCAATATGGCTCTGATGTCTCAAAGAGCTGACAGGGAAGCTCAGAAGAGGTCATGGGCGCTCCTAAGGAAACATTACAATGAAGCTGAATTGGCTGCTTAGGGGTATCAAAAAGACCTATTCTCGGTGCGATCAGCCACTCTCTTCGCTTCGCTACAGAGTCACCCCATCTTCCTCTACCTCATCTATCCAGCCAGCTCCTCGTCGCCAACCTCATGTTGAAGATTCTGCTACCTCGCCTCCTCATGCTCAAGCATCTCCAGCTCAAGTTCCTCAAGCTCCTCCTCATGCCTCTGCCTCCAGTGGTCCTACTGGCACTTAAACCGTGTTTCTTCGCCCTTTTTGGTTATTTGATGCCAAAGGGGGAGAGATTCAAGATTCAGAGGGTGTTCAGGGGAGAGAGTCAGGAGGAAAGGGGGAGAGTTCAAGATGGCTAGAATTAGAAGAGTTACAAACCTTGCCTTTATTCGATGATTCTTGTATTGGTTGTAAATTCTATTGGTGATCTTATGTGTTTGCTACATTTCTTAGACATGCTTTCTTAATGTTCATTATATGCATGTCTATATCTCTGAGATCACTTCTGTGCATTGTGTGTTAATGTTTATTCTTATACAATGCATTCCCACGGGTTCCAAGATGTAGGGTGAGCTCCTCAAATTTCCTCAAAATGTGCACTTGCATTCAAAGCTATTTTCAAAAAGTGCACATATTAGGGGGAGCTATCTCTACATCATGGAACTAAAAAAAAAGCACAAACTTTTTATATCCAATTTGAAGCTTAATCGGGTGTCATGTTGACGATCGGTAAACCACTGATCTTACGGTATTCGTGGAACGGTGATACTTGGGGGGTAGACCTCTAGGGCATAAGGCCAAGAGATCTGACGGTAAGGAAAATGCCCTTTTATACAGGTTCGAGCCTCCCTCAGGATAATAACCCTATGTCCTATTCGTATATATTGATCAGAGAATGTCTTTACAAGGGATGTATATGTCAGTGGCTATCCTAGGCCTAATCGGAGACTACGACGACTAGTTCCACTGGTCTTGACTCCTTCGAGGCGACGGGTCTTCTCGTGGGAATCGCTGGGATCTCTCTTCCTTCTAAGACCTGTTAGACCTAACTTTTTCCTCTCTCCCCCCTATAGGATTGCTGATCCTTTTATAGGGGGCTCCCTGAGTCGTACCGGACCTGGACTTATGCCCGAGTAAAACTCTGACTTCCTTAAACGTCGGGATTAACTTCCTAGTTTAAGGGATGTCCTTCCTCCTTACGGAGGGCTACCTTATCTCCTGGGATCCTTACCAGACACGTATTGTACTTCGGTAACCTAGGGAATCGTATACGGATACTTCCTTATATACAAGATACTGTACTATACATCGTCAAGCCCCCCATCAGTACGTGAAGTGAAGTCATGACTGTTCTGTGGGAAATTTGCCCTTGTCAGGAAACATCTCCGAGTAGGCGAAACCGAGTACTTATCGACAAGATTCCGAGTAGAAACTAATCTCTACTGGGTATTCGTGCCATTCTGGTTGGAGTAAATCTCCGAGTTCTCCAGAGAATTTTCGGGTTTTAACTTACCAGAAAGCATTTCTCTTGTTTTAATCTGATCCGTCGATCACAGACACGTGTTCGCCTGGTCGATTTCTAGGAGACCGAACCGTCGTGGCGGAAATTTCGCGTGGTGATGAAGAATCTTTCCTTTTTTCTGCGCTACTGTTTGGCAGACATTACCCGAAACGCAACGCGCTTGTCGGGGTCGTGGTTATCAGACCTCTTTTTCCCACTCATAACGTCTCTCATGCGGGAAATCAATTGTCCGCACTAAATGCGATGGAACAGATTGTGCGTTAACCGCGCTCCAGTCAGGCGAAACTTGAATCTTTTAAGAGACCGGGAATTGGGGTTTTGCCCACATTGCTTCCTGTCTCCCAGCATCCTAATATGTTTCCTCGCGCCCCTGCTTTCATCGTCCGTCTTGCTTCTCCGATCATCGTCAGCGGCAATGGGGAAGAAAAGCAGAGCGAAGAAGTCCCCCGATCATAAGAAGTCGGCGGGGATCCTTCGAGGGATCCGATCGTCGCTATCCCCGAGTTTGAGACCTCGGTGATGGACTCGACCGCCGTCAAGAAGCTCGAGGCGGAGGAGTTCATCCTCCCGGAGGTGTTCGTATTCCCACCTTCTCATTTATTCCTCCTGGTGCTCCAGTTCTACGGGATCGAGTTGATACATCTCAACCCGAACTCGGTCCTGATGCTGGCGGTATTCGCACACCTGTACGAAGCATACCTTGGCATCAGGCCGAGCCTGGAGCTCTGGAAGTATTTCTACAACCTTCGTCGGATGAAGGCTGGCGGCGGAGGTGTCGTCGACGGCGCCGGATTTCGACTCCGGGAAGGGAAGAAAGACGCCTACATTTTCTCTTCCTGAAAATCGTCGTGGTCGAGCTGGCACTCGAGATGGTTCTACCGCCAGCCCCTGCCTTCCTCCGGGATCCACTACCGAGGCTTGGCCCCCTTCCCGATGAAGTGCTGGGTGGAGGCTCTGAAGGAGACCAAGTCGTTTAAGGCCCTCGTCGGCGACATCACCGCTCTTGCCGCACGAGGAGTGTCGGCATGGGACGTCGTGGAGGACTTCCTTCGACGCAGAATCAGCCCTCTTCGGTCGAGGATTCAGCCTGCCTGGGTGGTCCCAGAAGGCCAAGATCAGACAAGGGACTAATTCTTATCTCCCCACTAATTCGTTCTCGACTGGCTATGTAGATCTCTCCCCCGAGGAACTTCAGAATAGGCTGAACAATCTATTCGAGCAATCTCCTCAGGGCGAGCGGATAGACGTGCCCTTGCCGATCGTGAAGCTGAGCCCCGAGAAGCAAAGGGAGATCTTCTCGGTGAGTTGATGATTTCTGCCTTGTCTAGTCGTGGTTCGTTCGGGCTATGCGTCTGACGCTATCCAGGCTTCTTCTACGCAGCGAGTAGGCCGCAGGGCTCCCGACTCGGAGGCGGAGCGGGCTGGACCCCCGTTCAGGACGAAGAGATTGAGGTTCTCGGGCAACCCCTTCGATCCCAAGGATTGGGGATCCATCCGGGGCCGAGGCGGCAACGGAGATTACCCGAACGGAAGACCCCTTCTCCTCCGCCAAGCCCCCAGCCTCAGGTGTGAATGCATGCTCGACTAGCTTCCTCCCTTTGATGTTCTTTGTGATCTTAGGGTGACGGGAGTGAGTTGTCGGACTGTAGGACACGTGCGATCCTCGCCCGGTGGAGTCAGCGTCTTCTACCCCGCTCGTTAGCATAGAGGAGGTCGCACCGGTGGTAGGTCCTCCTGCGGACAAGGGGAAATCGCCGCTGGTACCTACCGAGAAGCGGAGCTCGGAGTTGTTGGTGAAGGGAACCTCTCCCCCGGTGAAGCGTCCGCGGTAAGTCTTCTTCTCGGTCTTTTGTTTCAAAATCTTCCTTTATTTTGTGAAGGCTGATGGGCCGCTTTCTCCGATTAGGGTGACTATCCGTCCGGTTGGAGCCACGACTGGGGCCGCTGCAGATACGCAACCCCCGGCGGTGAGGCCGGCGCAACCCTCGGTCGTACGGATTGATCTCCCTGCGCCGGAGGCGTCGGCGCCGGAGGAGGACGACATCCATGCCCAACTACAGGTAATTCTAGGAGTTAGTAATTGAACGTCAATGTACTCGGTACTAACCTTGTCGTTTCGACAGCGCATCCTTCCTTGGCTTCTTCCGCTCCAGAAGGCGAAGGCTGAGCTGGAGGCACACCGGGCGGAGAACGAAGAGTTGAAGAAGCGCCTTGCGGAGTCCGAGGCCGAGCTTCGGGATGTGAAGGTCCGCCTCTCTGAGGCAGAGTCTTCGCTAAGCCGGAGCCAAGCCTACGCGGGGAAGCTAGAGGAGGACCTCCACCACGCCCTTTGCACGCTCGAGAGAGCGCTCGTAGAGGTCGGGGTCACCGTCTTCCCCCGCCCTCCGCGGGCTATCTGGCTGGTGGAGCTGGTGGCGTCCGTCTCCTGCCTAAAGCCTGTCATCGAGAAGCTCCTTGACAACGAGCTCAAGCAGGGTACGAAGGACACCTTGGCCTTCGCCCTGGCCCTTCTTAAATGCCGACACCTGGAGCTGTCCTTGATAGCCCTCGAGGCCGACCTGCCAGAGGACGAGATAGACAGTCTTTTCGGTGTTGTGCAGGGTGCTGCAGATGCCCTCGCGGATAGGGTTCAGGCACCTGGTCTGTCTGAATAACTTATGTAATCAAACTGTGATTAGTAACTTGTGCACTTAAACTGTGTATTTTTGTTTTCTAAAAACCTGGCTATTCTGCTTTGTGAATGCTTGTCGGACCCGAGGGTTTCCGTAGACTTAGTCGGATTTTGCATCCCTCTTTCCCTGACTTAGTCTTCGTGAGTTGTGCTGTTCACTGCTAACTGTGATTGACCAGGCCTTAAGTTTAGTCGGATGGAGGGCTCAGTGGCCCCTCGTCATTAGTAAACTCAGTAAGGGGTCTTCGTACAGTCTATCGTAGCCATAGCAACAAACTTGCATTCCCTTGTCCGTAGGATATTGGGTGCGAGTTAGTAAGTTCTACTTTTGCCCTGTTGGTGACAGCATTCCACTCTATCCGCGATGCCTTCTATTCAAAGTAGTCGAGGATGTGGATAAGCAGGCGGGTTCCGTTGGCTCAATCATGCTCGCACCTTCTCTTCTTCCTTTACTCGTGGTTGGGGAACTTTGCCACGAAACCGGGGAGCTTAGTTGACCAGGCCTTAGGTCTGGTCAGGTGGGGGCTCAATGGCTTCCCCTGTCACCTGCAGACGCACTAAGGGGTCTTCCTTGCATCCCTGACGGTTGCAGCGTGGAACCCTTTCCTTTTGTGCTGGTCGAGTTGTTGGTTACGCTTATGAGTAAGCCAGTTTTTGGTGCCACCCACTCATCCAGCCCCCGACTATCTTATTCGAGAAGTTTCTCAGATAGGTAATCTGAAAAATAATCATTGAACTAGGAACACTTTATAAAATTATGAACTGACTGGAGTGTCTTTTACAAACTGCTATAGAAAAAAACTGCTAGAAAAAACTTGGAAGAACATCATCCCCTCCTCTCGAGTTGTCGTTGGTCGCTCCAGGGGCTCCCGAACCCTTGTCGCAGTCTACTATAGAAGCTTGTCGAGTGCGCGTGCTAGGCGGCGGTGCCCGGAGCGTCTTACCATTGGTTTGTTCGTAGCTTGAAAACTTGGGGATGGAGCTGGGGCAACCTGGGATAGACTGGCGATCGGAAGGGTGATGACTTATACTATCTTACCGGAGGTGCTTGGACTCGAAACTCTCTGCAGGGACTCAATTATCTTTTTACTAACTAGAATGACCTGGATCGGGTGACTTCTCCTGTGGAGCTGTTGTCCTGCTGAGGGGAAGGCCCTTTTTTCCCTGGTCCTGAATTAGTCGTAGGACTTGTCCTCTGACTTGGAGGGCGTTTTATCCGATGTTGTCGCTCGTAGTTGTGGGGGAGGTCTTGATGATGTGGGTGCGCTCGTAATGGCGTCAGAGTCTGTTTCCCTGCTTGAGAGTTGATGCTTTTCTACGAGGTCGAGGTTGCGCTTGTCGCAGAGTAATGCTTCCTGGGGAGAGCTCTTTATTATGAGGACGCCCTTTGGGCCAGGCATCTTCATACACTGATATGCGTAATGTGTTGCTGCCATGAATTTGACTAGGGTTGGGCGCCCCAGGATGGCATTGTATGCTGTCTCGAAGTTGACTACGTCGAACAGGATCTTCTATGTTCGGAAGTTCTCCGGTGTGCCAAAGGTAACCGGGAGGGTGACTTGCCCGATCAGCGTAGCCGATGAGCCTGGGACGATACCGTGGAACGCCTGTGTTACGGTCTGGACGGACGACCGTGGTACTTGTATGGCATTGAGGGCGTTGGCGAATAGGATGTTCAAGGAGCTCCTCCCGTCTATTAGCACCTGGGCCACTCGGCAGTTGTTGATCATTGGTTCGACAACAATTGGGTATCGTCCTGGTCGAAGACAGTTCTCGGGGCAGTCGATTTGGTCGAATGTGATCGTGACCTCCAACCATTTGATTGTCCGAGGGACTTGCGGTATGTTTGCAAGAACCTCTTGGGCAATGGCCTTGTATTGCCTTTTCGACTCGTAAGAGGACGAGCCCCCGAATATATGTTCGATTGCTCCGATATGCCCCTAGAAAGGCTGAGGGGTGGAGTCATCATCGTCGGATGTAGTATCTCGACTGTTGTTTGCGACCTGCTGGTTTTCCTCGTGGAATTTCTTTCTTTCTTCCTTGAGGTATTTCTTGAAGATGCGGCACTGGCGGAGATCATGTGAATCGGTCTGGTGAAAGTCGCACCAGAGCTTTCCTGCCTTGTCGGAGGAAGTCGTCGGCTTGTCCTTGGTGCGTGGCCGCCAGGCATGGTTCTCAGGAAGGTCGGCTAATACCTCGTCGGCTTTAGCCTTCTTCTCCCGGTTCCCTCCGGAGGATTTCTTCCTTCGTTTCGTCTTCGATGAGTTGTCTCTGGTCCAGAGGGGGGATCTGGTCGCCCTGCCCTGTTGCTGCTTGATGTACTGTAGGGTTTCCTCCACGCAGGCGGCCTTTTTGGCTAGATCCATTAGCTATAGCATGGTCTTGAGAGGGTGCATGATCAGGTTGTGCGTGTACATCTCGTTTCTGCTGTCTCGCACGGAGGCGCGAATAACATCCAAGTCTGTTACCTCGGGAATAGTATTACGAACAGCACTAAACCGCTTGGTGAACTCTCGGAGGGTCTCGTCTGGTCGTTGGATGACTAGGAATAGGGCGTCGACCCGACCAGGACGTGTGAAACTACCTTGGAAGTTGGCGATGAGCATGTCGCAAAGCTGTCCCCAGGAGCGGATCGTTCCTAGGGGTAGGTTCGTCAATCAGGTCTTGGCCGCTCCTCTAAGGGTGGTCGGGAGGTAGTTGGCCATGACCTTCTCGTTCCCGCTTGCAGCCTCGATCATCGTAGTATAGATCTGTAGGAATTCTGCAGGATTCGTGGTGCCATCGCACTATTCTAGGGCCCCGGGCTTGAAGCGGGACGGCCAGTGCACATGTCGGAGCTCTTGGGACAGCCCTTTCTTGGATGAGGGTGCATAGCGTGTCATATTTATCATCAAGAGACATAAGAAGCTTCTTGACGATGACAGTGTTGGTGATGTCTGTGGCACCAAATCCTCGACGTTCATTTGTGATGGTGGCGAGTCTTGAATAGATGCTTCGAACTGACTCTTGATCTGAACCCCTGAACCGGTTGAATTGACTTCGAAGAACGTCGGTTCTGGAGTCCTTGACTGAATCAGTCCCTTCATACACTTCTTTAAGTGTGTCCCAGATCTTCTTCGCACTTCGAAGCGTGCTGATTCTTCTAAACTCATCATCATTGAGAGCGCCGAAGAGGATATCACAAGCTTGAGCATTCAGTTGCTTGTTCTTCTTGTCGCTTTCAGTCAGCTCAGCTTCATTGAGGACAACAACTCCTTGTTCGATCACTCTCCAGATCTCGAAGTCAATGGCTTCAAGATGCATCCTCATCTTGTGTTTCCAACCTGCATAGTTAGTACTATCAAAGATAGGTCTATGCGAAGAACTTCTATAGTTCCCGGAAGTGGACATATCTTTCTCCCTTGGTGGTTAAACCAAATCACTAGCAAAGAGGAGATCTCGCTCTGATACCAATTGAAAGATTGAGGTCCATCGACTAGAGGGGGGTGAATAGGAGATTATCAAATTTTACTCAAGATAGTTGTTTAGCATGCAAGAGTGAAGCAGTTTAAAGGTGAGGCAACGAATAACAAACTAGATCTAGCTCAAATGAAGAATAACACTTAAATAAAGAGCTAGAGAGAAGACTCAAGATTTATCCTGAAGTTCAAGTTGTTGGCAACAACTCTACGTCTTTGTTTGGAGAGGCTTGAGCACTTAGCTCCGAAGTCACATAGACTTCACCTTCTTCTACTTGAGCCAAGTCCACTTAGAACTTGCTCAATCACTCGTGATGGATCTTGAGGTGATCCCCGAACCTTCACAAACTTGTTGGAGATGAATCCACAAATTAGAGCTCTCAACGACGCCTAGCCGGCTAGGAGATGCCAAATCTCCGAGAGTAATGAGTCAAGATTACTAGGTTCGAAGAAGCTCTTGCTTGAATGCTCAATCAAGTCTCAGATCTCTCAGATCTTTTCTCTCTGAAAGTAGATCTCAAAGAGCAAGAGGAAAAGGGGGAACACACAGTGTGAGAGAATGAGTATTTTGCGCAGAGTGTCCTCTCGAGCCCGCAGGGGGTCGGGGGCTATAAATAGGCACAGCACAAAAAAGAGTCGTTGGAGGAAAATATTCTTCCTCGGAACAACCGGAACACGAACCCGGAAGCACCGAGTTTCAAAACAACGGTCATATTCTGAGGAACTTAGATGCACAGCGAAAGTCTTCAACTCAAAGTCGGTAGTTCCGAAAGGAACATGGTCACACCGGGATTGAAGATTTTACTCCGCAGAGTCACTTCCAGAAGCGATTCCCGGTAGTGCCGACTTTGAAGAACGGTTAAACTGAGATTTGAAGTAATGACACGTTCTTCTCTCATGAGAGGAAACGCGGTCAAAAGACCTAAGTCCAGAAGGGATTCTCGGTACAACCGGAAACGAAACCGGTAGAACCGAAGACAAAACACATGGGACTTAGCCTAAGATAACAGAAGCATATCCCGGAAGCACCGGTCTTCAAGGATGGACAAACTGGTTTCAGAAACATGAAATTAGGGCAAACCCTAAGTGACATGGTTCCCTAACTCTCTGACACAGAGGCCTTTCTCAGCAGCACCGGGCTTGAAGACCGGTCATGCTATAATTGAAGCTCTTCGAGGCTTGAGACGACTAAGTCATCAAACCTCGCAACAGAGGCCAATCTCAGTACATCCGGTTCTCAAAACCGGTATCACCGAGAATCACTGTCTGTGTCTCAAAAGAGATTTTCAAAGAAGTCTTCTGAGAGTTTAACTTAGCACACATCAAGATTCTTCCTATAGCTTAGATATCTTACCCCTCTTAATAGTGCGGCTTGTCCTATAGACTCAAACGATCTTTTGATCATGTTAAACACTAGAAAATCACTACTAGTCTTCTAGGTCCAAGCATTCTTTCATCATTAATTTTTAGGGGTCGACATCCACTAGTTAAACCAATTACATTGGGGACTATACACCTGTATACACTCAGTAAACCATTAGTCCATTAATTGTTTATCATTAATCATCAAAACCCACTAGGGGGCACTAGATGCACTTTCACTCCCTCTCTCTCGCCGCCATTTCGCCGCTCGCCCCGCCCCATCTCGCCGCCGCCTCGGTCCGTCGCCGCTCCACCTCCGCCCCGTCCTGACTTCGTCGCTCCGCCGCCTCCTCGCCCCGCCCCCGGTGCCGCTCCGCCCCGCCCCCCTTGCCGCCCCGCCTCGGCCCGTCGCCTCCTCCACCTCACTATCACCGCCCCCTCGCCTCCTCGCCTCGCGCCGCGCCGGAAAGCCCCGCCGCCACTCGCCTCGCTGCCGTGCCCTCCCCCTGGTCGTCACCCGACCCCTGCCGCTGCCGGTGGCGCCACGCCGGGCAAACCGCCGAGTCGGACCGAGCCCAATGGCCGGATCCTGACCGCTTAAATGAGGGCAATTATTGCCCTTAATTATGTCGTTAAGACATATTTAATGACCCAAATACTTATTAATTAATGAAGTATACTTAATGCTAATCATTGGTCATTAATGCTTAATCTGTAATTAATATGGTAATTAGTGCTAATGATTGGTAATTAACTCTAGTCTGACACATTCATGACAGTAATTAATGCACTAATCGAATTTGGTTTTAACGCTGTGTATGACATGTGGGACCCACCTGACAGAATTTAAATAAAAGAATAAAGAAAATAATAGATATATGACAAGTGGGCCCCACCTGCCACTGACTCGATCAACTTTGACCAGAGTTGACCATGGGGCCCACATGTCAGTCTCTGAGGCTAGGAAGAGATGAGTAATAAAAATATTAATTATTTAATATTAATTTTTATTTACTGAGAAAAATAAAAAAAAGATATTTAAATTGATTAAATCTTAGAAAATTCATAGAAAATCTATTTTAATCAGAAAAATGCAAATAATATATCAAAATATTCAGAAAAATGAGATCTACTCAATTATATTATTTTCATACATGTTGCATGATAAGAAAAATATAAATGGCTAAAAACTCAAATTAAGGGTTTTCTCGATTAGCCGGATCGCGATATCTCGAGCGTCTGGACTCCGATTAAATTGATTCCACTTTCATTAGTCTTCATTTTGAATCCTCTATGCCATGGCATACATTTTATATCATGTTGGTGTTCATCATTGTGATATTCATTATCGGTATTCTCATTCTTTCCGATAGAGCCGAAAGATCTCGAAGCATATAATCCTGAGCGAGAGCAAGATTTAGTAGCCGAACCACAAGGCAAGCAACCCATTGAACATTTTGCGGTCATCCTACTATTTGCAAGTTATTAATTGTTTTCAAAACCCTATCGCATGCGTTCAACTTATACTTCATGTTAAGTGCTAGCTTTATTCCTTGCATAACTTATTTTGTCGCTCAATCAACCCTACCACACCCCAACCTATTTAGAATAGTATAGTTATTGCTTCTAAGTTACTTATATAGTTAATGACGTTTAGACATGCTTAGACATGTAGAAGTCGTAATTCTTTGAATAGCAGACAAAACACAACACTTTGGATGGGTTAAGTGGTAGGTGGGTATTCACTAGGAAGTAACTAATGAAACTGATTAATAATGATCGGGCTTAGACGAGAGGCCATGGCTGGGAGCATGGTGGGTTGTCTCGTTTTTCCCACAAGGATCGGTTCCCGGTGTCCTTTTGAACCAAGATTTACATACTTCTACATGGGTGGTATAATGGGCCACCCAAGACTGAATAATTTGTCTAGACTTAAGTTATGAGCTGCATAGTTTACCGTTTCCATTTGCTGGGTGAGTGAAAAAGGATGTGATGTGGTGCCTCAATATAGGTGTAAGGGTTACACAAGGTCCGGGACCGGGGATGTATCACCTGCTACAACTTTTGGGACCGTGTCGGGGTACCGGCCGGACTGGTGTACACGGATTAGCCCATTAGGGCGGCTAATACTTAAGTCAAAAACATTATAAAGGTCGTGTTCAATCACACTCTGCTAACACATCTCGTGAAGTGTGTCTTTGGCCTAGTATTAAGAGTCGATTGATACGTGTAGGTAAAGATGTACACCCCTGCAGGGTTTGAACTATTCGAATAGCCGTGTCTGCGGTTATGGACAACTTGGTAAGAATCTGCATCGAATTAGACAACTACAATAATACTTTAAGACATGCCAACTCTAAGGTTGATGTGTTAGCGATGGTTTCCTCCCTGGTGGTTGAGGAAGAATCGAGGGTTAAGTGTGTGATGGTCTGTAATAGAGTTCATCGTGAAGATCCGACTCATTTCCTTTAAAAGCAATCCAGTAGTCGATTTCATTCTACGTAAAAAGTATTGTCAAATGGATAATCAGCTTTCCGCAAAATAGTCCACAATTACCCCCTTATTGAAACCTGTTGCATCTATTACTAATTTCCCTTGTAAATCTTGTGGAGTATAATTTTTGCACTTACCTTGCAGTTATTGATAATTTTGTGCAGAGAAAATTATCCCCTCAACGGATGGTTTCTATGTAGAGATCGACGCCCACAACGACTAGTCGCTGGAAATCTCAGGCAGTGGTCCTGCCCAGGGTTCGGCAGCTTGGTTTGTTTTGCTGCTATCTTTTGGCCCTACCTTTTTAGCTTCTTAGCCATGTTTAATCTTCCGCTGTGTAATCAACTCTTTGTGTGAATTATGTTGTTAAGTTTTAAAGAACAATTAGTATTATTACAGTGTCAGTCGTAGAGTTGCTGTTGTGATACTTGTTTGTTCTCACCTGCCTCATGTGCCTTACGTGTATGTTATTGAAGCACATGGTGCGGGTAGAGTTTCAGAGTCTATATCATAGAGTTGTGAGGTTTAGTCATCCCTGTGAAGTGACTCTTTCACTGGGAGTTTGGGAACTATATCATCCTACTCCAGCCGAGCATTAATTTGTCGGGACGAGTTTAGGATTGATGTTCCGGCTCAGTGGGAAAAGAGTGAGGAGACCATATCACCTTACTTAATCTGTGCATTAGTTTGCCGGAGCAAGTTCGGGTTTGACGTCTCGGGCTATTCGAAGCCATATCACTCCACTCCTCTTGGAATTAATACTCAAGGATTGAGGTCGGGGTTGACGTTTCGACTTAGCGGGTGATTTCACTTAAGATTCTCTGTTATGGATTTTGGGTCCCGACATGCTCCCACTAGTGTCGCACGATAGCCGCCACACAGTTAGTTGAGCAGCCTCATTGGTTGCGATGCTGGCCGGCAAGCTACAACCGGTAGCGGCTACGACCCTGTTGCTTGAGCTCCTCCTTCATGTGGCACCCTTTCCCCTCTCCGGCATTGGCACCACGCTACCATGGCCACCAAATCCCCCGGTCCCATGGCCACCAAATCCCCCGGTCTCGTGGCCATAAGCATTCTTGGTGAGAAATGGAGGAGAAAGATAGGATGAGAAGATGTTTCTATCAAGGATGATGATAAATCACATCATCACGAGTCAAAAAATTAGTCAAAGTCCTAATCAACAGATTAGGTGTGCAAACTTGCCTGCTAGATATCCACGTCAGCAAAACTGGCCTCTAATACTACTTTGGCAGGGTGTTTTTACTAGGTTTAATAACTTTAGTGTACAAATTAGATTAAAACTACTTCAAAGTTCAGGATTAAAAATGGATTATACGATGCTTATGTAATAACAAACACATCAGCTTCTGTTGCCTCCCAACGATGGCACTATTGGTTTTTCCCACCTCAACTTTTTGCGTCATCTCTTGACTTTTACGAGCTCTTTTTTGCGATGGACTTTTATGAGTTTAATTAATAGCAAAATGTCCAGCACGAATGGCTATAGCCTATAGCATTATATATAAGTTTATCTTCAAAAGCCTCTTCTTACCTTTTGCCTCCCACGGCCACAATGATCGATGATTATGAAAGGTGGCTTTGGGTCTAAGTGATAAAGTGAGAGTGATACTAGCTTTAGTTTTGATTGTTGTCAATCACAAGAAATACAACTTGAATTGTTAGGTAAGGTCGTCATTATGCGTGTATCTTTGCACCTTCTGGCACAACGAAAAAAAAACACTCCTATAGTCCGTGAATAATTTTCGCAAGCCAAACCAAACCATCAACTCAAGTAACCGCGTCCGGCCCGGCCGGCCGCCGTCAACCAGCCCGCACTCCCCTCAAATCCCCCTCCCCACCGCTCGACGGTGACCCCAAAGCCCAAACCGCAGAGACGGAGGCAGCCACCTCACCAACTTCTGTCGCCGCCGCGGCACCCGGCCTCATTTCTCCATCCATCGCAAAAGTCTTCTCGCCTCCCTTCGATTCGAGGAATAGAAAACTTGGACTCGGCAGCACCTTGGCAAAAGTAAACCACCAACTTTCCGCCGCTCCATCGCGCACGCCGCCCACTGGCCCAGACCCACCCGGCCGCGCCTAATCCGCCCACATGGCCGCTGATCGCCGAGCCGGCGTCTGAGCGGGCGGCGGTTGTGGGGGCCAGGCCGAGGCGGGATGGGGGAGCTGCCCGGGAGCCCCGGGACGTGGAGCGGCCTGTCGCTGCGGCTGGGCCAGTTCTTCTTCGCTGCCGCGTCCGTCTGCGTCATGGCCTCCGCTCTCGGCTTCGCTAACTACACCGCCTTCTGGTACCGGCCCCCCTCCCTCCAAACGCCCGGATATGCGCCTGATCTCTATCACCGGATTACCGGTATCCATCAATCGCCGCGTGCTTACTGCTTATCTATATGTTTTGCTGTGAACTTGAACGCCATTTACGGCCTATCGCGTGCTTACTGCTTAGGTAGCGCGATTATGTATAATAGTAAGTGTGGCCATGAGCCATTGGGTATGGCATGTTATAAGGTTTAGCAGTATGATGCAATAGCGTTGTGTGCATTGACTCGTTGGCCCTTTGTACTTTGGGGGTTGGAATATTCGGCAATTAGGTCCCCTTTGACATGTCCATCTGATTTGGGTAATGCAAGTATGCGCGTTTTGGAACCCCAAAAGTTCTAGTCTTTTAGGACCTGAGTAGCCATTCCATTAATTGATCAGCAGCAGAACTGATTCGGTAATTGAGGCTACAGCTTCAACTTTGAAGCACTACGAGAGAACAATTTTAGAAGTACATCTCCTAAATATGTCGGCGCCCAAAAGTTGTAGGGGCTAAGTAGCCATTCCCTTAAATTGATCAGCAGTGATTCGACGATTGAGTCTACAAGTTCAACTTAGAAGCACCAGGAGAAAACAACTTTGGAAGTACATGTGCTAAATATGTCGGCGCTTAAAAGTTGCAGGATCTGAATAGTCATTTCCTTGAATTGATCGGAAGCAGAAGCAGATTGGTGATTGAGGCCATAGGTTTAACTTCGAAGCACTAGGAGGGAACAATTGTGGAAGCACATCTGATGGAACATACATGTGTGTATCCCTTTGGTTGGAACATTGATTCACTTGATCCTTCTCCAATCTTTCTTTTGACCAAAAAGCCCAAACTGCTTGTCCGATAAGTATAACAAGCCATACGGGTACTACGCTAGAAATACTATCTTGTTTTGTGTGTCATAGCTAACAGCCTTTGATTGATGAGTGCATTCATCTCTACTAAGGTTGGATATTGGTGTAGCATTGATGCATACATTTTATTCAAGGACATCTGGCAGGGGCATGCAATTGTGTGTGCTTATAAAACATCTGTCTATGCTTCATGTGCCCATGTAATAACAAATTCATCAACCTTTTGGAACTGGGATTGTAGCCTTTATAGAGTCTTACAGTGTGCTTTCCAATTGTGTAATAAGTTAGTTAATTGCAACTCTCAAATTTCAGCTGCATGATTTTCAATTGGTAAACAGTTTTTATTACAATTCTCAAATTTCAGCTACTTGATTGCGTCAATGGGACTACAAGCACTCTGGAGCTTGGGACTTGCCTGTCTTGATGTCTATGCCTTGAAATTTAAAAAGGATCTCCACAGTGCTGTTCTCGTGAGCTTATTTGTTGTTGGCGATTGGGTAATTCCTTAATTGTTTATCAGATTTTTGTATGCTATATTTTATTGCACTTCATTTGTTCCCACATACCTGACCACATTTTGAAAACCAAACCGAAAACGTTCAAGTTTCTCGAATTTCTTTGGCGTTGTTATTGAAATATAAATCTAGTCCTGCAGTATTTAGAAACATGCTAGGCATTGTTGAATCTTTTTGTTCGTTTGTGTAATCACATCTTATGTTAAGAGACAGCATTAGTAGCAAAAGTTCAGTTATACTGCATCGCAGTCACAGATAGCATTATATGTTGGTGAACTTGAATCTTGTTTTCTTAGTTTCAATCAATACTTTCTGGTGACATCCAATTATCAAAACAAATTTGAGGCAGACCTGAAAACAAAGTTTAAGTGCTTGAAATATCTTTATGGACTGCAATTCATTTGCATGAGTTTATGATCTAGTTTCAATAGGACCATAGGATCAAACCCGTCTGGTCACATTCTGCAGTTTAGATTAATTATTGGTTTTGGGCACAAGCCTATGAGAACATGTTATACCTCTGGTATTTGAACTTCAGAAATGTTTAATTTTTATGTACTGACGCTATCATTCTTTGTGATGCAGGTAACATCAATTCTGTCATTCGCTGCTTCATGCTCAGCAGGAGGTGTTGTTGTTCTATTCGATAGGGATGCATACTTCTGCAGCAGGGATCCGCACCTCCCTTGTGGAACGTTTGAACTCGCCACAGCATTTGCTTTCCTTTCTTGGGCGTTCAGTGCTACATCTGCTCTTGTAATGTTTTGGCTCCTCGCTTCATCGTGAATAGCTTTGTACAAGCTCTGTCTGCACGTAGCGTTGTTTGATCTCCTGTCTTTGTATACCAGCTGACTCTCCAAGCTGACCACAGAGAAAAAGAGGTTAAAAATATCAGAGATCTGCCAGCTCCGTGAACTCGTCTGTTTCCCAGGAAAACCGAATGGACCGTGAGCAGGGAATTTTTGCTCCAAACGCTCAAACATATGCGTTATTTCATGCTTTAAATAAGTCTTGTTCATGCTTTGATGTTTCGGGCAAAAGGTAACTCGATTCCTAACATACGGTCTTGCTGTTGATTAGCATTCAAGGGCCTCGAGAGAGTATTATCAGGCTTTGCAAAAGTCTCTGGGTAATTTAATGCGATAGGCATACTGACTTACTGACATCAAACAGCTCTTATGTAAAGAATCAGAGGACAGTGACTTGCAACCGAAAGCGATCTGATTTGAATTTTCTACAAACACCAATCGACCTGATGTCAAGCCATCCTGGCAATTACACCATGACATGTTTTTTTTTCTTTTATCCCAACAGGAACACGAGACATATGCGAACTTATACAACCACATTTCAAATTCATACTCTCCAAGTCCACAATATAACCTCTTTATGCATTTTCTCCTGGCCATCATATGCCCACCCTATCAGTTTCTGGAAGCTATATGGAAAACAATGTGGAACAGTCCCATCCACACAGTCTCTCGAGTTAACTACAAGAGGCTCGTAGGACAAGTAGCATAGTTTCTCCGGGAGGACGGTTCCTCATATGTTGAGTACAGTTGCAGCACTAACTCAAACTTGATTTGTTGATTGAGATGCCTGCAGAAAAACTTCAGATCCACAACCCATTGACTCACTGAGCATAGAAAAATTGACACACGACTGCGAAACTCAGCACAGCAAGAAGAGCAAACTGGCCTTCGCGTACCAGTTCTTTTTAAGGAGTTCCATGCCGATTGTTTATAACTGTCCAGATCTCATGATAACACACCAACTTTTTTCAGATAATAGAGGTTGTAACCCCGGCCTCTGCATCGAGATAACAAGCCAACTGTAGTACCTATAGCAATACGGGTCTGTGTGATCGTGCTATTATTCGCTTGTGCATCACCTACTACCGAATTGAGCATTATCCCACCGATCACCTTTGCTTCTTGCATATTTACAGAAGAAATGTTTTGGAATACAGGTCCTCCTTTTCTCTTAGAAAAGATTTCTGATCCTCTTGGTGAAGGCTGACAGCGCACAAAATATAATCAGAAAAAGGAGATTCGTATGAAGTGCAATGAAACTTACCTTGAAAGACATCATGTTTCTTTATTGTTTCTATGTTATTACACTTTCGTGAACGAACAATAACAATAAACCGGTCAACATCCCCTCAGAGTTACTCTCAAGCTTGAAGCTGAATTGATTACCATCACTCATGGATCGTGATGGCATTACTGGATTCTCATTGAAAACCAGCACAGAAATGAATAATACACATACATGGTCAAAAATTTAACAAGTCTCACAAGTCACATCAAGCTGTTTGCAGTTTGCAATGCCAGACAACAACATCGTTCATAAAACATTCGTGTACCATAACTAAAAGTGGTGAGCTCACATGACGATCTCAGGCTTCAGGATGCTTGACTTAATCTCTTTGTACGGGAGAACAACACCACCATTTGTGTAGACCTCATCACCTACATGTACATCCTCTCCCAGGATAGTCATATTTTCTATGCGTGCCCATTGTCCAACAGTGGAGTGCCATCCAATAATGCTGTTGGAGACGCAAGCATGCTTCTTAATACGCACACCGCGCATCACCGTGCATCGGGAAAGCCTCACGCCATCCTCTATGACACATCCAGGTCCAATAGCAACATCAGGACCAATAAGACAACCCTCTCCAATCTTGGCACTCTCGTGCACCAGGACATTCCCAACAACATGTGCTCCGCTGGCGAGCCTGGTAGCTGATTTCTTCCTAAGTGAATCCAGATAAAAACGTAAGCCAGTAATGTAGTCCCTTGGCTGACCAATATCCATCCAAAAACCAGGAAGGACCATGGCGTAGAGCTTTTGATCAGCTGCGATTCGAGGGTGTTAGACTTATATCTTTAGCACCATCAACATCAGTGACTAATCTCCACCTAGAACACCATTGTGACTGATGCGGAAGCTTGTTTACCAGAGATGGGTGAGCCCATTAGAGTCGATGCGAAGACCTCCGCCTGCTCGATGCAGGCGTGACGGTGGCGTGAGGAAAAATGGTCGGGACGTAGACGTAGGCGTCGTAGACGTGGGTAGCGACGGCCTTCGGGGCGCCACCGGCACTGTCTGTACGTCGGCGTCGAGCTCTCCGTGATGTAGTGGTGTAGGTAATGTCACGTTGGAGGGGTGCAGGAGCGCCACCGGCACTGCCCTCGTGGTGGCCGGTGGTGGAGTCGGTCTTCTGGACCCTTAGCGCTTCTTTTGGATCAGTGGTTGAGGTTTTTGGTTTGTCTTACCTGTACGAGATCATCATCACATTCAGGTGAGCAAGTACCTCCCTTTTATACGTGGGGCGCTAGGGAACAGGGACCGAAACCAATAGTTGGTTTGCACCTCCGACCATGGTGCGTACGTGGGATTGACTCCCCCTTATCTCTCGGTCAGTTATGAGCCGAGATCAATATTCCAACATTGTCCCCCTTGATCGTAAGGCTCAATCATCATAAGCCCATCCTTAATAGAAATAACATACCAAAATAAGGTGTTACAGTGACCAATGAAGTACCACCGAACCTCAATACTTATAGTACATCACTCTATCTCGAAATGGAAAACTTAATACTTTATGGGAGTTGGTTTATTTGTCGGTCCTAATTCCAGGATCAAAAGGCTTTTCGAACCCATGCCGGCAACTTAATCATAAAAATGGGTGGTAAGCCTTTAGTAAGCAGAACTGCAAATCTTACAAAACGAACACCATATATTTGATCCTGGACTCTATCTTTCACAACATGAAACATAATGTCAATGGTTTTGGCAACACCAATTGACGTGTTGTTACTCGCATAGAGAACTGCGTATTCATAATCGCAGTAAGTGGTTTAGAAATGCTGTCTACCACTTTTGATTTGGGAATAAGATTCCTTCGACATACAACCTACCCAGCAGCCTCTTAACATGCCACAAATTAGTTTGCATCACTAACGATGCCATGATTGTCCTTTTGGAGCTTTTCCACGATATAACTCCTCGTGCGAGGGTGAGGATGTAACATGACATGGAATTCTTAATATCCACACATCTCGCCAAAATAATGTCCAACTAACCCACAATTCCGAGGTTATCAGACTCCTTATAAGTGAGCATGTATTCTTATTGCCTTGCAAATACTACAAGGCTTGATAGCGGCTTTCCAGCAGTCCAGTTCTGGATTAAACACATATTTGCCAAGTATCCCGATTGTAAATAAGGGCGCCTTCATACTTGAATACATATAGTGCTTCTGACAGCTGAAGCATAAGGAACCGACATTATCTGATCAGTTTAAAACTGGTTCCTTGGACACTGAAATGTCCAACTTTATCGCCCTCAACTTAAGGATCAGGTGAGACAGAGCACTAGTGCATAATTTGTTTCTTTCATACTCTGTCGATGTATGTCATTACAATAGGACTTAATACTCCTTTTGAACCTATGTCCCGGTGAATCTCAATACAAGTAATGCATGAGGTATCATCAAGATCCTTTATGTCATAATTAGGAGATAGGAATCTCTTGGTTGGCCAATGAGATTCCATCTACACAAAGTAGTGAACTTACCCCCTTAGACTTAAGGTATCATTGTCCCAACGCTTGTCTTAGTTCATAATTTGAATTCCTTACACAACATGCCTTGTGTTACCTGTCTTTCATGACGAAACCTTTCGGTTTAGTCACGCCAAACATTCTTAATCAAGTCGACATAAAAGCATGTCATAATGATAACACAAGCATCATGACAATTCCTTAGTCCATACAAGAGAAAATATGTCATTACGACCAATCTCTTCTTTCTTTATTATGAGCCTTTTGGCTACAAGCCTTTGTTTGAATCTTTCGAGATTTCTCTCAGAGTCATGTTTGGTTTTGTAGAGCCATTTATTGCCTACCATTTTAACTCATTCAGGAAACACTACTAAGTTCCATACTTCATTAGAGCTCATAGTCTTCATCCTACATGGCAACAAGCCACTAAGATGAACATTCACACATTGGTGGGTTCATTATTTATCATAGGAAAATGCTGAGGCTCAACACTAGTGTTGCATTAGGGATTCATAGTCCTCAATCCACCTGATGCATAAGAACAAAAATCTCATGGATACCCAGCAATTAAGACTGCTTCTCCTCAAGATTTGTGTTCCTAGGCTCCAAGCTCCCGGTGATTACTTTATATTCTCGTAGAACATATATGATGCTCTAGAGTCTAATGTCTTAACAAGCATACATTTTAGTTCTAATCCACATCACCATAGGGCAGAAGACGGAAAAGAACTTAATAAAACGTGACACATGATTATAAACAACGTTGGTCAGAAATATAATCATAAGCCACATGTTGCATTAATATCATAATTGACATTAGATCGGCAAAATTTGCCACTTTGACATTAATGTGTGCTTCATATGATTCGTGAGGGAGTAGACACATAAACATGATAAAAGGAGTCAGAACATTAGAGTGCTTTTCATTTATTCTCCAAATAAGACTTCTCGTTGGTTCCATCTTAATCAGAGAATTAACACATTCTTTTTTTGACAGTGTTATGGTATTAGTAGGAAAAGTGAGTGTGATATCTCATCTTCAATGAGACATTCCATTCTCCCCCTCGAAATGTGGTCTAATAGAACAAGACCATAATTTCGATGAGGTCTCATTATCTACACTTTAGCACACATAATCATTGCAAAAGATTCATGAAAACATATCTTCTCTTGCCTCATGGCTAGACTAACATCACATAATTGGAGTTCAACTTAATTGGGCATGTAAAGCATACATAATCATTGTATTACAGAGACCAAAAAGGTTCACATCCAAAGCATAAAAAAATGCTTCCTTACAGCAAAACCTCTTGAATCCTGGCTAAGTGCCCTTAAATGCTCCTCAATAGAGGCCAAGTACTCCTTGGCATATTTGGAGTCAGGAATTGCATTCCTTATTTCAACTGAGATGGTTTTTCTTCATAACTTTGAGTGACAAGTGGTTAGACTGCTCCCACTCTATTGCCTTAATGTCATAAATTTCCTTTTTCTTAGCATAATCCTCAACATGAGTGGTAGGAGCTGCGGGAGCTTCCTCATGTAATGCATGATGTAGGTTGTTAAGCCCAAGCATGAAAAGTTTTTTTTTGAAAAATCAACTCCATCATTCAAGTAAATGGTACCATTGTTGGTGTTCATTGCTGAAAAGAGGTGACAACTTTATGGGCATCATGATAAAACATCAAGCATGAATTAACCTTGCAATGAGCTGAATTAAAGACATGCTTAATTGTTGCTCTAATCCGTATCACCGTTGGGCAGAAAATGGAAAAGAACCTTATTTCTTCAAAACTGACACACGACAATAATCAACGTTGGTCAGAATATTATCATATGCCATAGGAACATTTGCTCATCAATAAAATCTCTAATCAAAACTTCTTTGTTAAGGGAATCGAACATAATTTCATCAACATTGTTTTGGACCACTATGCATATTTCAGTAGTGCATATCTTAATTTAAACAATATTAAATGCACCGACATAAAACTTTAGTTTTGCCCATTAGGCATATTGGCCCAACATTATTATGCCGCACAGTGCGGTGTGGAAAACCGAACCACACAGCCATCAACATTCTCCTTGAGGTGGCCTCAGCCCATTAGTAAGGATCATATCATTAAGAAATGCCATAAGGATGACATCAACACAATTTCATCATAAAGTTTCTGAATATTTTATTTGGAAGTTTTTTTTATGTGGTACTAATGTTGGTATCATTTTAATGTTGAGATAATAATGTTGAGAAATGATATTAATCTTGAGTACGATTATTAGCACTCCCTAAAATTTCCAAATAAAAATTTCCTGTTTAATTTAGAAAAATAAACATGATTTTCAGCATAATTTCAGGCAATTTAAACATATTAATAATGCAAAAACACTATAGAAACATTAATAATAGAGACAATATACACTGAAAATAGGAAATTGCCTAAAGAGCAATAAGAACCCACGGCAGCCCATTAGAAAACTTTATCATCATTAACATTATTTTAGGCATTTTCTAGATGCAGAAAATACCCTGAAAGTATTATCATAATTCGGCCCAAAGCCCATCAGCAGCCCTTAAGAAAATTTGGCCCGGAAGTAGTGTAAAACCAAAATCAAAACCACAGGCCATCATAACCTGGGCCACAGCCCGATGCCAAAATTGGCCCATTTTACCCTGCAGCCCTGCCATCTCTTCCACGCCATTCTGCACTGTCCGATCGAATCGGATGGACCAGACTCATCCCCCAATAATTGACCCATAATTATAAAACAACGTTGGTCAGAATTATAAATATGGGCCAAAATTCTCAAAATTAATGTCAATATCAACATTAATATTCAGCATCAAAATTGACATAAAGTCGAGAGTGTCATTTAGAAAATAACATTAGAAAACACATTGTAGCATTAAAATTCTCTGTATAAAATTTCTCGTTAGTTACATTTTATGCAGAGAATTAAACATTATTTTCAGTGCAATTTAAATATTACATGCGCCATAAGCATCATCTAAAAATAATGAACAGCAGTGCAAAAGAAAATTATAAACAAAAGGAAATTGCACTGTAAAAGAGAAAAGCCCAAACGCTACGCAGGTCCATTTCTTGCAGCCCAACAGCAGCATTAGCCCATTAAAGTGCCGACCACCTCTTTTTTTTTGCTCATTAGCCCCAAAGGACCGGAGCTCCCGATGGCCCCTGCTCCCGTGCGCATCCAAACGGCTGCGGCAAATGCGGGCGCTGCGGGCGCTTGAGCGCCGGCGCAGCGCGCACCAGCTACCGGCGAGCCAAGCGGCGCAGCGGTAGCGGCAGCGGCGGCGGCGCCCGCAAGCGGCGCGGCGAGCGGCGGCGACGGCGGGAACCGGCAGCGGCGCGGCATGAGGGGGGCAACGGCGGCGAGCATGCCGCCGTCCTAAGGGGTGGCGTCGGCTCCAAAGAGGTAAGAAACATTTAGGGATTTGGGGATTTCTTCAAAAAATGGGGATTTGGGGTACTGTTCAACATTGGGGATTTTTCTTTAGGGCTTTTCTCAATTGATGCATCCCCTCCTTCTTTATGCTAAGAATTGACATCGGCTGAGACAAAGAGCTTGACAAATCGGATTGAATCGTGCTAATTCACATTAACAGAGAAACTAATAGCACTAGTTCATGTCCAATTAGGGTTCTAGGTTAGATTAGGGTTGCTCTGATACCATTGTTAGACTTATATCTTTAGCATCATCAACATCAGTGACTAATCTCCACCTAGAACACCATTGTGATTGATGCGGAAGCTTGTTTACCAGAGATGGGTGAGCCCATTAGAGTTGATGCGAAGACCTCCGCCTGCTCGATGCAGGCGTGACGGTGGCGTGAGGAAGAATGGTCGGGACGTAGACGTAGGCGTCGTAGACGTGGGTAGCGACGGCCTTCGGGGCGCCACCGGCATTGTCCGTACGTCGGCATCGAGCTCTCCGTGATGTAGTGGTGCAGGTAATCTCATGTTGGAGGGGTGCAGGAGTGCCGCCGGCACTGCCCTCGTGGTGGCCAGTGGTGGAGTCGGTCTTCTGGACCCTTAGTGCTTCTTTTGGATCAATGGTTGAGGTTTTTGGTTTGTCTTACCTGTACGAGATCGTCATCACATTCAGGTGAGCAAGTACCTCCCTTTTATACGTGGGGCGCTAGGAAACAGGACCGAAACCAATAGTTGGTTTGCACCTCCGATCGTGGTGCGTACGTGGGATTGACTCCCCCTTATCTCTCGGTCAGTTATGAGCCGAGATCAATATTCCAACAGAGGGAAGACCTCTTTCTCAATTGAAGTTGGCTTCAGTTCGATGCGGTCTAGGACAGAAGGATTTAACAAGTAAATTCCTGCATTAATCTTGTTGCCTACAAATATTTTTGGCTTCTCTACAAATCTTTCCACGGTTCCAGTTGTCTCCTCCGTAACAACAACACCATATTTTGATGGTTCATCCACCTATATTGGAGCAGTCAGTTTGCATATATTATTTATTACATAAGAGAGTGGTCAAAGAAAGGAGCTACCTTAGTGACCATAATTGTTGCTTCACCACTATGGCTCTTATGAAATTTTATGAGCTCAGCAAATGGGTATTCACTTATGACGTCACTATTGAGGACAAAGAATGGCTCACCAGATCCATCCACAAGCTTGTCCCTTGCTAGAGCAAGAGGGCCAGCAGTTCCCAAGGGCTCGGTTTCTTGGGAACATGTGCTTGTGATCCTAAGCTTGTCCTCAAAATCCTTCAAGAAGTTAATCATCACCTGAAAGATATAGAGCGCACAACAAGTATATTGCAGAAGTTAAATACAGATAACTCCGTGCAAAAACAAGTAAAGATGAATGCTCTCTTCTTCTTTTACCTCTGGGCGGTAGTTGATGGCTAAAACAACTTCTGTAACCCCAACTTCTTTCAAAGCTTCAATCTGCACAAATTGGAAGGTTTTAATCAAAACTTGTTTCTCTCATCATATCAAAGAATCAGTTGGTTGGTGCTAGCATATTTATTTGGATGTAAAGAAAATTTCCTTGAGAAAGGTTTCTCAGCTTCCTTCAATCACAACACTTACAAAAGCTACTGATGACAGATGGTTAAACAATGCGCGCATCGTTATTAACAAAGCAAATATGATAATGTTCAGGCACCACTCCCCCCTCCATGGCTCCATGTTTTCATGGAGAGACAACTGTTGTTCTTAGGACGACCGATGATAAACTAACGAATAAGGCACGACACCTGTGTGAATAACATCTGCATAAGTTACTGATTTACACATACCTGATGCAGAATCATGGGCTTGTTTGCAAAATCAACAAGTGGCTTTGGGAAACTAAGAGTCAAAGGCCGAAGGCGAGTTCCAAAGCCTCCAACAAGAATGAGCGCCTTCATGGTGAAGCACTTCTTTTCTTCCTTCCCTGATCCCTATCAATGACAAAGGAAGCACAATTTTGCCCGAATCTAGAGTTTGAGAACCAGAGCATAAGCAAACGAAAAGATAGGAAACTAGGCGTGCGCGGGGAGGTTACCTAGACGTTGCCGGTCGCTCTGCCGCTGGTCGCTGGCCCGTGGCGCGCCGCAGGTCGCCGCTGTCCAGACTCCAGAGAGAGGGAGAGAGAGGAGAGGAGAGAGAGGGAAGGAACGAACGGGTATGCAACTGGCCAACAGAACAGGAGAGATAGAGTAGCGAACGATTGAGAGATACTATAATGCCAACAGAATCATGGGCTTTTTTTTCTAAGTGATTGCCGGCGGGTTTTGTTCGTTGAGCTCATGGTTGTCCCAAGTTCTCGCAACAACAAAGCCCCAAAGCTCCGGATGCACTTGCATCTTCTTCCATCGTGTGGACAGGCCCTGCGCGTGGAAAGTGATTCTTCCTTCGGATCCAGTTTTTGGTACTCACTTTCCGACTTTCCCTGTTCAAGGTGAGCTGAAACGTCGACCAAGCAGCACTACATGGTGGAGCGTCAAGTTGACGAAGCTCTACTGCTACGCTCGAGTTCTAAGTTCAGCATACTCTACTCGCTGATTCCGTTGTGCCACGCACGCACCCGCTAACTGCTAATGCGTCGCCCAACCCGGCAGATCTCCGCAATTTTAGGAATCCAAGAAACCGGATCTTGCTCTTTAAATTGCGACCGACGCCGAAGCGAGCGGAGGCAACGTGATACACTGATACGGTTGGGCGGGGAGGAAATGTCATGTCAGTGCTTGCTCCATTTGCGAGTGGAGTCACTTTTTCTATGTTGATCTCGTGATTTACTTAACGTCTAGTTGAGTGCCTATGGTCTTAAAATTACTTCATCCGTCTATCTTTACAGAACGCAGATCGGCTAGAAGTGCACGGACCAAGAAAGCGCCACTCGAACTGAATCTTAACCGTGCCTACAAGTACTCGCTCATTAAATCGTGCTAACCCCGGTCACCTCACTCGCCGCGCGCTTAAGCAAAGCTGGCGGTGCTGGATGCGCACACCGGGCACTCTCGACAAACTGGACGCTGGCCAGTGTATGCCTGTGCACGCAAGTCTTTCATTAACTAGCTCAGCGTTTTTCACGAATTGCATGTAATGTAGTTAATACACTGCGTGTTTCACTAGGGTGCGCCTAGTATAGATGGACAAATAGAATTTTGAGAGACGTCTTATAAAGATGAACAGAGGGAGTACTTAACCTCATGTTCTTATCAAAAAACTTAACCTCGTGTTCAAAGCCAGTGGAATCAGAATGTTGTGTTCATTGTCTGTATACGGGTCAGGACCACGATGATGAAATTCTACTACTACTGCTTTTTTTTAAATGATAAAATTAGTGTACATTTTTTTAAAATGCTTAGTTTGAGAAGACGGACTCAAATGGAAAATTGGGCTTCCATTTTGTTGTGCAATACTGGGCCTTTGGGGAACATACTAATTTGGGCTTGGGAAATCCACTGGGGAAAGACTATCTAATTAAACCCACCCAAAAAACTGACAGAGTTTCATCTAGTTCTATATCTCGTAATAGAGCATTTCATTCATCAGAGTCAGTGATGAATTCATATGGCTCCACTGTTTGGAACCCACGCCTTTATTGTGTGCACACAACATCAATTACACATCTACTTTCTCATACTACAAGTATTCGTTCATTGACATGCAAAGCCTTCATTAGAGACGTAGACCTCGTTATGAGAAGCACAAAAGCTAAAAAAGGATGTAGATCTAAACATGTCATCTCTGCTAGCTCAGCGAGGTTGATCTCTCTCTGGACCTTAGCCACCAGTGCCTCCCGTCTCGTTCTCATCCAGGAGCAACTAAACCGTAACCGTCGTCACTTTGATTTCTTTTCTCTCCTTGTCGCTGTCGTTGTCGGTCTCCACACGTCTCTCCTGAGCGGATGTGAGGCCTTTCAAGCGGCAGCGGTGGCAAGGTATCTCTCCACACGTCTGTTTCGGGCAGGTAGAGTCCTCCAAATTGGATCGGACTGGTCGGCCGGAGCTATGCCAGGATGGCGTGGCTGCTGCAGGCTATGCGCAATGCGGGAGACCAACAGACTAGTGCGGGGGGTAACATGCGGGTGTCATGTCCGGCTGGCGACAAGCGGGGGCGCCCTTGCACTCCTATAGCTGAGTCAAGGGCGGTCGACGGCATGGCTTCTCTAGGTGTTGTTTTCAGCTCGGCAAGTGGTGGTGGAAGGTGGTGGCTCAATCGATCGATGTGGGACCATGGCGGACTTCAACCACCCTATGTAGGAGCGTTCTATTTTGACTTGACCTCCTTCCAGTGGGCCAGACTTCATTTTTGAAGATGGGCAGCGATCGAGATGATCTGCAACGACGGAATTGGGGATTTGGTTGGGGCTACGGTGGTTAGCAACACTGGTGCAGATGGCGAACACCAGAGCTTCGGGGTGAAAGCTCTCAATCTGTCCTTTATTGGATGGATCCGACAACGGCCGCACACAAGTGTCATCCCTTTCTTAAGGTGTTGTCTTTGAAGCAACGACCCATGTTCTTGGGATGAAACCCTTGATTTGTCCTTTATTGCATCCAGCAATGGTAGTGCATAAGTATCGTCCCTTTTGTGAAGGCATTGTCGTGTTGGAAAATTATTCTTTATCTATTTTAGTGTCATTTAGGTGGTTGTACTGGTTGTAAGAGTAGCATGTCGTCGCACTGGCAAATGCAGGTTTTTCCGCTGATGCTAGCCACAGAGTGGCATTTGTTGCCATTTTATAAGCTGATTTTGGCATCGACGCTTTTCACGTTGCTTAATTAAACTTTATACAATATGCATCGTATAAGAGACCCGAGGATGACCCTTCTATTATCTAGAAAAAGATATAAACCTAAGTTTAGTAGGCTCGTGCCCAATCTTTTCTTAATTGTTGGCAGCTTATCATCATAAACCACACATGTACCACCTACCTGTGTTCTAGTTTGCCTTTCGATGGAATAGCATGACTAGATATTTTATCGAAGGACAAATTAAGGCGGGACATTTCATCAAATCTTTTAAAAATTAGGTGCATGTACATAATTGAACGTGATCCTTGGCTCGTCGGCACGGTGTTGAGCACTACGCATGCGTAGGGAGGGGAGACTGCTGTGTGCCCACTGCAGCAGGTGGTGTTATCCTCAGAGTCGGCGGACGTTGGACGAGAGGGCAGCTGAAACTTCACCTCGTTGCATCGGTTGTCAAGTCCCCCAGCAGGAGCTAGCACATACAACGCTAGCGGCGCTGAGCTACGGCTCATCAAAGGTTATGTCGCTGAAAGGGACATGGCCTTCTTCCTTCTACCGTATTTGGCCTCTTGGAGATGAATAGCAGAATAATGCCCTCCATGGGAGTAGCTAGCTCAGAGATCAGAAACTATGTTCTTCTGTCTTGTGAAAGAGTTGGAGTGTTGCGTAGGATGACTGGATGAGTACGTAGTAGCCGAGGGCACTTGAGACGATGGGGGTATAAAAGCAGCAGGTAATTAAAGTTCATTGTTGCAGCAACTATCATTGCCCAGGAGCAATGGTTTTGGAAAGAGCTGCTTTTTCCTCGTCCACTAGAACTAGCCTCATGTTTCTAACCTTTCTGAAATAGTGGGACTGGAGAAAATGCTAGGTACCCGCCGTAAGCAGATATCCCACGCACGGACACGTGTATTGCGTGAGCAGGCTATAGACATATATGCTAGTGCAGATGAAATTTGACTACTGAAATGCATGAGACTAGTGGGGATTGGGATGGGAAAAAGTGCAGTCTTCATTGGATTGATCAAAAATTTTGAACCACGTAGGCTCTTTAGTCACGCTTTATAGTGTGATGGCGTTACCTTTCTCTTAAACATGGCTAGTGATTCCCATGTCGCTCGTGAGGAGCGACCCGGGAGGAAACCCTAGCCGTTGTTGCCATCGGTGTTTTCCACGGCGACGGTGCTCACCCTCTTCAGGTGGTTGGATTTAGCGACGCGACTTTCCCTCTCGATGGCGCGATACTCGTTCCCTATTGCTTGGCGTTTTCCGGTGGTGCAGCAATCAAATCCTAGGGACGCGGCGGTGCTCTTGTTAGTGTGGTCCTCTCTCCCAGCATGCGATGGTTCGAGCGGCCCTCTTGGGTCCGTATTTGGCACGTCAGCTAGGGCTATCTACCAGCGACGCGTCTCCCCCGGGCCTATTTCGGTGCTCCCGTCGTTGGCCCTAGGTGCGCTTGCAGGGCTGGCTCGGTGGTCTCCGCCAACCTTGCCCTTGGTAGTTGGTGGAGATTACGATGCGCCAATGGCTGCAATAGTTGGTAGCGGCATTAGTTGTTTGGGGCTATGCGCATTGGGCATTTCGAGTGGCGGTCGGCTATTACGCTGGTGTTGGTTCGCCAGACATGTGATCTTCAGTGGATGCTGGTTTCCCTCCCTAGGAAACCTCCAGAAAAGGCCGTTGAGATGCCTCCTTTCCTCGACAAAAGCCGTTGAGACGCCTTCTTTCCCGGACAAAAGCCGTCATTCGGCAGTCAGAGGTGGATCTAAGGTTTGAGGCGGCATGTGTCCAGGATCTGCGTTCAAGGCGACCGGCCCAAGCAGTGGCGGACTAAAACAATGAGTGGTGGTCTAGTCATTGGATCCAGCTGCGGGGGCGTGCTAGGGCTCGGTCAGGAGCTTCCGTACCTATTCTCCGGGGTGAAAACCCTAGGTATTGCATTCACTAGCTAAACTCGGCGACGACGACGTTCTGTGGCGTTCCCTTCCTAAAGGCGTTGCTGTGGAGCACTGGTACTAGTTGTCTAGGGTGAAAACCTTGGATTTGGCCTTCGTTGGTTGACTCTAACAATGCAAGTCATATCCCTCCTTGGAAGCATCGCTTGGATGACTAGGCCCATCTACACCTCATTGATGCGTAGTTATTGTTCGCATGTGGAAGATCTCCTGGTGGCCCCGGCATAGGGGTGTGGCGTACCAGTTTTTAAGCCGGATAAACCCTTGTATTTATTCATACTAGTCCCATGATCAGTGGCTAGTACACACAAGCACTTGATAACATCGACATACAACACCGAGTCCTTTATTACATAAATGACCATTATGGTCTTAAGTCGTACAAACCGGGCCTATTGGCCGAGTTGAAACAGCAGCGGAAATGAAATACGTGGTAGTTCGCCCATCAATATGTCGAACCACAGGCAACTGACTGGGGTAATGCCCTAGCCCTCGAAGTCACTGTCATCGTCATCGGAGAGGTACTCCTCTTCATTTGGCCATTTCAACAAGCCAGGTGAGTACTTTGAATATACTCACAAACAATCCCACATGAGGGTAATACGGCAACATTTCATGCACTGGTTGATTCAAAGAAGCAGCTCTATTTTAGGTCACAAGTTGAGCAGAAAAGTAAGTTTTTAAAGTAAATGTAGAGATAGTAGATTCTAAAGCAGTATTGGAAAACGGAAGTATTTCAAGTAAAAGGTCATCTCATGAGGTAGTCACTGCTACCTCCTTTTCTTGCCTACGCCTGATATCCTGCCTATCATCATACCCAGCTTGAGGCACTAGTCCGTACTCCCTCTGGTAGCACGACTAGCTCTCTTTTCTTCTGCAATTCCTTGCTATCTGCAGTGTAGCTTAAATTGCACTCTGTGGACACATCATGCCCACGTCCTTAATCCCTTTCCTAGGCTTTCGTAAACAAAACTCAGTCTAACCAATGTGTGGCCTTACCAGTTCATATCCATAACCGAGGACGCGGCTATTCGAATAGTTTTTAACACTCTGCAGAGGTTGTACGGCTTTACCCACAAGATGTAAGTCCCCCTTGTTGCCGAGCGTTAACGAATACACTTCACGATGTGTATCAGCAGGGTTATTACAACAAGACCTTTCACCCATTTTTGTACCAGGGCTGGACCCGCTAGATAAATTCTACCCAGTCCTTGCTTGTGCTCGGTGATGCCCGACCCCACAACCCGAGGTGGACTTATCTTTGTGTTGAACCTCTACCCACGGAATCGTGGAGGTCATGCCTCTACCCACGTCGTCACGTGGAGGTCAAGCCTCTACCCACGTAATCTCGTGGAGGTCCTCTAGGGATGCCAATCTACCTAGCACACTCTTCCTACTGCCCACGAGTCCAGACTCTAATACTCGACGGGATAATAAGCCAAGTCCTTCCCATAAAGGCCATGTGGACGTACAGTGTGGAACTGGTTTAGCGGCACTTAAGCTCGGTCCTTGGTTGATTCAAGCAAGACTCCACCTTTGTCCTCGACACCCATGCTATCACCTGTT
This sequence comes from Stipa capillata, assembly GCA_019208055.1. NCBI lineage: Eukaryota > Viridiplantae > Streptophyta > Magnoliopsida > Poales > Poaceae > Stipa > Stipa capillata. Next base: position 138,771 of record JAGXJF010005803.1, on the reverse strand, counting down.
ACTCTAACATCCCCGAATCACCCTTACCATTCTTGTCCGAATCAGAATCATCTCCCATTTTGTTTAGGGTTTTGGCACATCATACTTTCAAAACATCACCTCGAAAGGCATTAACCATTCCGTGGGTTTTAATCCCATGTCCGAAAGATTTGTATAAACTGAACAAAATTAGGTTTTCCTCTAAAGCAGGTCTAAGCATAGCTGCTGCCTATATTCCTAATTACATTGTTGGACGTACGATGTGCAGCAAATAATACTAGGGCTACGAGGATTTAGGTATTGGACCTAAGCCATATGCGACTACAGGGCGTAGCTAGGTCTACATAAAATATCGTTGATAATCACATAGAATGCAGAGTTCGCAAATGAAATAATTAAGTTTTCACACATATAGAATCCAACATGATCAAAGTGGGAATGCTTGCCTGGCAGTTCTCGTTCCTATTCCTGACGTGGGGATGATTCCGGATCCTCTTGGCGCACGTATCTCACTCCGTCGACTACACGTTGGGAGAGCGTCGAATAAGAAGCAAATAGAGCAATCGCAACAAATCCAAATAATAGACATGTACAAAAAGAGTGATGCTAATGAGGTAATAAAGATTTTTGATTTTAAGGTGACTGAATTAGGGTTTTGGGGTTTCGGAAGGTAGGTCGACGTTCCACCTTTAGATTATTAAGCTCTTGAGCACTTCATGACGGATCCTAGGAGGGGTATATACGTATATATGGACCTTAAGTTGGCGGTAGGACGCTAGGGTTTCAAATCTTAGGTTATCGGAGGAAAAGAGAACTTTGAGCTAAAGATATATATATATATCATAAAATGAAAGCGCTCCCTGATCGGAGAAAATCCATGACACTTAAGTCCTTACTCTAACCCCTTTGTTTTGGTGACCTATCGAGGGTTGTAAACATGCCGATATACTGGTAGGGTGCAAGGTTTACCTTCGGCTGCTTTAAAAAGACATAAATAGTGTACATATTGTTTTAAAGAAAATGAAAGAATTGCCCAAAACCTAACCTTCTCTGTTTATGATTTAAATATATTTGAAGATTGAAATCTTTTTGAATCAGAAGCTCGAAATTGTTCCAAGGATTCCGGAACCAGTTTTAGACAGTCTAGAACCAGTCTAGATCGAGCCGAACCGGTAGAGTCAAACCTTAACCGGTTCTGGTCAAAACCGGGTTTTATAGTTTTACGTTTTCTGTAGTAGGTGGGATTATGCCTTCTAAGCTGCGAAGACGGGAGGCGAGGTGGGGCGCAGTCACTTAATCTGACCGTGGGCCTCACCAGAGGAGTTGGCCCACGCGTCGGTGGCATCCGAGCCGCTGGCCGGCCTGGGCCTTCTTACCTGCGGGGCCCAAGCATCAGCAGTTGCACCCCCACCACTTACCTGGTTCGGTTGAGGGTTCGAACCTGTCGGTTTTGTACCGCTGCTCAGAACAGAGCAAGTGAGGCCGCCGACATCGGAAGAACTCTGGTTTGGGGCTTTTGGCAGTGGGAGAAATTGGAAGAAATTGGAGGCGGACTTTGGAAGAGAAGGAGCTAGGGATCAAGCTGGTGCCGGTTAATTGGAGAATGGTACTCGGCATGGCTTGGATTGATGAGGACAAGGGCGGCTCGGCTACAAACCAGGGCGAGGAGTGCGGGCAGCGGGAAAGGAAATGGACAGTGGCTCATTGCTCAGAGGAAAAGGGGAAGGAGTTAGTGAGGAAGAGGGGAGCTTGTGTGGCGTACCCGTTTTTAGGCCGGATAATCCCTAGTGTTCCTGGTACTGGTCCCATGATCAGTAGCCAGTACCCATAAGTTAACCTGTATATCATTGTCATACACACACTTATCACAATACGATATATAAATAAACCGTTGAGGTCGATAGTCTTATACCTGTAGCCCAACGGCTAGAAATTTGTAGCAGAAATCAAACGGTGGTGTGGCCCATCAATATGCCATACCCGACAGGCAACTGACTAGGGTTACGCCCTAGCATTTCGTGAATGTAATCATATCTTCGGAGTTGGCGTCTCCTTCGTCTGGCCAAATCAACAAGCCAGGTGAGTACATGGAATGTACTCGCAAGCATCTCGCAGGGAGTGTATAACAGATGTGTTTTATGCAAGGCGAGTTCAAGAAAGAGGCTCTACCCTAAGTTGAAAGTTGAACAGAAATGTAAATTTTCATTTAAAATATGATGTAATAGATTCAAAAGCATTTCTGTAAAACAAACCCATCTCTGACGGGTGCGTACCTGGTGCCAGACATTACATTCTGACAATCGTCAACTAGAGGTCGATAACTCGTGTATCGCCTCAGACAGTCCTCAAGCCTACCGGAGCTACCGCCCTGCAGCACGGACTAGGTTTCACTTCTGCAGTTCCTCACTACCAGCCTGTAGTTCAAACTGCACACTGTGGAAACATCATGCCCACGTCTTTAATCCCATTCCCAGATTTTGTAACCAAAACATAGTCTAACCAGTGTGTGGCCTTTCGAAGTTGTATCCATGACCGAGGACGCGGCTATTCGAATAGATTTTTAACACTCTGCAGAGGTTGTACGGCTTTATCCACAAGATGCAAGTCCCCCTTGTTGCCAGGTACCGATGGGCACACTTCGCGAGGTGTGCTGGCAGGGTTATTACAACGAGACCTTTCGCCCGTGTTTGTACCAGAGCAGGACCCGCTAGATGGGTAACCCAACTTTTGCGTCCCGGACCAAAAATGAGACTCTCCACCTTTGTGTCGAACCTCTATCCACGCACTACGTGGAGCTCACTAAGAATCTCTACCCACGTAGTCCCGTGGAGATCCTCTAGGGATGCAAATCCACCTATCACATTCCCCTTACTTCCCACGAGTCCAGGCACTAGTACTCGACGGGGTATGTAGTCAAGTCCTTCCCATAAAGGACATGTGGACGTACGGGGTGAACTTGGTCGAGCGGCACTTAGACTCGGTCCTTAACTGATTCGAGCAAGACTGCATATCATCACTCTCAGCCATGTCACCACATGCTACAACCATTCCTCCGATCTCCACTTACGATTCTCACCTGAATCAAAATCATCCTCCATTTTAGTTTAGGGTTTTGGCAAACATCACTTTCAAATAATCGCCTCGGAAGGTACATGCCTTCCCGAGGGTTTTAATCCCATAACCCAAGGGGTGATTCACGTGGAGCGGACAAAAACATGTTGTTCTCTATAGCAGGGCTAAGCACGGCTATCGCTTATATCCCTAATATTATGCTGATCATACGACGACCGGCTAATCTTTACTAGGGTTACAAGCATTGATTCATCGGACCCTGGTCACATGCAACTACTGAGTATATCTAGGTCTAGCATAAAATATCATTGATACTCACATAACATGCAGGGTTGCAAACAAAATAATTAAATTTCCACACATATGGGATTCAACATGATCAAGGTGGAATGCTTGCCTGGCGATAATGGCTGGGGCTCGATCTTGAACCCGATTCGACAATTGTCCGAAGTACTTCGCGCGATATCTCCTAACGGCGGTATCTACACGTCGAAGGAATGACAAATAAATCAACGATGCGAGGAAGAACCAAATAAGAGTCAACATACACTCATGAATTCTTAGAATAGGTGATCTAGATTTAAATATTTATTAGGGTTTTTAAAGGGGCGAGGAGAGCCCTATCTCGCATGCAATAAGGGTTTCTCTTAGAACTGAAAACCCTAGCTCATTTTGGTCCATTAGCTTAATGGCACTTAGATGCTCTTGGTTCCTATGTTAAGTCTTCTTGGAACGGAATGTGCATATATTCCTTAGGTCCCCCATTTTAGGGCACTTTCCTTAGGTTCCAACATCACCTGAAAACACTGGGCGACATGTAATGCCTAAGAACTTCTTGAGTTTTTTTTTGGCAGAATAGAGTATTTATCTTACAAGACTTTAAGCCCTTGGGGTTTCTTTTTCACCTTCTCTTTTCTAACTTCCCCATGTGACAGGATAGTGGAAGGTCTAGATAACTGTTCATGAATAACATGCGAGGAATTGAAACTCTTACGTTAAGGGCTTTAAGACATAGACCTACACCCCGTGCCCTATAGCTTTTAAGGTAATCTCTTCGGATTTCAGAGTACATTGGAGCTCAAAACTTGTTGGAAAGTATTGTAAGAGCTTAGGCAAACTGCCCTGGACCTATTGTACAGAATATGTGTTTAGCACGCAAGTAAGTAGAGGGTTAACAGTGTGAATGCCTGAGTGTTTTAGCTGCTGCTTACATCGGCCATGCCCAGCGTCGACGAGGTACGAAATGGGGAGTGGCTGATGGGGCTAGAGGAAGTATGGCGGATGCCCGGCTAGCGCGGGACCGCTCACCGGTGGGGAGCGACAGCGCAACCGAACTCACGCCACTACACGCTATTCGGCCACACATCTCGACCAAACAACCCAACTAAATGCACTAATCTCCTGGCCACTAACAACTTAGCTAATGGCTAGTACTTGCCCTAACCAGCCACACACACGCACATGAGTTAAACAATTTGAACCTGGCTACTACTCATGCATGACGTGCTACCATGCAAAACTAGGGACTCCAACAGAAGGGGAAAAAGAAAATGGGGAGGGAGTTTGAGCTAGTTTTGGCCAGAGGAAGATTACGGAATAGGGGAGGAGTTCAACGTGAGGGAATGGAGTTAAAGCCGCTCGGGCTGAGGTGCTACTTAAGACGGAACCTGTACTCACGGGTTAAGCGGGGATTAGGGTTCTAATCGAGACTTGGGAGGGTAAATTTGTGGACTTTGGTTGTGCTTACCGAGAGCGCTTGCCGGTGGCAACTTACCGTTGACGCGGCCTTAGCGGACATGAGTGGGGGATGTGGACTTAGCCACTGGAGCAAGGGGAAAACAGAAGCTGATGCCGACCGGGGGCAGCTCACTGGTGGTGGAAGTCAAGTCGCCCGGCACGACGGAGATGTGGGAGCCCAGCTCGACGAGGCAGCGGGTCCAGCTAGTCGCGGCGACGTTTGGGCGAGCTCGGTGTATCTAACGGCGGTGAGCAGAGAGGCACGGGCAGCGAGGCTGGTAGAGACTTCGGGAGGTGGTGTTTGGAACTAGCGGCGACCGGAATAGTTATCACAGCGGTAAGGCTCCCAAGCTCAACGCGGCAGCAATTTGCGCTCATTCTCTTGGCATCGACGAACATCCTCTTGATGCTTGTGAAGAAAAAGTAGCTACAGCAGACCAATGGAGTGAGGGGCTGAGCTTGACTTGGGAAAGAAGAGAAAGCATCGGAGCTCGGGAGTGGAGGAAGAAGAACCAAGGGAGATGAGGTCAGCGGTTGTGGGAGGAGAGATGGTACTAAGGGAGAGAGGAGTAGAGCAGCTGAGGAGAGGAGTTAGAGGAGAGTAGGCGCGGTGAGGAGCTTGGGAATGAAGGGGAACTCCGGTTAGAGAAGGTGGCAACTCGGCTGCTTGGAGAAAAATGGAGGGCAGGGAGAAAGGAGCTAGCAGCAAGAAAGGAAGAAACAGGGAAGCTCGGGTGGTGTTGGTGTGAGGCTCGGGTCCGGTTTATAGAGGGAGGATGAGGTGGAGCTGCTCTGTGCTTGGGCAGAACTGAGAGGAGCACAGAGGTGAGGAGCTCAGCTGGCTTTTGCTGGAGCTTGGAAGGACCATGGAGAGAGAGGGAGGTGAGAGATGAGAATAGAATGAGGCAAATGGGATTGAGGAATATTGGGAGGGAGCAGCTTGAGAACAAAGATTACTAATGGCAGTGGGTCCTGCTGGTGCTGGTGTTGGTGTTGTACTGGCTGCAGATGCACAGAGAAAAGTTGGCACCGAATTCTATTGAAGTGAGTGATGCGGCACGGTATGGCACTGCCTGCACTAGAGTTTGGCAGCAGAGAGAGAACAATGGAGGGGGATGTGAAGGTGATGGGAGAGGATAGGGAATGAATAGAGGAGAGCTCAGGCCCCTAGATAGCTTGGTCTTAAAGAGAGTAGATGGAGGAGAAACACATGGTCAGTGCGGACAGCATAGCAACAAGGTCCCCATGGTGGTGTTACTGCACTGGTAAAGTTTGGCACCAAACTCAGTTTAGGTGATGACGTGTTTCGGTGCAACAAGGAAATTAGGAGGATATTTTCCTAGCGTGTCATCTGATATTTTAAGAGGACAAATACCTGAGCAGAACCATTTTAGTAAATGTTGGGTTTGAAAGAATTAGAGCTATACTACCGGGAGATATAATACAGAGTGCCAACAGAAATGGTTCGGGCATTCATGGATTTTCGAAAGGCATGATGTAGATGGGGATATAGAGGATGACCGTAGAACACATGATCACATGGGCGGTACTAGTAAGATTAGTCGGGGAACACAAAGGGATAGGTCAGGGATAGATCTTTCAAGGAAGGGAAAAAATTGGCAGAATCTATATAGGTACAGACGGATATAGATGGAAGCGTATGCGTTGATTCCCATGAATCACAGTGGCATTGCTACTAGAAAGGAGAAATAAGACTTCAAAGTGTATGTGCACACATGCACTTGAAAACTCAGCGTATATAGGGGTGCGATAGAGTTAGGATCATCATAGAAACTCATGGGGGGTCAGGGTTCGAGAAATTCTACAGGTATGCATGTATATATGCTTAGGGTTGGTGGTAAGGGCAGACGAAGGGTTAGGGTTTTGCGAATATGCGTATATAGAAAAGTAGTATATATGTGCATACATGCACGATAGGACATGACGAGGTAGACGGCAGAAGATCACGTCATTCGGAAACAGTTCAGGGCATATATATGTTTCAGTTTCACAAAAGTACCGCGTGGGTACTTAGCTGTAAAGGTCGGTCTAGGTTACACAGGAGGAACAAGGGTGGAAGATTTTGGCTTGCCTTACTTTAGGATTTAGCATGATTTGAAATAAAGTTTTAATCAGGTGTAATTCAGTTAGCGTTATTATTAAAAGTTTTTGCAAGCCCTAATTTTCCGGTTTTAGAAAAATAGGGGTGTGACAGCTTGGCATGTCCTTTCATAGATGTTTGGCGGCTGAGCTCGGTGGTGGCCGCTGTTTCCTTGTTGATGTGACATGGCCGGCGATTGGAGTGAGGCCGTGACTTCAGGAGAGGAGGGGGACATCTGTGGAATGCAGCCTTGGCTCGGGAAATGCTCCAAACGGCGGGCGGCGTGGGTACGGCCGCTAAGGCTGTCGACGGGCGGCGCGGTTGGCGCTATGGCATGCCGGGGCGTGCCCTGTGCCACGCTGGTGCGCGTCCAGAGTGGCATGGGGTGCCACCGGGTACCCTAGTGTGACTTGCCAAGCGCCACCATGTCACAGGGGTGTAGGATGAGGTGTTCGAAGGTCTGATAGAGTTAGGCACCGCAAACTAGTGCAAGGAGTAGACGGTACTTGGTGACATGACGTGCCAGGAGCTAGGGTTTAATAGAAAAGGACAAAATTGGTACTGCCAATGAGAGTTATGGCATTAGGTGAGCTAAGGGAGCAGAGGGGAGGCTCCACAATTGGTTTGGTATGATATACTTTAGGTTTGCTCATCATTTTATGTGGAGAGATTAATTCAGCCAACGTGTTCGATATCGCTTGTTTGAAATTTTTGAACTGGACATGTCCATTTTTTTGCACATTTGTACTCCTAGATGTGTGAGGATCATTGTGAAATTTTATTGGAATTTTCTGAAATTTATTTCTATGGGTTGTAGTTCAACGCGCATTCCTGCCCTAAAACTCATTATTTTCATATTCAGGTATTTTTGAATTTTGCATCAATATTTTGTGTTATATTTGAGTTGAAGATATCATCATGTTGTCCCACGAATTTTCCCGGAATTTTTGGGAAAGCCGAAAGTCGTTAAGTCACGCGGTTAGGGTTCCGGTTGGGAATTGGAGGTAATAGGAGAAGAGGGTTCGGGCGTAGTTTTAGGGTTTCAAGGTGTGGTAAGGTGGGAAGGGGATATGGGAGTTCTCGGAAATCCATCCATCTTAGCTTGGGGCAAGACGTTGGCAGGGTGTCATCGATACATTGGCGTATATGGTGTAGGTGTCGTATTAACGTATGTGTTCGGGCTAGGTTTTGTATGTATATATGGTGCGTGTGTGGCGGGTTCAGGTATATCGGGTCCATGCATATTTAGAATGCCCTAACTACATGCAATGTTATGCTGACATGCAAGGTTTTGAAAATCAGGGTGTGACAAGGGGTTACGGTGGCTCGGCCTTGGCTTCATTTGTGTTCGGTAACTTTCCATAGCGTGCCTTTTTTCCTTTCTTTTTTCACCGAGGTTTCTGGTATTTTAATAATTTAGCTGTATGCATCCCTAGTTGGTGCAGAGGCCAGAGGTTTATTCTCTGTATGTATTATCTTGATGCAGCAATGTAGAGCAATAATAAACTTCTTTTTTCAAAAAATACATGGCTAGCGACACTAGCGGAGCTTCATGTTGGCCAGCTTGTTCGTAGAGCCTGTGCAACGTCTAACTATGACCGTGCCAGCGGGCGTTTGTCCATGAAAATTGTACATCGAATACTTATAGTCTGCTATAGTTTCAATGGAGGTTCACCGACCGAGCCTGGACAGCCGACCAGGGCCATCAAGAGGTGGCTCCACCAGTGGTGCTGGCCCCTCTTACCCTACGAAAATCTTGGATCATGTAGGCATGTCTAATATATATTATACTTGTATGTCTTTCTTATCAAATGACTTACACATACTCTACTAGTTAGGCCCACTCTTAAGGTTCAGCTTGAGGTTGCTGAACTATGTTGTGCTGAACTTATTTTATAATCTATTATGACAAAATAGACATAAAGTTAAAAAAATTGGTTAAATAAATGATAAAATAAGTAAAAGCCAGTTAGACAAATAGAATTATCATAATCAATTGCAATGTTCGAGTCCAATTTCTATTGAAGCTTCGCCACAGGCTAGCGAGTCCTCATGCATGCAGGTTACATGGAACATGAGCAAATAACTTGCCACATAGTAGGCACAGAAGGTCCTGTGACCCTAGACTAATGTGACTTTCGTTGAATTTTTTTTTAAGATGATGCATCTCAAGGGGTTAAATACCTAGTGACAGTCCACTAGGTCCTAGCTGAATGAGTCATATGTCGGTCGTAAATTTCAAAGAGATTGCAAAATCGTCATCTTGGAGTAAATCCCAAGGTTGAACTGTGTGTTTGTATGGTGCCAAAGGCCACCACGTGACAAGGACAATGTAATTAGCTATGTTATGGTTAGTTCGGAGGCATTTCGACCTCATCTCATCCCATGAGTGAATTGTTCAGGCCTATACCACGGCCAATCCGCTTCTCCCTAGCAGCCACAATTTTAGACGAGAAAATAGTCATTGGTATCCAAGACATGGAGTGGACCGCCATTAGTTGAGCACAGTTCACTGACAATTTCAACATGAGACTTTAGGCTATGAGACTTTCCTAGAAGGGGATGACAACACACGCTACTTACACTTAATTGTTAATGGCAAGCATCAAAAGCAACGAATATTCAGCTTGAATAGTGATGATGTGCATCAAAGCAATACATCATTAATTATTACAAAAGGCTCTTCGCGCCACATGAAGTGAATCACTTCTCAATAGATGAGTCCATGCGGGAGATATTCCTTAGGTGTCAGATGAAGAGAATGAGATCCTTACTCAAATGTTCACAGAGAAAGGGGTGAAAGATGTCGTGTTCCAGATAGAGCATAATAAAGCCCCTGGTCCAGATGGGTTCCCAGTTGAATTATATCAAGTTTTTTGGGATATTATCAAGTTAGACTTGATGGCATTATTCGCCGGTTTTCACAGTGGGATATTGCACTTATTTAGCTTGAACTTCGGTATTATCACCTTTCTTGCAAAAAGGAAGGATGCTTCTCAATTCAGCAATATAGGCCCATTTGTTTGTTGAATATAAGTTTTAAGATCTTTACCAAAGTTGGCAATATTTAGATCTCTTGGTGGCTCACAAAGTGATTAGGCCTACGTAGATGACTTTCTATGTCGGGTAGGTATATTATGCAAGGGGTTGTCATTTTACATGAAACTATTCATGAGATGCATCGGAAGAAATTGGATAAGGTAGTGCTCAAAATTGACTTTAAAAAGACATATGATAAGGTCATGCGGTCTTTTGTGCAACAGGCCCTACACATGAAAAGCTTTTCCCCTAAGTGGTGCCAATGGATTGAATATACAGTGAAAGGGGGGTGTTCATGTTGGGGTCAATGATGATCCGAGGCACTTTTTTCAAACACTTAAAGTCAAGGTCGTCTTATGTCACCCGTCCTGTTTTATATTGTGGTTGATATGTTGCCCATCATTATTGCTAGAGCTAAGGAAGATGGTCAAATCCACGGGGTAGTCCAACAATTGGTTGACGAAGGGCTATCTACTTTACAAATGTGGATGACACAATTACTGTTATGGACCATGATATCGAGCAAGCTAAGAACATAAAGCTCTTATTGTGTCTTTGCACAATTGTCTAGCCTGAAGATTAACTTTCAGAAGAGTGAAATTTATTGCTTCGGTCAAACTAAAGAATATGAAGAGATATATACACAAAATTTTGGGTGTGATGTAGGATCTTTTCCTTTTCGATACTTTGGGATTCCAAGTCACTACAAGCAACTCCATGGTAGTGATTGGAAAGGGGGTTGAAGGTCGGTTTGAGAAGAGACTAAGTAGTTGAAAGGGCAAGCACTTGTCCTCCGGGGGCATGTTGGTTCTCATCTACTCAGTAGTCAGTAGTCTACCGATGTTTATGATGTCTTTCTTTGAGATATCCAAGGAGGTAAGAAAGAGATTAGAACTACTTTCATTCTAGGTTCTACTGGCAAAGTAATAGTCATAAATATAAGTACAAACTTGCCAAATGGAGTATCTTATGTCAACCAAAAGACCAATGGGTCTGGGGATCCAGGAACTTGAAATTAAAAATGTGTGCTTATTAAGCAAGTGGCTTTTTAAGCTTCTCAACGAAGACGATGTGTGGCAGGAACTCCTTCAGAATAAGTATCTTCCAGGGGTGCCTCTTTCACAGGTCAAGGGCAAACTAGAGGACTCTCATTTTTGGGCTAATCTTTTGAGGATTAGACATGTGTTCTTCCAATTCGACGGGTTTCACATCCAAAATGGGTAGGAGGTACGGTTTTGGGATGATGCGTAGACAGATAGCCAGGCCTTCAAAGACTGTTACCCATCTCTATATAACATCACTTGTAAAAAGCATGCCACGGTTGCCGAGATCATGAGTATAGTTCCTCGGAAGGTTTCTTTCAGACGGTCCATAGTAGGGTCGAAGCTAATTGCTTAGACTATCCTAGTCAGTAGGGTGGTCAGAGTTATCTTAGGGTTGGAAAAGGATCATTTCACGTGGAATCTACACCCAAATGGACAATTTTCCATACAATCTATGTACAGTGTTCTTGTGCGGTTGACGCTACTTAGTACTAATCAACGTCTATGGTGAATGTGCCTATGGTGGTTGAAAATTCCTCTAAAATTCAAGATATTCATGTGGTATCTACATAGATATGTAGTACTGACTAAGGACGATTTGGCAAAAATGAATTGACAAGCGGCAAACAATGCCGCTTTGCGACGCGGAGGAGTTGATTCAACACCTCTTCATTCATTGCCAGGTTGCTTGTTTCGTGTGGCGATCTACCTACTTAGCATCCAATCTTCCACCACCACGTAGTATATCCAATTTATTTATAAATTGGTTAACGGGGTTACGGGGGCTAAGTGAGCCCAGATTCTAGTGGGGGCAAGTGCAGTATGTTGGTCTACATGGCTATACCGAAATGATATTGTCTTTGATAGAAAGAAAAATTTCAATCTGTTGCAGGTTATCTTCTTGTGTATTAATCGGTTGCGGTCGTGGTCCTTGCTACATTGACTGGAGGGTGAGGAGTGGATGATCACGACATTATTCCTAATATGAATGATGATCGGGTAATCAATTATGTAGTGTTTGATCTGTGTGATTTGAAGCCTATGTAATCTTTTATTTGCATGTCAATTGGCACACTCTTTTGTATATGGTGATGATTAGCTATATATATCTTTTGGATGTAGAAGCCCAGAAATAATGAAGCTCTTTCTTTTCAAAACTCTCTACACCATCATTGTTGTACAGTGTGCGAAGATTAGAGGTGAGATTTAATTACACGAACTGATTATCGACGGCCCAAAACCCTCTGTACTATCCTTGTTGTACAGTGTGCGAGGATTAGATGTGAAGTTTAGTCGCATGAACTGCGGTTGACGAAGGATTTGAGCTTATCTTCGAGATTGAGCCAAAAGTACCGTATTTACCAAATATATACAGTTGGCCGTCGTAGATAATATTAGGGCGCATGATATTCGTACGATGATTCATCTTAGGCTTGATAACTGATGCACTGCACCTGATACATGATACAAGAAATCGTTGTCAGACGATCGAACCTGGTGAATACGCGCAGCAGCAGCAAACTCCATAGTCCGTACCGAATTGTTGCGATGTTGTCCTCTCAGGGATGAGTAGTGGATCCCATGGGCCCAACCTGGCAGTGACCCCAGCACCTCCTGACTCGACCAGGAAAAGACTACGCGCACACGCCAAAGTGTCCCACACGAACCGTAGTTACCCTCGGCCCCCGACGCAACCGTCCACCCCGCGTCGTCTCCGACTACCGCTGCCGAAACCCTACACACCGCCGGCCATGGCGGATCCGCCGTCCGTAGCAGCCACCGCCTCGCCGCAGCCCGACCAGCTTGCTGCCTCCTCCTCCGCCCCGCAAAACCCCAACCCTAACCCCCTCCTGTCCCCCCAAGTCCCCCCGTCGCCCACCGTCTCCGACCTCTCCGCCATCTCCTCCCCGCAGCTCGACCCAGCCACGGCTGCTGCTGGCGGAGGATCCATGGACTTCCCTCCGCGGCCGCCGCAGTTGCAGGCGCCTTCGCCCACGCAGGCTGCCGCCGGCGCCGCAGGCTTCGGCCAGATCCACCGCTCGGGTTCGGCCTCCCGCCTCGCCGCCGCCAGCCAGATTCCACAGTACTCCGCGGCAACGGCCAGGATGTACGGCGGGCAGATGAGCTTCTCGGGCGGGGGAGGGCAAGTGGGGCAGCAGCAGCAGCAGTTCGCAGCGCGCGCGGCCATGCTTGGGCAGGGGCAGCTGGGGATGCTGCAAGGGCAGGGCAACACGGCCTCTGCCGCACACTACGGGCTCCCGTCACAGATGATGGCACAGGTGAAGTTGGGGTGGTTTCAGGCTCGTATAAGTAAACTGAATTTTGCACCTCGTCATGCATAAAGGCCACTTGTAACAGGAAAAAATGGAGAAACAACCGCTCTTCTAATTGTGAATCACTCATGCTAGGAAGATCTCAATTATTTCTGGCTAGAAATTGCTTGCTTTTTAATCACTTCAATTGTGTAGCATTCATAGTGAATTGCTGAATGCGTGGACAAAAAAAAACTGTGGGAGTGTAGGTTAGACAAATCGAAGCTATTTAAGCGGAATTGTGAGTCTGGTTAAAACTTAAATTTACTCATCTGTTAAGAATTAAAAGGAAATGAATCGTGGATCCAGAATGTTGAAAGGCTTGAGTTTCTTCATGACATGGACAAAGGGAAGGAGGTAACCTCTCATGTGCGATGGTGCATTGCCAATGAAATAAAACTGAAGATCTATACTAGATTTAGAATGCCTCAATAACTTATTCAATTACTAGCAAATACTGGTCATTGTGCTTATGTAAATAATTCAAGACTAAATGTCCACCCCCAATGGAAGGCCTTCTGTTTTGAACTTTACCAACACAATCACAAATATTTCAATATCTGTATGAGATTTAGAATTGCTTAACAAATGAATGAAATGGCTTCTGTTTTTACCTCTTAAGAAGAACAAAATTGCCCATATTACCTCTGCTTATGAATTATAATGATAAGGGAACATTGTTTCAGTCTAAGCTAACTACTAGGAGCTAGTTATAAGCCTAGTAATTTAACTGACCTTTCCTGTTACCGCAGCCAAGGCAAAAGGGCATAGTACAAGGCACACAGTTTAATACTGCTAACGCAGCTCAAGCTTTGCAAGGAATGCAATCCATGGGTGTCATGGGTACTTTGGGGATGAGCCAGATGAGACCAAATGGAACTATTCCATATGGTGCTCAACAACGTTTCGCCCATGCACAAATGAGGCCACAACAAGCGTCGCAGCAAGCCACACTATCTCCACAGGTATCTCTGATGATTTAATTTTCATCTGCAAGCGGAAGTAACTATATTTGGTTTTCCTGCATTCATTTCCTAACGTATCGGTGTAATATATGTCCATGGCCTTGTGGTTGTTCTGGTGTTACGAATTGTATAATTAACCAAGGTTCTTGTTGAAGGCACATTGAGGCAATAAACAATCTCTCTGCAGCATTTTATTCAGGGTTATGGGCAAAATGGAATTGCTTTGGTATAAAGGAGGAAATCAAACGCTAGTTGAGATTCTGTGTGTGCCTATTCCTCTTATCTGTTAGGAGTTATCACTTAACAGAGCCAGATTTTATCAAATCTGCATTGCACATGTTATACACCAATTTTGCTACAAGTCAAGTTTTGCGATGCCTTTCGTATTTATGTGGTAGTTTCTTTTTGAAGGACTACATGATAACTTTTGTATTGGCTCATTTATCAGAAGGTAGCTGGTCAAGGCTTGTCGAGAACAGCATCAATCGCAGCATTAAATTCACAACTGCCTGGATCATCGCAAAATGGACAGATGGTGCAAATATCACCTCAGCAGCAGCAGCAGCAGCAGCAGCAGCAATGGTTGAAGCAAATGCAATCATCGATGGCCTCACCTGTTTCTCAACATCAACTTCAGCAGCAGCAGCAAAGGATGCTATTGATGCAACAACTTCAGAAGACAGGATTGACTCCACACCAAATTGCACAAGCACAACAACAACATCCACATCTCAATGCCCAACAGCTGATACAGCAGCAACACATTATCCAGCAACTTCAACAGCAGCAACAGCAACAATCTCCAAGGATGTCAGCATCTGGCTCCCAGAAGTCCACAAACTTGACAGGATCGCAGCCGGGCACACCTTTGTCAGGTGGGACTATGGCTGGTGGAAGTGCAAGTCAAGGGGCAGAAGGAACTAGCCAACTCCTTGGGAAGAGAAAAATACAAGATTTGGTTGCACAGGTAACAACATACCCTTTTCTGAGTACATGCTTTTTGACTTCTATATCGCTGGTGAGATGTGATTCATGTCACTGATCATATTTTCAGGAAATGTTAGAATCACACTCCATTTTGTTCGGAAGCATGTTTGTTTTTGTGGTTGAAAATCGGTCCATCTTTAAGTTTGGAACCCTTATTTCAGGTAGATCCCCTCGGCCAACTTGATCCAGAAGTGGAAGATTTGGTTTTAGAGATTGCTGATGACTTCATTGAATCGGTAATGTGGTTATGCTTCATAAATCATGCTTAGTATGATCCCCTAACTGATTCAGGATTACACTTTCATCTTCTGATTTCTATCACATTTTCCTGCTGGAGACATATTGTGATTCAGCTGGCTTGGTTTTGTCACTAGGTGACTGCGTTCGCATGCAGCCTGGCAAAGCACAGGAAATCATCAGTTGTGGAAGCCAAGGATGTGCTGCTGCACTTACGTCTGTACCTGCACCTCTCTCTCTCTCTCTCTCTCACATGTGTACGAGAATTTTCTGTGCTTATGCAAATTCAATATTGGTGTCGTGCAGAGAGAAATTGGCATCTGACTGTTCCTGGTTTCTCAAAGGAGGATAAGAACCCACAAAGAAATTCTGTAAGAATTAAGGATACTCTGTGATTACTTTTTGTTCTGTATGAAACCTCCACTGGTGGTTCCTTAAGTAGATATACTTCTATGCTATGTACTAATCCCACCAAACCCTTAGTAGCTGTCATTGCTATCTGCTTGTTTTGTGGCCATGGCTGAAACTGAATGTTGTCTATATGAATCTCAAAACATAAGTAACTGATGATAAGAGGCGTAGCAAAGACGCTGAATGTGCATTCCAGTATTTTAAGATATTGAGACTAATGCCTGGGAGTACCATCTCCTGTGTGTCTGTATAAGTGTATAGAAATAATGCTCCTACCAAAACCTAGTTCTCTGCATTCTCTAAGTCTTTAACATGGACAAAATAGTAACTTTGATGTGTGCTGTGCATTTTTTGAAATGAAACTCTGGGGACCTTCTTTTTAGTCACTTTTACTCGTGTCTGCACTGCTGCTATTTATCAACATGCCCTAACAAAAGGTTGATTGGGTTGTAAAACTGTGACAGTTAAAGGCAGTGGTGGACCACCAACAACCGGACTGTGAAGCTGCTGGTGTTAGAAGCGCAACCAACAAACTGGTTACTCATAATTCAGTTGGCAACCATCAGATAAGAGGCCCAGTCGCAGAGCCTTCACCAACACCCGCAATGGGTCCTCTGTCAAAAGTTCCCCGCTTCTGAGTACTATACCGTTCTTCTCAGTGGAAGGTAATTTCTAAGTCCATTCAGCAGATACATGCATTTCGTTTCTTGTATTGACGATGCTGATCAAACCGGGATCTTCATGCACCTAACCCCATGAGGTTGGAGCATGTGCATCTTGACAACGGCCCTGAATTTTTGCTGGACCCACAGTGATTTAGCACCAGAATATTAGATGCCATCAATTGGTGGATAATGGAAAGCTACACGGATTTCCTACGCTACACAAATCCATATTTGAATACGTAGCTGGGTGCTATTGACTACCTAATATTTGCTGCAATCTCCTAGAAGTGACACGAGCATGATTGTGAGAGGTGAAGCCATTTATGCATTCTAATCATCATGACAACCACAAAATCGAAGATATCTTTAATTCACACAATCTCAAATAGTTAGCATAGCCACTGAAACGAAATGTCTCTGTTCGTGCTTGGTCCCTTTGTTGTATTTTATGTATCCGTTTTTGGAGTTCTCACAACTAACAACTTGGAGGTTGCCGTCCAGGTCCTTTGACATTTCACATACAACTCACCAGTAATCTCTAACTTGAGGTTGGAAGCACAATAAGTCAATGAGCATCTGTGGACAAACGACGGATGCCTGCGTACTTTTCCGTTCCGGATGCTTGTGTACTCGACAGGAAAATCGGTTGCTGGCTGGCAGGTTGTTCGCGACAGGCTATTGCGCGAGTCATATGTAACATTATCACCCGTGAGTCTCTGTAGCTTCCCCTGTTCGTTGTACATAAATGTTTTGCAAACAGGGCAGCCATTTTCAGTTCGGATGCTTGTATGTCGATCAGAAGCTTTGGTGTTGTGCTGTCGTTGCTTGTTACACACCAACTCACTAAGTTAGTTGCTCTATGCCATGCCATATTTTTCTACTGGGGTTGTACCAACGCGTGCACCACGGTTCAGCAACCTTAGCGGCCCTGGCGAAGGTCCCACCGTTTCTACTTCATCTCACATCTTTCTGAAGGGACAACAGAAACCGATGGGCCATACCCATACATGACGTGAAATGCACCCACGATAATCAGGAGCAGAACAAAGATAAAGGAAACACGAGCTGGAAATGCGAGAGCCGTGTGACCGCCTTTCTGTTAAGAGAGCCAGAAATGCGAGCGCAATACAGGCATAATCACACGCACTTTCAAACAACAAGCGCACATGCAATCCTACTCAACTGTATACGCAGTGCAAAACAAACTTGTCCACGTTGCACGTTGAAAGGGCGCACCGGAAAGAATGGATACACAGATCTGTATGCACTGCCATGTATGTACACGAAATGCAGCGTGGGCGCACCTGGATGAGTCTACCAAATTCCTAACAAAATTGTCACCTACGTAAGTTTCTCCGCAAGGGTTTAAGTAGGAGACTCCGCAAGCACTAAGGTGTGCCACCAGCCACATGACACATTCAGTGGGCGGTATGCGTCCACAGGAACAATGCAGGGCACATTTCTGTCCATGGAGTCACCGAGACCCAGCTGCAGGCAACTCGAAGTTCAGAAACCACATCAAGTTTTTCCACTTCACCTGTGCAAAAATCGAGAGTAAAGAGATACCTACCTGGCCGTACTTGTTCCATCCCCAGCAGAAGACCTCGCCTTCATCTGCAGAAATTTCATGACGCTATGTTAAAATTTGGAGCAGAAAAACACAACTTGTTACTTCCATGTTTCAACAATAGAGAGGAAGCAACAAGAATGGCAAAACTATTTGCTTCCTCCATTCCAATTTATGCAATATTTTGACATATTGCTTATTGCAGAATTATTTTCTTTCCACGTTACAAGCAAAATCAAGTTATGTTTGGTTATTTCACCACTCATCCTAATTCTTGTGCAAATAATTAGGATGACTGATATTCTGAAATAGAGGGAGCAGTGCTATCTGCTAAGCAAGGACCCCTTGTGGGACTCTCTCAGCTAGAATGATTCATCAAAAAAATCGAAGGAAAATTTCAACGTTCAGCTCGGTCTACTTAAGGGACTGTACAATTTCAGACAGCCTCTGCTTCCTGAGATCTTTTCCTGATTTAAATAACCCCGGATGAGAGCATCCCAGGACACAGTAATTTTAGATGTCTTTGCGATAAGACACTAATAGCATGGCATGAAACGAGATTGGAATTAATAGCCAAAAACAGGGGACGAAATTCTAACATAGACTTAGCATTCATGCAAAATGTGAAGGATGCTAAGACACTGAGGTAGACAGAACAGCGGATCCCTTCCAGAAGAAAACATGACAGCTCAAAAATACCTGTTATTATTGCACTATGACGAGCTCCACAAGACACAGATCTTGCATTCTTATTTTCCAAGCTTGAGGAGTCTACCAACTTCGGTACAGTCTGCATCAAAAGAAAACAACAATCTTAAGGTTAGGATTATCATGTATTGAGTGGACATAACAGACAGCTATGCACATTTTGGGGGCAAACATTCCATTGAGTACTTGAGTGTAGCTATTTGCCTGAATATCATGTTATGTAATTAGCATTCAAAAAGAATAGAAATTCCTACCTCAGCTTGATCAGAACCAGTCCCCAGCTGCCCGAACTGGTTCCCTCCAAAGGAATAGATATCGCCATCTACAGATGTGCATACAGTGTGCCATAACCCTGCAGCAACATCTCGCATCTTGACTCCCAGAATAGATGATACACATGTTGGACTCAAAATATCATCTGTATTCCCTTGTCCACACTGAAGAATAAAGACCACAGCAATTAGGAACACACAATTTTTGGCTGATCATGGTAAGTACCAAACTGTGCAAATATTAGGGACTATATCATGTCAAAACATATAACACCACTCAAGTAAATTAGCTTGATCATTGTCCTTATATGGCAGATGTCACAGTAAAAATAATAATATGAAAACGGGATACCCAAATATTTTTTGACTCGTGTTTCATCATGTACACATCAAACTAGATTGGAATTAGCATATACATTTTTGCTGTCCTACTGGGTCCTAATTGGAAAGCAATTACAACATAAGCCATTATTCTGAGACGGTATCTTTTAAATAAACAAGTCTTATTCAGTGCCTGATCCATAGTTGAACTATGCAATACAAAGACATATACATTTCCACACCAAGTATATCCTTTGTTACGTACTTGAATGTGTTTAATCATTGCAAAAGAAATTATTGGAATCACAAACTTGTTTGACCCGAACAATGTGGCAAGATAGGAAGGCTACCTGTCCGTACAGTCCCCACCCAAATGTAAAAAGTGCTCCTGAATCTGCAAGCAAGAGCTAGCTGTTAAAAGTGTAGGGGGAATTTTGACTAGAATTCAGGGCGCTATGTTTTTTCTTCAAAATAATGTTCGAAATTCACATGAAGATACACCTTTTGTACATCTCAGCTCAGTTTCATCATTCTAATGATTACACATTGGCGCAAAAAATACTTCCGTTAAACATTTGGCTGGAACATTTAGATGGATAATCTCTTATAAGTAAGCTAGTAGAACCTTATAGGCGGACTATTGAATAGGGTCTAAGCAAGCACTACACCTTTTTTTCCCTGTAAGCACCGGCACTTATACTGTGAAACAAGCTGGTACAATATGTTTTTCATTCTTGAATACACCACTAAACAGTACTTTGCATTGTGTCGCCAAACTGAAACTGACAATTTGGAAGTATCTGCTGTGTGTCCACACAAAGAGGTGTCCAAATTTAGTTATTGACCATGCCACCTTGAGACTAAAGATGATTGGCATCATCTCTACATGGATATGGTAAGAGAGTTACCAGAATGAAATTGAAAGAAAGGACTTACCTGTTACCACAACACTATGACGGCCTCCACACGCAATGGCCTTCACGCAATTGCCCACTTTACTAATCCCTTCAGAATTTTTGTTGCCTTTCATAGCTGCTGGCCAATCCTTGCCATACAATGTCGATTCAATGCAAGGTATAGGATGAGGAGAGGAAACTGTCCGGATTCTAGACCCCAGACCTAGTTGCCCTTCTCCTCCATATCCCCAACCCCATACTTGACCAAAATCTGAAGCTTTCAATAAACATTGAGTCTTAATCAGCAAAGTTCCCTAGATAGGTTAGAAATAGTACCACACTGCCAAATGTACCGATGTAGATTACCTGATAGTGCTAATGTATGACGACCACCAGCAGCTACTGCCGCTATTTTTACTCCGGTATTAAATGTCACAACGCAAGGGGGTGCTGAAAGGTTCTCATCACTAGATGTCGAACTTTCATGTCCATGTTTTGCTGAAGACAACCGGCGTCTCTTCGTGCTATCCTCAGTACCTCTACTTTCGGAAGGACCAGATGCTGCTCCGCTGCTTGTCCTGGACACCTGTGACCTGGGGCTCACTGTAATGGAGTTGCCTTTGTTATATCTGTAACAATTAATGCAGAGAAGCTTATTTTTTTTTATGCGGGACTGAAACGAGGTAGGTAGTAAGCATCACCACCTTGGTCAGTGGCAAGTGCACTTTGTCTTTCATCCTTTTCCAAAGTTCCAACTGAAGGTTGGTCTGCAATGACCCTTCCAGTTGGAACACATTCTTTCCAACCCCATGTATAGACAACCCCTTCATCTGGCCCAGCATAACATTCGTAAGCACAGTACTAATACCAACTATGAGCTCTTCCCAAAGTACGGCGTTTTCCATTTCTGGTGCGTTGCATACCTGTTATTGCAACGCAATGAGCCCACCCAGCATCAGCCCTCGCTATTGCAACGTCACTAGGAAGAGGAAAAGCCTCTGGAGTCTCCTGAGAGGTAGAAGATGCTCCTTTAATAATATCTTCTGAGTATTCTCATAGTGCAGAAGAGAGCATAAAGCATCAAATATGTTAACTTTACCTCGTGCTTCCCAGCAGTCACATAACTTTGGCCCATATCATCAGTAGAGCCCCAGGTGAGGAGTTTTCCAGACTCTTAAGCAAACAAAAACCCCAGTTCAGTATTAACTAAAACCTGATCACATTGACCAAGACCAAGTAATGACAGAATAAACATAATTATTCCAAATAGAACTGCATTGCAGCCAGGTTCCACTATTACAAATGCAAGCTTTTAAAAGTCTAATTTTGAACACATTGATTTGGTACTTCAACGAGTTCTGTGGAAATTGGTCCACCCAACAAAAGGGAAAATTCCCAGTCATGTTCAAGCGAACAAAAAGACATGCGGACCCAGTCTAACAATATGAGGCCCTTCTTTCTCCTCTTCTTCTATCACGGCAGTAATGATTTGATCCATTAGTGGATGATAAGAATAAGGTTCCAGAAAATTCAGAAACAATTTTTTTCATCAAATGTGACCCCTTGCTTTCATTTTGTTCAATTTTTTGTTGCTCAGCGAAACAAATCCCAACTACACACGTTCACTCACCAAGATAACAGTACTACACTTCTAATTACAGCACAATCGGACTATGCAAACCACTCCAAGCCTAGCCTTGCGGCATCAATTCAAGAGACACGGCTACAAAGCCGAAGCACTGATCGTGCAAACCTCAACCACCCCTTAAAATGCACTTCACAATCAGCTGTTTCAAACTTGTCCTAAAGTGCCCGTTTAAGAAAATTTCGACAGTCCTCCTAAAAACCACTTGTGCACCAAAACCCGTCCTTCACTCGTCAGGTCGCAAATTTTCACCGAATCCTCTAACGATTCCTACAAGCAATCTGCCACAGAAACTGCACAAGCCGACACACCCAGTAGATCTACGTAGCCCACGGAAGAACCAACGAACGAACTGGAAGCAACAGAACACAAACAAACAGAACAAGAATGAGAAGGGAGAGCTTGATGTGTCACCGGAGATGGCCATGGCGAAGCCGCATCCGCCGCCGCAGACATCCTTCCACCCATCGCCGCCCGCCGCGGCGGGCAGCCTCACAGGCACGGGCCCGAGCAGCGGCGAGCGCTGCGGCGAGACGCCGGGGAGGTATCCCGACATCAGCACCACCTGCTCCTTCCCTGACCCCCGTGGGCGGCCGACGCCGTCCTCCTCCATCTCCTCCTCCGCTCCCCCTCCACCTCCTCCTCCTCCTCCTCCGCCGCTGCTGCCGTCTCGGCCGTTCATCTCCTCTGAAATCCCCGGCCTCTCCGTACCCACCGCCGATTCCACCGCTATTTTCTCCGCCTTCGCCTCCGCCTCGATCGCTCTCGCTCGCTCGCGGCCACACGGGAGGGAGATGGCGTTGGTTTGGCGAACTGGGAAGCAGCGGTCACTTGCTTTCCAAGCGTGAGGCTGGAAGCAGCGAGATTTGGCCGTATCAGTTTCTTCGGGGCCGGGGGAGCCACGTCAGACGCCGACGTGGCGTCGCTCGGACACCTGGCGCACGACGAGCCGCTGGATCGGGACGGGGATTACTGGCCAGGAAATGGCCGGAAGTTTCTGGAAGGGCTGGAGGTCGAGGGCGCTGGGGGCGTAAGGGTCATCGTCCAGGAGACGTGGTGGGAAGCGGGGGACCGGACAGATGTGGGCTACCACGATTTGACTCCCGGCGCTCGCCGCGTCCACCAGTTTAAATATGCGGGGGGTGTGGTGCCTTGCTTCCGTGCTGATGCTTATCCGTGCTGCTAAACTGCTAGTAGAATAGAATTTCAATTGCAAATGACGAGATTACTTGGAGATGACAAACTGACGACGTGGCCAGAGTTTCAGGGATGCAGACACCCCGAGACAAAAATAAATACGTTTTTCAAATTCTCGGCTATCTAAATATTTTAAGTTTACATAGCCTTACACTTCTAAAAGTGTACAATTTCAATAAAAAATATTAACAACACGCATAGCAGGTGTTCGCGGTAGAGCTCGGACCCGGGATAGTAGCAGTAGGCCCGATGGAGAGAGATCAAAAAAAAGATATAATTTCAACAAAGTAAAACGATGGATTCAATTTGACAACTAATGCTACCACCCACAGCACGACGTGTCGTGTCTTCAACACATTAGAGGAGCCGCTCCGAAACAAAGGGAGTATTCCGGTGGATAAGGTCACATCTAGTGTGCATTTTGTGAGATTCATGAATTTTATCTCCATCTCCACTATTTCTAGAACTGTGCTTAACGTTCAGTCGTGTGCTTCATGGTGATGTGTGAGAGTATGTTTTCATCTTTTTTGTAGTTTTTAAAAATAAAAATACTAACGATGTTTGGTGACAATGCACTTTCATAGTCTATTAGGCCATCTATAAAGACGTGACATCAGCTGACTGTCATGCCACATAGTATAATTGCTTATGTGGAGAAGAGAAGAGAAGGAGAGAGAATAAACCTGACTCTTTGTGAAGGGTCTAACTCTAAAACAGAATGAAACATCTATAGTCAACCATATTACATTTATATGTTGTTGTATTTAACGCCGACTCTTCGTGTAGAGTCAATTAAGAGACAACACTATTTTATAAGTTTTTAATAGTCGACTCTGCATGGCGTTAAGAGATGTAAGAGTCAATGACTGACTTTACCATTGTACATGCTCTTAGTCGTAGTCTTGCAAAAAAATCACACACATAATCAGAGACTATTTTACCACAATTATACGGCTAACTTTGCATCACTGCTTCACATTTTGAGTTTTACTTGGGTAGATTCTGTAAAATATTTTCGCAACTCAAAATCACTTAAAGAAAAGGGTACTTTTGTACTTTTCGGTGATTATGTCTAATTGAGATTCCCTATCTTCTTCTCTTTGAGGACGTACGAGAGAAAAAGCTATCTTCATTCAAGCTCGGACGCGGCCCGTTGTACATGCGACGGCAGCTCGACGGTTTCGGTTTAGGACTCGGTCCGTGACCTCTCCCCGGAGCTTGTGGCGGTGTACTGGTGTTAAGCTTCAGTTTGAAGTTTGAACACGCTCCTCCCCTTTAATGCAGTTAACGGCGGTGAATTGATTCTAGTGCCGCGGAGATGGAATTAAGTCAATTAGCACCTAACGGCAGTCTTAATATGTAATATCTTAAATTTATTTTACTATATTAAATAACTATATAGATACAATGTTTTTAGTACCTTGTATCTTAATGTTGTCGCTAAAAACTTTCATTTATTATATTTTATGATTAATACTATCATTTTAACATTGTAGTCTGTTTGTGACATAGCTCTAGTACATAGTAGTACGGATATGAGCCACATGAGATTGCTCAAGAATTAGTTTACATCGATTACACTGCTAAGAGCCATATCTAGATTAAGAGATAGCTTCTCTCTCTCCCTTCCATAATTACCCCGCCACATAAGCATTTTGCCTAGGTGACATGGATTAAGGGACAACTGAGGTGGAGCATTAAGACTGTCCTAACACCATCGTTGTTGTTTCTATAAAAAAAAAGCATCTCTCGACGAGGGTAATAGGAAGCCTTCCGTCAGAATGTGGTGTGTTGTGCCCATGACACTAGTGAATTTGGGGTATCGCACGAATTTCCCCGATCCATTGCTTGGTGATGCGGCGAAACAAATCGGGAGGAAGAACAATTATTTTTTAGACCGTAAGTGGACGAATTAGGCAGGAAATTTCAGAGGCACGTGGATATGGAGAGGCGTGGAGGTTGGGCGATTGGTGGTGCACTGGTGCGCGAGCACAACATGCAATGACAAGGAGGAACGCGATGGAGATCGAATGACAGAGAAGATGTGGGCCGCGAAAGAATGATACATTGAACGTTAGATATCAAGGGTGAGTCTTGGACCCAAAAGATGGGCCGTCTATGTAATGTTGGTCATGAGAGGTCCAAACATTCTCGCCATAAGAAATGAGTTCATTTATGATACCTTTAAATTAATTTGGATTCGTCTATTCCATCTAATCTAATAGGTGAGATTAATTTATACTTCAACACCCATATTTAGAGTACCACCACCAAATTTTAGTGAGTATAACAATTTAAAGGATAAAATCTTAATTTCACTTTGTAGTGGTGCTCGTGCTATCAACGCTCCTCTCCCCGGTCTCGACGGTCCCGGCGGCGTGGCTTGTGCTAAAAAACGGTGATAACTCGGATGTACACCACAAACACAAGCCCATACATATCGATCTGTTCCATCGATCTTTCATGGCAAACAACTGTATAGATCTAATTTCTATTGATTTATTATTTTCTCGTATAACAAGCATTCAACGACCAATTCATGGAAAACAACCGTAGCAGGCATAGTAATCAATCTATTCCTTACTCATCCCTCATGATGAAGTTGCTCAGGTCATCTGGGCCGTCAATTCATCATGCTGCAGCCGAGGTTGTGTGATTCATGGAGAAGAAAATGGCGCATGCGCGATGGGAATGTAGCGGTGTGGCGTGCCCAATGAGATCAATTAGGAAATTAGATTAGGGATCAAAATTAATGCTACCTTTCCATAGCAAGATAAAATGTCTAAACTATCCCTCAAATGAATGGCTAGATTTTGGTTGGTACTCCCACACTTTCCCAATAAATACAGGCTACTGTAAAAACACTAAAAGATAGACTATACTACTTTTTCAATCAAAAAGGAGAATTTTAATCTATATGTCTGATTTGCATCGAAAATTGTAAAAGAAAAAATTGGAAAGAGGTGTACCCAAGCAAAATTCCCTTATTTTTTATAAAGTTTGTCTCGACATTTATACAATGCAGATTTAATAACTCGGATCTCATGTGAGAAACAAACATGAACCAAACATAGCATGCATCATTTTTCTTCAATTTATGAGCAGATGTAGCTAGGTTTTGGTGCACGTAGCGTTGCCGTTGGTTTATTCGGCTTAGCTCCGCTCGAGAACCTCCTCTACCCACTATGACCTCCTTAATTGCGGTGCCGAATCCTCCGTGGCGGGGCCTGGCGCTGTGCGCTGCGGTAGTTGAGCGTGCAGCGATTGGCCACGGCCTGGAAGATTCGCGAAGCCTATTTGTTTTTCTCTCTGCGGGGCACAGCCCTGCACGAACAAAAATAGCAAGTAAAGCGGCCTCGCCTTGGTCCCGGCAAGGAAATGGTACTAGGAGAGGGACACGTCACACGTATCTATCCGCTGGGTTCGTGGTGGAAACGTGCGGTGGTTGTACTCGCCGGCCCGAGGGAGAAGGGGGAAAGCAACGGGTGTCCCATGTCGGCATGTTGCCCACTAGGCCAGAACTACTGGCTCAGCCTCGCTTCGCTTAACAACTTTGGAAGGTGCGTGGT
The DNA here is from genome assembly GCA_019208055.1 of Stipa capillata. Taxonomy (NCBI): domain Eukaryota; kingdom Viridiplantae; phylum Streptophyta; class Magnoliopsida; order Poales; family Poaceae; genus Stipa; species Stipa capillata. The sequence continues at coordinate 112,048 of JAGXJF010005803.1, read as the reverse complement.
TGAGCTTGCCATTTGGCCCCCCACCTGTGGTTAATACGGCGCTTGAACGACCGCGTGCGGTTAGTTCGATCGCTTTTTGGAGGTGCGGGGGCTGGTGCGACAATGAAACGCAGGGGCGGGAAGATATATTGTGTCCGCATCAGTGGCGTGAGTTAAGATGCCAGACAAGCTAATTGCAGCACAGTTGCAACAGAAATGCATGTGCCACGTCTAGGATCGTAAAGCAAAGATGGAAGGTGGATCAAACGGAGTATCAGGGTATGCAGGTATTATTTCTTAACTACTGCACTTTTTCTTAAGAACCAGCGGAAGCTCTGCCTTTTTTCAGTTATAGAAGGTAAAGGTAAAACGATTTTATAATGGAAGAGTTCTAACTCTAAGCTAAATTTGAAAAAAAGGAAAAGAAACCGGGTAACTAAGCTGTCTAAGCTTGTGCTTATTTGGACTTCAGCTTCTAGCCCCTAAAAGCTAATTGCCCAAACAAGGAGGGTGCTTCACATAAGTGCTTTGAGGGAAGCACTTCTCCGGAACCCAGATACATATCGGGTTGAAAGCTGCGAAATAGATGCTTCCCACTTCCCACAGTTTCCATGCTTTTATATTACGGCAAATTGGTATTTTTTGTATCCATGCTGGAAATGAAGTGAAGTTGACGTTTGAAATGCGCCGACAGAAGTAGTGGACGGCATGTCCTACACATCAGTGAATTCACACGTTTGACACTGATATTTATACATCGTTGTCAGAGGCTCAGAGGTGCATGGAGTAATCAGGATTCAGAACTAAGCTAAGAGGAGATGTCAGCGCAGAGAGCAGGGCACTTCGTTTTTCTATTAGAAGTCCACATCGAGCTGTTGTCGGAAAAGGCGGTGGGAGCCCAGCCTAAGGCCCAGGCCAGGAAACTCTAATATGCATCCAGCTTTGCTCAGGCCTAAAATTAATAGTCCAAACATACATACTAGGCGTTAAATTTAAGCCCAACTGTCCAGCAGATTGCAGAAAGTATAGACCGCCAATGCTTGCTACCGTATGCCTGGTCACTGGGCCCAGTAATCTGTTTCACCGGCTCAGATTCAATAACCGTCCGTCCTAACGACGATAACGGTGTTCGAAGTCGGCCGCAGAGTCTGACGTGCTGGCCGTCCTCTGTTCCTCCTCCGTATCCCGGCAGCCCAATTCACCAGCAAACGCCTGAGAAGTAAGTTAAAAAAAAAGCCTCAACAGTTTTCTACCAAATATTCCACAAACTTTATCGATAAGTCCGATCTAAAAGATATAAATCGAGAAAGAAGATAAACATAAAAACACGAGTACAATAAAATAAATAAACATAAGTATAGATATGGGAGTTTTTCTTTCTTTATTGATCCATCAAAGGTATCTATACAATGATTGCCCCCTCTATTTATGAGCAAAGTCAAGGGATGATGAACTTAAGTGACTTAGAGGGAACCTACCTTCTCTTATGGAGGTGGGCTCACTACGAGTGGACCCAAAGGTTCCTCAACACCTCCTGGATATCTATCTCGTATAGTCCATATGTCAAAAACTCCAAAAAACATAGTAGAAAAAAATACTTAGAGAAAGAACACATGATATACGTTAGCCGTGTTGCACGAATTGCCTCATTAAAATCCTCGCATGAGAAATTATTGAAAAACTCATCCAAGAAAAAAAAATACAATTCATCTAACTGTTCCATCGGGTACTTGACTCCCATGGTCAAGATTTGATGATGAGTTTCAGAGATTCTCCCCCTGAACAGTGCAATTATTTAAGTCTAATCATACATATTTTATGCACATCTTTAAAGATGATGTTGGTAATAACTTAGTGAATAAATATGTGAAATTTTCACATGACTATTATGTAGTATTTTCGTTTTATCCATCTTTTGCAATTTGTGAGCATGAAAAACTTGGGGTTAATATGCTTAGTGAGATAACTCTTCACATAATCTATTTGTGTTAATATGCTTAGTGAGATTACTCTTCACATAATCCATATGTACTTATGCACCACAAGCTGCATTATCTTTATAAATAATCGTGGATGTTTGTACGGTTTCAATCCACAAGACTTCTGCATGTGGTTGATCATTTGTCGAAACCAAGCATATTCTCGTGAGGCCTCATATAGTGTGATGATTTCCGAGTGGTTTATCGATGTCGATACAAGATTTGCTTAGATGATTTCCAGGAAACTATAGTTCCGCCACATAAGAAAACATATTCAATCTACGACTTGGCTATATGTAGGTTCGAAAGATACCCAATATCGGCATAACCTACCATGGACAAGTCTTGGTTCTTTCCGTAGAACAAACCGAGATCTTTGTCCTTACTGCCTTTCCCATGTCGTTTGGTAGACTCAAAGCCATACCTTGCTAGCAAATTTATGGCAAATGCAATGTCCGGCTTTGTACAATTTGCAAGATACAAGAGTGCTTCTATTGCACTCAAGTATGAGAACTTGGGTCCTAGAACTTCCTCCCCCTATTTTCTAGGTCTGTACGGGTTCTTGTCTTGCTGTAAAGACCTTCCAACCATTGAGAAATTTGAAGGGCGTGCCTTTTCAAAGCTAAATATTTTCAACACTTTCTGAGTGTAAGTTGACTGGAGCACTAGTATCCCTTATGGGACATGCTTAAGTTCTAGACCCAAGCAATATTTGATTTTACTCAAATATTTTATTTTGCATTTTAATTTCAAATAGGAACTCGCTTTCTCTGTATCCTCATGTGTACTGATGATATTTAGATCATCTACGTATATCAAGATTATACAGAATTCATCTTGGGACCTCCGTATAAATACACACGGGCAATTCTCATTAATCATGTCGTCCTTCTGCCAAACTGTTTGAGTCCGTAAATGGATTTTCTAAATTTCACGCTATATAGTCTTATGTCTGCTCTATCTTGGTTTGAGATAGGGATACATTATGGTACCTTCATATAAATGTTAGAATCTAAATTTTCATGTAGGTATATTGTTACCATACCTATTAATTTCATTTTCAGATTCAAGTTTACATGTTGGAATATGATTTCTTTTCTTCTTCTACAATTATCAGGACTTACACACTAAACTTCAGTACAGAGAAAATTTATTCGTTATTTCTAAAAAGTCCAGGGTCTTATTTGCAAAACCACCAAAACTAGTTGCACGCTTGCGTTAGTGGGACGGCTCACTGCGGGCCTTTTTCCCAATCTATCTTCGTGGGCTACGAGGCCCATGTGGCCGGTCCACCGCGCCCACTAGCACTACCGCTCGAGGGGGCGGCTAGGGTTTTTTCCCTAGTTACCCGAGCGGGTGGCGACGGCGACGCGTGGGTACAGGCACGGCGACGGCGGGACGACGTGCGTGAGTGGCGGCGCACGGGGGGCGTAGCGGCGATGTGCGGGTAGCAGCGGCGCAGCGGGGTTAGCAACGGAGAGGCGGCGTGTGCGCCTACGGGTGCGGTGATGGAGGGACAACGTGCGGGCGTGGACCAGCGGTGCTTGCTGCCGCGGTTGGCGACCCGCCGGCCTCTTGTGGGAGGCAACATGTGGCGACGTTTGCGGGTTTGGTGCACGGGAGACACCGGTGCGCGCGATTGACGACGACACGAGCCTGTGTAGGGTGGCAAGGTGCGGCTGCTCGTTGTGGTCCGCGATCCACCAACCTCGTGCGGGAGGCGGCCTGCAGTGGGGCTTTCATGCGCATTGCGTGGAGACTAGGCGCAGTCGGCAATGACGCGAGCCTGTGCAGGGGTGTGGGCGGTGTGGTTGCGGGTAGGAGCCACCGAGCGATAGCGCGTGACGCGGGGTGGCCTCCTAGTGGGGGGAGGAGGGGTGGAGGTGAAGCGCTGGCTACGTGTGTGCCTGGTATTGTGCGGCTGTGTGGCCCCGCCGGTGATGCTGCTAGACGGGACGGCATGACAACGGCGACGATGCATGTATGCACGTGCACGTGCGCGTCGTCTCCGCGTGTCGTGATCGTCACTTCCCCGTGTCCAATAGCAGAACAATCCGCATCGTTCGTATGAGACTTTACACACGGATAAGACATAAAATGAATCTAGATGCCAAAATTAAATATAAAAATAAAATATAGATCAATTAAGGAACTCATTTTTGAGGTGCGTTCATCGATCTATACCTTCCTAACCGATGTTAAGTGGGCCTACGGAAGACTCGGCGGTGAAGTATCGTGCTGATAATGTTCATACAACCTTTATCGACGAGTTCGATCTAAAATTATATGGCAGAGTATAGATAAAATCAAGAAAGAAGACTTAACACAGAAAACACAAAACAGTTAAATAAATCAACATAGATTATAGTCGGGGAGCTTTTCTTTCTATAACAATAGATAAAAAATATCTGGAAAAAATTTATCCTTATAGACTGAATAAAATTGAAGAATCAAGATTAAATTTAAATGACTTAACGGAAACTTAGCTTGCATCGGCTCGTCCTAAACTATAACAGGCTATTTTGAATAACCGGCGGGAGAACTTACTAGGCGGAGGTTCCCCGACAGATAAAACGAAAGCGAGACGCCCCTGCCGAAGCGGCGAAGCCACGGCGCGGAGGGCGGGGCGTCGCCGACCCAACCATCACCACCGCGTGCCGGCGCGAGCTACTAGGGTTGCGCACGTGTACAGGCAAACTTTCTTTGACCAGATGCAGAGGATGCCTTTTCGTCACTGGCAACCGGGGTCCACCCGAAAGAATTTTTTTAAAGTAACGGACTGGTCCGGTCCCCAGTGCCCATCCAGTTCCACACCGCGAAACGATCCCATCCTCTCCGCATCGGCAAGGCACCGCGCCGACGCCGATCGCTCCCCAAAGAGGGCGGGCGAGCATGAAGACCCTGGGCGCGCACGGCACCGACCTGCTCCGCAGCCCGCGCCTCCTCCGCGCCGCGGTCCTCGCCTTCGCCTGCGCCGCCGCCTTCCTCGTCGGCTACCACTGGTCCGACGCATCCCCGAGCCTCCTCTTCTTCTCGTCCGCCGCCTCCTCGTCCTCGTCCCCCCTCTCCTCCCGCTCCCCTTCTGTCGCCGTCTCCCCCAACTCCAACCTCTCCTTCGACCCATCCCTAATCCGCACCCCCGCCTCCGCCGCCGCCTCTGCCGCCGCAGCTGCTCCGCCTGTTTCATCTACTCCCAATGCCTCGCCCCCACCTTCAATGCCACCACCGACGCCAACAACGCCTCCTCCCCTCCTGCCCCCGCCCCCTCCCGCCCGCCTCGGCATCGTCGGCGAGGACGGCGCTATGCGCGACGACTTCGACGTCGGCGCTGCTGCCAACGACACCGATCTGGCCACCGACGAGGCCGCGCCGCAGGAGCCTAGCAATGCGGGCGCCGGCGGTGGGAATAGGGTTAGGATTGGGAAGTTCCCGGTCTGCCCTGAGAGCATGAGGGAGTACATACCCTGCCTCGACAACGACGAGGAGATCAGGCGGCTGCCCTCGATGGAGCATGGGGAGCGGTTCGAGCGGCACTGCCCTGCCAAGGACAAGGCTCTGAGCTGCCTCGTGCCGGCCCCCAAGGGGTATAAGGCGCCCATTCCCTGGCCTCGGAGCAGAGACGAGGTGAGCATTGCTGTTCGCCCTTGCCATTTCAATTGTTACTTCTATGCGCTACTTGAGTGTACGTCTCTAGAGTACAAAGAGCGACCTGCATCGAGTACAATCAGCAAGCTATGGGAAATTGGTGAAGAACCTTTGGGTTTTATGGCCATGGAACATGGCTTTGAATTGGAGTTTTTGGGGTTTCTGCTAGCACCTCTTCGCACATTAGGTTTGTTATTTTACTTAGTATGGGGCTTAAAAGTTTTGGTTTGAATGAACGAAACCATGATTTAAGCAACATTTGATGTGTGTAATAGTTGCTGCTATCAAACTGAACCAACTGATTCTTCAGAAACCGCAGTTTCCATGTAAAGGAATTTCTATAATGTATCTTGATGAATTGCAGGTGTGGTTTAGCAATGTACCTCATACACGGTTGGTTGATGATAAAGGAGGACAGAATTGGATTACCAAGGCTAAAGATAAATTTAAATTTCCTGGAGGAGGAACCCAATTCATACATGGAGCAAATCAGTACCTGGATCAGATATCTCAGGTTTGCCTTGATTGTATTATAAATTACTCAGAACTTTATTATTTTTAGATTTAGAAATAGGAACGGGCAACTTTAAATGCTTAAAATAGGAAAGCAACGGAGTAGTTCTAATAGAATAGAATCTTTAAATAAAAGAGAACTTAAAACATATGTAGTAATCATGCATCGGTGCTGAACAGGAACATTCAAACGACAAGTAAATGGCTAAAGTTTCATTGAGTACATCAGCTTGCACTCCTAAAACCTTTATCATTACGCTGACTCTTAGTAGAGCCATATGTTTCTCTCTGTTTATTCAGATGGTTCCAGATGTTGCATTTGGCTCTCGCACTAGAGTTGCTCTTGATGTTGGCTGTGGAGTAGCAAGTTTTGGTGCATACTTACTTTCACGTGATGTGTTGACATTATCCATAGCTCCCAAAGATGTCCACGAGAATCAGATACAGTTTGCTCTTGAGCGTGGTGTTCCTGCAATGGTGGCAGCCTTTGCAACACACCGATTATTATATCCCAGTCAAGCATTTGAAATTATCCATTGTTCACGCTGCCGAATAAATTGGACCCGTGATGGTGAGCACTCATTTTGATGTATAGTTGTACTTCTTTTCTTTTCTTAACTTAATAGTGCACCTGAGCAACGCCAACAATTTTTTTGGTTGCTTTCAATTGTTGTTGGATTTTGTGCTGTATTTTTGAATCCAACAACCATTGAAAGCAACCAAAAAAATTGTTGGCGTTGCTCAGGTGGATTCTTACTTTCTTCTTAATAGGAGTCTTTCTGTACAAATAATGAAAGAAAGATCATTGTTTTTAAACACTTCAATTATTTTTTAGATGTCCAAAGGGAATTACACTTTTACTCAAATAATGCAAAAAAAGCTTGTTATCGTTGAGCACCTGAAGAGTGTTTCCTGTTCCAGTATATCTTGTTCAATTTAAACTCAATTGCAAAGATAAATATGCTTCTAGCTATGTAGTTTCTGAATCCACTTAATTCCTGTTATCATGATTTACTTATTTTGAAGATGGAATCCTGCTTCTGGAGGTTAATAGAATGCTCAGAGCTGGTGGGTACTTTGCTTGGGCAGCACAACCTGTATATAAGCATGAAGAGGCCCAGCAAGAGGCATGGAAAGGTATTTGCTACTTAGTACTATGTAGTAAAATTTGTTTCTTTAGGGCTATAACACACTCATGTTGTTGTTTTTTGACATGATGAGTTCATATATGTTCCTGTATTAATTTTAAGATTTAGCATTTTAGCACTAACAAACTCTTTCTTTTATTGCACATTGTGCAATGCTTCTTAAATTCATACCTTGTTTGTTATATTGTGTATTTGAACTGCGTTTCCCCATCTTTCCATTAATCGATAATGGAAACAACAAGTTCATCTGAACTAGAAAGGGAAACGAGTCCGACACACTGCCAGAAAAACCCGCCGCCCGATCTCGAGGCGAAAAGACACTGAGCACCCATTGTATCTGTTTTTGACTAGTGCTATCCTATTACAGGCTGATCTCAGCAAGAACAGGATAACCGCAAGTTTGACAGGAAAAATATGATCATATCATGTATGCTTGTATGTTTCGAAAACACATATGCTTGACCCAAATTCCTGTTCTTACTACCTATTTAGGTGTTCCCACATAAGTGAAATTGCACAACAACTATGAAGAGGATTGATTCTTATGGTTATGTCCCATGAATAATACTGTGTAAAGTAATTTTTTAATAATAAGTATCTAAATGTACAGATCACCTGATTAAATCCACAACATGACTGATGCATTCTTTCATATAAAGGATGAAGAACTGTGAAACTGCATAGTTAAACTGCAAATCCTTGTAATGTTGTATTGTATCAACAAATATACATGACATATACACAATAATAGTTTTTGTTAAGATTATTTAATATATCAGTTTTATAAGCTTACTCATAATGAATGCAGTTTTTTTGTTGCTCTCTTCTGACGCTTATAGACAAAATTATGTGTAGAGATGGAGGACCTCACAGCCCGACTATGTTGGGAGCTTGTGAAGAAAGAGGGATATGTTGCTATGTGGAGGAAGCCTTTAAATAACTCGTGCTACATGAACCGTGATCCTGGGATCAAACCTCCACTTTGTGATACTGATGATAATCCGGATGATGTGTGGTATTTTCAACCTAACTTTGGCCTGTTTTTATTGGTGAAGCCTCAATTTAACATTCTAGTCTTATGTCAGCTAGTCTCAGCCCTTCACTGCTTGGACAAGGCTTAACAGTCGAAATATGCCATCTGACCTTAATAACACATGATTACTCACCACAACCTTTTCTCTCTCTTTGAGATCATTGATTTTTTCTTGGTCTTAATTTAACATTTTAGGTGACAATAGTCCTTTCCTTTACATCATCATTGGTAAGATCTGTCAAACCATTGGCCATCAATACCTGATAAATGCAAAGCATGTTGCCAGTAAAATCTGCGAGAATGTGGTGTAGCATTAATGTTGGGGCGACATTGCAGTTTAACACATTGGTCTTGCTGTTTAGACTATCGATCATTTTAAACCCTGCTTAAAGTCATGTATATTTCTTCTCATTGGTTCGACTATTGTACTGCTGCTAAGCTTTATTTGATACAAACTTTTCTTTTGCTATTTTTTACGTTCTCTTCTATTTCAGGTACGTTAATCTGAAAGCGTGTATCAGCCGGCTTCCTGTAAATGGTGACGGATCAAGTCCCTTTCCATGGCCTGCACGCTTAATGGAGCCTCCAAAGAGGCTTCAAGGTGTTGAAATGGATGCCTACTCGTCAAAGAATGAGCTCTTCAAAGCAGAAACAAAATTTTGGGATGACATAATCGAAGGTTACATTCGTGTTTTCAAGTGGAAAAAATTCAAACTGCGAAATGTAATGGACATGAGGGCTGGATTCGGAGGGTAATTTTTTGTTCAAAGCCGTTTCTTCCGTAGTCTCTTCATTCTCTTCTGCTTGTTGTTTGAAACATTGAAATAATCTTCTGATACACACCTCTGACCATTAGTTTTTAGTACAAATTGTTAAGAATAAAATGACTTAAGAGTAGCTTCTGATAAAAAATCTACTAATATTATTTCCATGTGAAAAATCTAAATTGTTTTATGTATATTAGTGGTCAAAGGTTATAAGGTTTGAGGACAGATGGAGTACTCGCCTTGGTTTGCATGAATTTGATCTGTGTTCATGAGAGTACTTACATAATAGCAGCTTCAAACCTCAATGAGCACCTCTTTTTTCTATTGTTTTTCTCAAAAGACACTACAACATTTTCAAGGAATAGCCGGAATTGATTTTTTTTTCCTTGAACTCGGACATCTTTTACGGGACATTCAGGCTGAAGTTTCAATTGCTCTATCACCCAGGAACATCAAGGGAGCCTTTATTATATTTATTTATAGATGATCATAGACATTCAGGCTGAAGTTTCAATTGCTTTATCACCTGGGAACATCAAGGGTGCCTTTATTATATTTATTTACAGATGGCCATACATTTGAGTCAGTGTCATCACCTAGACAATCTCATGACGTTGAATGGTTATAATCGAAGGTTGCTATTAGTAAAATGCCATATGTTTTCTCTGGATATTTCTCGTGCATTTATATGCAACTCCTTTTATTTGAAGACAAAATAATACTAATTAAACCCGAATACGTCGAAGTACATATCTTTTTAAAAATAAAATAAAATAGAGGAGAATTGGGGCTAGAACCCATGACTTCAACCATCACAACCTTGTGCTCTAACAGTAGGACACATGGGTTGCCCCGAAGACAAAATAATCAGCAAATTGAACTTACTTTTGTGTTTGATGTAACACAATGTTTGTTTTACTCCATAGCTCATTTTTCTTGCTGATTTTGTATGTAGGTTTGCAGCTGCGTTAATCAATCGTAAGCTTGATTGCTGGGTGATGAATGTGGTTCCTGTTACTCAGCCAAACACACTGCCTGTAATTTATGACCGGGGGCTTCTTGGAGTGGCTCATGACTGGTATGCATTTGTATATTCTCTGCTGGTAAAATCTTACTAGTGTTTTCTCTTAATTTAGAATTGCTTCTCTTAAAATATATTCCACTGCAATGTGTAATGTTCTAGGTAGAGCATAGCAGCCACTTATATCTTTTCCTCATTGCCTCGTCTTCCTGAAGCGTTTGAATGAGTTTCTCAGAATGAGTTGCCATAGACTGATATTAGCCAACATGTTTGATTATAATGGTTCTCAATGCCATTCTTCTGATTTGTTCCATATATCAACGTTTCTTTCTAAGCAGCACTAGCTACATACTCAATGTGAATAAGCTCATAATCTCGAAAAGTCCACCTTAGATTGTTGCTCACTTTGCCATTTTTATGTTTTCTATATGACAGGTGTGAACCATTTGACACATATCCAAGGACTTATGATCTACTGCATGCATTTGGCCTATTCTCAAAGGAGCAGAAAAGGTACCAGCTGTTTTGAACACGAAATTCATCTTACTTTTCTGTTCAATTTGCTCCAAAAACATCTGTGCCTAAGCCCTAAAGAAATCTCCATGTTTATCTAACCCAAGAATGCAATTGAAAAGAAACAGGTGCTTTAGGCCTTTAGCAACACATTGGCAAAAGAATATCTTCGTTCAATGTGCCTGTTCTTTCTAAACGCCTACTGGGTAGGTTTCTAAAGATACAAGATATTTTTAGGGTTCTTAAAAGAGAGAATATGGCCATATCATATCGAGTACCCATGTCAGAGCCATATCCTGCAGAAATGATATGATAAGGTGCTTAGGAAAAGAAAACCTTTTTTTTTACGTAGGACAGATAAGGTGCTTATCTTGTAGCATCACTGCTTGTTGAGGTGCTGATGCTTAGCAAGTTTTAATGCATTAGTTTGCCTCCAATTAATAGATAACGCAACAATCTAGTAATAAGATGCTTGCATTAGAGATGGTTCTTATATGGATGCCTGATGATGTAGCTATTTTCCCACTCTTTACGCATCTGCAACTTGGCAAACCCACGACCCACTGGGTAGTTCACTTTCACCCAACTGGTAGTTGACTTATACTAATGCAAGTGATGAAGCAAATCCCTATCCGTGTTTAGACTGTTGTATTAGTTGCATACAGAAGCACATGTTGAACACTAGTGCCTGCTCGAGCATCAATGCTCTAAAATTAGCACCTTATTGGTCTTATGTGGCAAGAAAAAAAGCAGTTCTCTTGCTAAGCTCCTCTTCGAACACCTGCATGTAATATCATCCACCAGATACTTTATCTGCATCAAACCGTATTCTCTCTTATCCAGGTGTAACATCTCAAGTATCTTGCTGGAGATGGATCGCATACTCAGACCAGGTGGTAGGGCTTATATTCGTGATAAAAAAGAAATTATACAGGAGATCAAAGAAATAACAAACGCCATGGGATGGAGAGCTACCATACGTGACACTGCTGAAGGCCCATATGCGAGCAGGAAGGTTTTGATGTGTGACAAGCCGATGCTGCGTTAGCCGATCAGGCAGAAACTTCTTGGGCATACTCCCTAGGAGCAATGCTGCTTTCGCCTGTTGTTTAATTTTATGGCACCTTTGGAACTGACTGCCAGTGGTTCGGTGGACTGGATATTGACATTTGTTCCATAGATAGGGTAGGTGAAGGTCAAAAACTCTTAACTTAAGCAATTCGATTCATCATTCGTTTGTACAAGTCCGTTGTAGCCCCTGATGCTCGATATGTTTTTGTTGTAACATCTACAGTAACATTAAAGAAGACCGAGAATTTTTTTGGGAATAGAGAGCGATGAGATTTCTGTTGTACAGTTGTGGCTTGTGTGGTAAATGGAGTGCTTGCTTTGCAGAGCATTCGTCCCTTGCATGTAATACCCATCGAGGTATAGAATGTTTCATTATTACGTTGGTGTATTAAGTCCTACTAAGCTCTGCACTTCAATTTGTAGCCTCGATGCGTATGCCTTAGCCAGCATGGCCTCAAATAGTTCGAGCGGAAAATCTATTTGTTGTTTCTTTAGGGCAATCTGAGGGAGGGCAATCTATTTGTAGTTCTGTAAGAATGGAGCACTGTGTTCTTATTTGGGCCAGGTCTACGAACGGCTCCACAGGCCATGGGCTATCAGAGAGCCCAACAGGCTGAACAGCAAAAGAACTAAACTGACTCGTAATCGCGTCAAGTTGCTAAGGGCAAGAGTATAGTTTAGTACCGTATCGCTCGTTTAGAGTAGAAGATACAACGGAGGAGGTTACAAAAGAGGTCTGCTGCTACCTTAACCCATACTTACCTGGACGGGGTCGATGGGTGATCAAGAAGGCTCATGGCCTAGGTTAGCAGCCTCCATTGCACTTAGGAGGAGAGTTAGCCTACCATCTCCCCAAGTGGGAGAATGGACGTCATAATTTGTGGTAGAGGGGGTACGCGTTCGCGCGGCCCCTGCCAAGCTTTAAACTAAAGTTCTGTTTAGATTTTCATTGCTTTGTTTATATTTGGAAATTTGAATGTCTTAGTTTTAATTATTATAATCTTTATGGATTTTACAGGTCTGCAGAAACTGTGGCAAATTAGTCCCTTGTGGAACCGGCTGGATCCCAGGTTCGCAATTTTTTATTCTACATTATCGGCCGGCCTCGACAGCGTGAAAGAATCACCGAGCTTTTTCACTCGTTCGCTATGTATAAGTCGACCTCATCGTGTATTCTGCAACAAGCTTTGAGAACAGAGACGACTTGTCCTCCAGCAACTTGGTCGGCGTTTCACGCTCCACAGCCACGCCTGAAAGATTGGCATGGTGTTCGTCAGATTAGACAAAAAAAAGCGAGGGGGATTAGACAAATTAATGAGACGTAATTGTGTCTTTTTGTGAAGGGCTGTTGGCTGACCATTGTCAGGAAGCAAGACCACATCGCTGTCGAGGACCGAGGCGATTCCATGCGCAATCGTTATGACCGTCGCCTCTGAAAATTGCTGCCGTAGTGTTTTCTGGATCAAGTTATCTGTTGCTTTGTATCCACTGAAGCAGTGGCTTCGTCCAGAACCAGTATCTTAGTCCGTTTCAGAATCACCCTAACAAGACAGACAAGCTAACGCTGACCCACGCTCCAGTTCTCTCCATTCTCTATCACTGCAAGGAAAATTTACATAATTATCCAGGAGAATACACAGCACGTGAAAACTAGTGCTCGGGAAAATGAGGACGCTATGAAAATTAAGTATTAGAATTTGAACTACATGGCTCAATATATATAGAAATCAGACCTGGTGAGTCAAGTTTCAGCTCCTTCTTCCTAACTTCATCTCCTAGCTGACAGTAATCCAAGGCCTGAAATGTAGAGTAACATATTCATATTACTACAAAGTTCAAAATTGCTTCCTAAAACAAGTTTGCAATGAGAGTGTTTGACGACGGACAAGCAATGAAGCATGTGAAGATCGAGACTACCTCCCAGATTTGATTGTCAGTGTACTCTCCAAGAGGGTCAGGTTGTTTCTCACAGTTTCCTCGAACATCGTTGGGTCTTGCGCAATGATGCTCAGTCTAGATCTCAGCTCATGCAACCCAATTGTGCAAATATCGACGCCGTCTACTAGTATCTGACCAATAGTAGGGTCCATGATACGGAAAAGGGTCTGTATGAGAGTTGATTTACCACTGCCTGTTCTACCAACAATACCAGTTCTCATGCATAGTTCACTGACAACGGCAAAAATATGCAGCTTCTGCAGAGCTCGCTAACACAGAAAAAGGTAACCGAAATAAACAGGAGGAAAAGGGGATAAGGGTATTTATATGGAGGTTACGGAGCTCAATTTCTCCCTCTGACGGCCAGTTAAGATCCAACTAATCTCCTGACATGGAAAGATGGGGCTCTTCAGGAATGCTTATGTATTGCAGAATTCTCTCTACTGAGATGATCTTGTTCTCCAAGTTGCACATGCTTGATACAAGCGATACTTGCAGCATTTTCAGATTAAGCCCATATGTGACTGCAAGGCCAGCAATTCCTGGAAGTAGGATGTAATTTTACTTACAACCTCATATCAGCTAAGATATTATCTACCGCCATCTATTCAGTTCGGTCTGGTATAATTTTCCTTTTTCTCCGTGTTTTTTTTGTTTATACCGGTGTAAATTTTTCCCCTATCTTCAAATGACATATAGCCCCCAGGCTGTTATAAAATAAAGTAATAAATATAACTGTCTGGAACTAACATCATACCTGGATCGATGAGACCGGTCGGCAGATTGATTAAAAGTATCAAAGAGAAGGCAACTGTAAGGGATGACAGCGTGTCCAAGCGGAAGCAAAGCCACTCAATTGCTCCAGCATTGTAGAAATTCGGTCGAGAGTAGGCATCCATTAGATGGCTATTAGTTGATACAAACTGATTTTCCTTGCCAAAACTTCTGATGGTTGTCAATCCGGTTATTGATTCTGCAAAATGTTCGTTACAAAATCAGCCTCCGAAAGGACCAATCTCCACAACGAACGTCGTCCACAACGGTTAGATCGAGAAGCAATCAAGCAAAAGAAACAACGCTGATGTTTGTTAATAAGGTTCAGCTGAAATCTACATCCCGGACCATTATCAGGGGCACCTGCCCATCTCCATTGTCGGATTCTCCGCCCGCAGCCAACCTCCAGGGACCGACCGGCAGACCACCCATAAGGGGCTGGTCTGACCCTCCCCTATACAGTAGGCTATAGGAAATTAAAAAAAACCTTGTGGTTACATCAGTGGCGCCCTCCCTCCCCTCCCCCCCCCATATATAAGAGCTTGGGTTATAGGGGTATTTGACTCAAATACGACTAACCATATCCACTTGTTAGACTCTAATCCGACACGTAATTTACTCATACACATATTCGACACATTCTCAATAAAATAGTGAAAAAAAGAGGGAGAAGGCAACCATAGACATTCTTGCGTGAACATCAATCTGTACAAAATCTTGGAGTGGCATCTTTCTTATAGCATATCTTTTACGTCGTGCAGAGGCACTGAACTGAAAAAAATGCTGGCTGGCAAAGTCGATCTCAAGTACCATGCATACATTGGTACATATTGTCAGGCAAAAGCTGAATACAACAGGGGAAAAACAGATGTATCCTGGGACTATCCATTTCTGTCAGCTATATTGTTGGCTACTCCTTGCGATGCTGTACGGCTTGAGGTGGCTTGCGATCGTGAGTCCCATGCCGGTCCATTTTGGAGCCCTGTAGCAACAGGCTCGTACCGTACAGTCACACCATTCCGATTAGTCTGAGGAGTGTATTTTCTCCCTTGCTGATTCTGGTATGATCCTTCTGTTTGGCACCCTGTATTATACAAGGGTGGGTGTTTGTAATAATTCTGGTATGGTCCTGGTGTTTGGAGGCCGCTTGTATTAACCTGTCGATGACTATGATTCTGGTATGGTCCTGCTGTTTGGACCCATGTATTATGCACCTGTGGATGACTCTGATTCTGGTATAGTCCTGCTATTTGGTGCCCTGCAGTAGTATGGTTTTGGTATAGCCCTGCCTGTCCTGCTGTTTGGCGTCCCGCAGTATTAGTATACACCTGATGAGGATTATGATTTTGATATGGTGCTGGCTGTTGCCCTGTAGCATAAGTGTACACCTGAGGAACATGATTTTGGTATTGTCCTGGGTGTCCTGTTTGGCACATTGTAGCATACACTTGACGAGGATTATGAACTGGTCTGCTTCCTGTAAATCCTCTGGCTCTGTTGTGACGCTGATTATCAGATGGTATAGCTGCCACACGCCCCAAAGATCTGGCATGCTGATGAGTCCTTTGTGGAGTGTTTATATAAGAATTAGATATGACTCTTCCACCAAGTTTTGAGCAAACAACAGGTGTGCACAATATTGCCAGTAAGTCGATTCGGTCGGTATGCTCCAGAGAAACAAACTTGTGATCAGCATCATTGAAGGCACTGGCAATTTGGAGAAGCCCTTTCATACCAACTGCTCTAGCGGCATTATCAGGCCTCTCAACTGGATCTTCGACCTAAAAAAGAATGATAACAAGCAGACACGGTGTCAACACATAGGCTAAAACTTTCAATTACATCAGCCGCAACATTCACCAAACGCACAAAAATGTAATCTTACAAACAAGCTGTAAGATCTGGCCATCCAACTTGGATTGTCCTGGATTTGCTCAAACTGACCCGTGTAAGTGGATATCACATCACTTGAAAGGGCATCGATGTGGCGAAACTGCAAAACAATATAATATCACCAGTTAAGCTTATTTCTTGGGTTAAAAAGTGAACAGATGCTAAAATGCCTTTTGATCTAAGAATGGCTGTGCCCTTTTGGTGTCAGAGATCATCCATACCGAATTCCATTGCACATAGACATACAGCATATGGTCTATGGAAGATAAAAATTAAACGTACTTTCACTGACAGTAACTTAAACTAACAAAATGACCTTGATCAATGAGATGGAGGGATTAGCATATTTGGCGAACTGCAAACAAAATAGTTGGCTTTATTGTACATGTTGCTGTACAATAATAAGGGCCAGTTTGCTATTGGTTGTTGCTGTGTTGAATTACATTGCCCTGTGGAATCTAGCTAGCTACACGGAGTTTAACAAATTGTAGTAAAATATTTCTACTGTTGCTCTGAAAGATGCTAGCAGTTAGTTAAAGTATTGAAAAACAATAAAATGGAGGGTGCATTTCAAAATCAGCGCATTGCCAAACTTAATTGTTTTTTCTTTAATGAGCCACCTCCACCCTCCACCTGCTATGTTAAGGTTATCATGATGAATAGCTTAAGATAGGCCAAACATGGCCTAAAAAGTACCAGATAAGTAAATGGCCATAACCCAGACAAAAGGAAATTTGCCTAAAAACACAAGTAGCATGTTTTGCCAAGATGTGGACTACAAATGATAGCACATACAAATATACATTTTAGATGGTCAGAGAGAAGGCTGACTTAGTGAATATGGTGGGACATAATGCTCAGTTACCTTGTGAAAAAAGGTCGTGAGTAGATGACAAAGAGAGCTTTCGTTTCTTTGTTCCTTGTTCTGGCTTTGAAATTTTGCTATATTTGCAGCACACACCTCATCAAGATGTCCCTCGTTATAAAGGGTCATGTCTGCATGTGACTGCAATGAGTAAATTACCAGGCACTGGTATGCTAGACAACCATTAAAAAAAAATCTAAGTTCATTAAACCTGTGATATTCCCTTCATAAATGTCCTTCAAAGGTGGTATAATTGCCGGCTCACATGTCTCCATATTTAGTATAAGAGATGAGCACAAAATTTAGAGAAACCATAAACAAGAATAACTAGAGATAACTTCTAAAGCAAGAAGTAATACCTGAAAATGAAAGAGAACAAGTAGGCAAAGCGAATAGGAGTTCAGGGTACCCGTTTTTGAATCATTGATGTTTTGGGCTTTTGCCCATTCCTTGATCTGCAAGGAAACTTGATCTGAGCCTTGGGCTTAACCAAAGAAAACGTAGCAGCAAAAAATTATCTCTTTGTTAACTAGAGCTTACCAATAAAACCATATCACCGAAGCGCTCGTCTAAAGTATTGATCCAGTAGAAGATTCTAGATTTAATGCGACCAGGGTAGTTGTCAATGGATAAATCACAGGAAATGCCAAAGCAGTTGCTCACATATTGAAGAACTGGGACTCTTGCATGCGGAATGAACTCCATATATCTAGCAATGCCTGAATACAATAAAAGCAACAAAAGGAAATTTAAATGAGATATTTAGCAGGGACAGAGTGCTAAAAAAAATTATAGGGACAGAAAACAAAAAGGTTTTGCAGTGAATGAATCAAGTAACCACAGAACAAAAATGAAACTCTTGAATAGATCAACCAAAACATATTCGTTAAAATGATGTTATCTCTCACATGATTTTGCTTTCCTTGGTGCATACAAACATATTATGACTCTTTTACCACAAAAGCTACGAGTGATACAGATTGACACTAGAAATCTATCATTCTGGTTAATGCTATTCTCTGGATATAATGATTCATGCGATGAATTATGCATGCTCATCTATTATGGAATAATTACCTCTAATCTGCAAAACTCTCCTTAGTTCTCTCAAGATATTTTGCTTCTTATTCTTGCTTATATGGAGGTTCGAGCTATTCACGATCTGAACTGATAAATCCAAATCTCCTGATTTTGAGTAAAGATTTGATAGAAAGGATCCAAAAGGTTTGGCAGCAGCACCTGTTAAGGAAATTCAGAAAATCAGGTAACGCAACATCAGAACTGTACCATGACAAACTTCTCTCATTTTTCGTTGACACTATAGGAACTTCTTGATGGATATGTTGATTAAGTATAGTATGACAAGAAAATACTGTCCAGATGAAGCGCAATCACAACTTGATTTGACCATTGCTTCTCACCTATAGTCTTTGCTACTCTCAAACATAAACCACTTCGGAGGTTCTTTAGGAACACAACAGAATTTATGAAAACTTTTGGGGATATATTTAACTTTGCATATATACTGTAAGGTGTTACAAACACCGTGTGTAATCTATTCCATGTTGTAGCATGCACAAAGGGAAAAACTTTCCCTCAGTAGTACAGAGTGCAGACAATGTGCACGAGCTTTACTGTCAAAAGATTACATCATTGCACCCTTAATCAATATCAGGATCACATGTAGTAGTTTTCAAATAATGCAAAAGGCTCCCATGGTAACTAAACGAGTAAGTTACCTCTGAAGGCTGCAACTGATTGGATCGAGTTTTCCAGCTCCTGAATTGCAGATAGTCGTTTGTTTTTATCATCCTCCTCCGGTTTTATTACAGAGAGGATGTCTTTAATACACTTCTCCAGCACATCATAGTTAGGGACACATTCAATCATGCTGAAATACTGAAGCCAACAAGAAATATAATCAAGCAAGGAAAAAAACAAGAGGTTACACAGGTAAAAATTAGCGTTGCTAAACACTAGAAACCAAATGTAACCACAGAACATTCTAACTACAAGTGATAACGACAATGGTTGCCCTGGTTTTTTTTTGTACAAATTTTGTAGGAACAAATGTAGGAGCTATGTTTTCCATGAAGTATAACCTAAGACATCATTCTGATGTTTATTAAATGTTTTGAGTGGGTACATGCTCTAAGAGAACCAAACAGATCTTCACCTCCCTAAAAGGAAAAAAATGCTGGGAGACCACAAACCAAAAATTTGAACTTTCGCAGTGAGAAAATTATATATTTAAGAGCAGCGCTACAACATTTAACATAACAGGGATTTTCAGTATATGCAACTCCCCTCAGTTGACTTTTGGGATACGTCACTCCTTATGTCACTGACATGTGGGTCCTGGGTCTAGATGTCAATGAGACATGGGGAGTGGAATATCCTGAAATTCAACTGGGGAGGAGTGGCGTAATATGAAAAATTCCTACCATAATTGGGTAATGGCATGACATTAGGAAAGCATCCTCGCCCACGTCAAGGAAAGGAACCCTTTTGTATATGACCTATCTTGTTTGCCTTTACCGACACCTACCATAAACACGCAACATGTCAGGACGTGGTGCTTACACAATTACGAATAACACCACACCCAATCCACAACAAAAGTAAACATTCTCCCCATGCCATAATTGATTGGTGTCTCATAGGTGTATTTGTCATCAATTTTCTCAACATTGCAGCATCCACGCAAAGGCAAAACTTGCGTACAATTTTGGCAATTCACCACCACAGTACCATGAGTTTCAGAGTAAATTTGGCCGCTGCACCACAAAGAGTACTGGCTAATGTGAGTGTTAGAGTAGCAAGCAAAGCACTAACATGGCATGCCTCCATCCCTCGAAGAATGATGCATTACTTAATCATCGGAGGCAACGAAGCGGCATACTCTTTTATGTTTGGTGGAACATTTGGAAGAAGCGCAACCGCCAAATTTTCCAAAATGAATTCTTGGATGAGGAGCAACTCGCACAGATCACCCATGAGACAATAGCTTGTCACTTATCAGCCACTACCTATGTCATACCATGTAGCGATGCCAGCAGCGAGTAATCCACTGATTTGTAATCACCGAGTCCTAGCTAGGGGGGCTCATTTTGTAATTAACGATTTCTACTTCAGCTATAAATGAATGGCAGTGCTCCTGCCGGTTCGTCAAAAAAAAGAACAGCACGGGGCCCTATCGCGATGGCCAACGAATGATACGAATTTATCGATGGGGTCTACCTGGAGGAAACAGCAGGCGGATCTGGGATTCGGCGGGAGGACGAAGTAGACGGCCGCTACATGGCGGCGGCGACGGCGATGTCCGCGTGCGCTGATCTCGCGTCGTCGAGATGGGCCGAGAGGAGTAGGTCAAGGTAGGGCGAGGTGGAGGAGGAGGAGACCATGGCAGAATATGAAGGGGGTTAGGCAGCAGCGGCCGCGTCTAGTTGAAACGAGATCGGTGACCTGCTTTCTTTCGGAAAGCCCACGCGCCGCTGCCCCTGCCCCCGTCAGGCCGTCAAGTTGTAGTCGCGTCTTGGTCGCCTGAGTGGTGAAGGTACGAGAGAGGGGGAGGAACGGGAGAGCAGAGATCTGCTCTAGACCAGGGGCGCCGGAGACTACAAGAAGATGCTGGAAATCCTGATTGAAGCTCTGCTGATGAACGAGGTGTGTGGGGAAAGTTTTGGAGGTAAAGGCACGGTGAAGGAAGATGAGTTCGTCGTGTTTGGGGAAAATCTTTCTTGTCGAGGCCAAGACGGCTGAAACGATGGTTATGTGGCCTGACCTGTGGGCCTGAATAATGTTTCTGCACTGACGCTCCTCTCCCAATATATGATATAAGTTGTCTATAAAAGATATCGTATAGGTTATTTAATGAGACGAAAGAAAGAGAACAAAGAGAGGAGTGCAGATGTCTATAATTTTATAGACAATTTATAAAAAATTTATAGACTATATGTCAATGATATTTTTATTGTTGTATATATGATATCTATATCCCATATTTATAAGTAGTGGACCTTATACGAGTGTAAATTTTGTGTACATGGTGGCATATACACTCACTATTTTTAATCAAAATTTATACTTTAAAGTTTTGAAAAAATCTGAATAAACTACTAGGTGCAGTTAAAAGAGAGAAATATCTAATGGATGTACTTGACCACATGTGCACCTTGATATTTTTCGTCTTATATAGATAAGCTTACAGACTGATCATTGTATATATTATCTTTAGTATTGTCTATAAATAATATGAAGAGTGCTATAAACACCTGCATATAACATTATACATGTCCTAATAATAACATAGACATAAGTAACCGCTCTGTCAATCGCCAGTGAATATGAAGGACGAAAACGAAAGCCTTTCGACACGTAGACCCCAAACTATCGCTCATAGGTCACATCATTAAACTCGATTTTATCGAATGCCCTTGTTTCCACACTGAAAAGAAATTATATAGTAGGAACATGTCATTCGAGTTCACTCCATCAGTGACAGTCACACGAATTATTTTAGATAATAAAAGAGCAAACTCCACTGACCTCTGCATCAGCGAAAACCCCACGAATAGATATGCATCCGTTGTCTACTTTTTCCATGATTTTTGACTCCATCTCGTGACGACGGTCGCATACTGAGGTGAACCCACCGTGCCTTGGCCAACGCCCGGCTTTTGGGAATCGAGATAGCATTGGGACAACGAGTTGGATATTGTGTGTGCTAGCCTATGCCGCTTGCCGGCACGAGCGTCTTCTGTGGTGGTCGACTCGAGATCGCTTGAGACGAGGAAGCGCCTCATCTCCAACCTGCTCGATGATAAGAGCGATAACTATCGATTTGGTAGAGACAACGTTGATGACCCGACTACTCTATATGACGGTGAAGTGTCTTATAAATCGCTACACAAATTTTAAAGTCTTATCAACGATGCCGGAAGCACGATTAATTTGGCCACGAAGGTCTATTCCTGTAAGCAATCGAAGAATGAGTGAGAACAAGGTAATTACAATCTAAAATTATGAATATGGATGAAGTACGAGATAATATGATGGGGTTTCGATAACAGATTTTACAAGCGGTCTAGCCAGCACAGCTGAAACCACGAATATAATAGCAAAGCTAAACTATGACTAAACAAAACCTAATCTAAATCCTAAGAGGTGGTGCTATATATACATACATGAAGAAGAGGGCGGGGAGGAGGGGGCAACCAAGGGTGGCGCCCCAAGATGGACTTCTCCCCTCCCTCAAGCTCTTACATTAGCTAAGGCCTAATACATGGTGTGCGGCCCCTTTAATCTATTTAATTAATATTTTGAAATAATTAAGTGATTAAAATATTTGATTTTTTTATAGTGTATAATCATCCACTCTTCATCTTTGCTTCATGGTGGCATCAATGTCTTATAGAAGGCAGCCAACAAATGATTATCTTGATGCATTCTTCTTGTATTGATCCATGTGTGATGCTCCATGCCCTATCTCCATGATCGTCATATCCTTCAGATTTGAATATAACATTACAAGCTTTTGACAATATCATATTCTTTATAATTAGAGTTCACCGTTAGAAATGAGCTCACCTAATAATGCACAGTGCTTATAATTGGAGCACGAGGGACCCACCTATCAATCCCTCGTCTTCTTCCTCTCTTCTTATTTTTTTTCCTCCCTCCCTCCTCGACCAGATGTGCACCTGCAGCTCCCATAGAAAACTGGAAACATGCATAGGTGTGCAGCACAATGATAGATGGTCGCGAGCCCTGCACGTCGTTTAAGCGCCATAATCGCTTGTAGTTTGTGCACTGTGATGGATGATCCGTTCGTCCGGGGACTCGTGCGGTGGACGAAGCGCATCTTCGGGATGGACGCGCCACCAAATGCGCTCATGCTCGCGAGCGTCCTCCCGGCGAACCTCGGACTGGGGCGGGCAATCCACGAGTTCTGGCTCCGGCGCGGGGGCGGCCACGGCGCGAACCTGATCCTGGACAGCGCCGTGCTGGACGTGTACGCCAACTGCGGAGCCCTCCACAGCGCGCGCCGCTTGTTCGATGAAATGCCGGAGAGAGACGTCTTCTCCTGTACCATGATGGCTCGCGAGGAGCGGCAGCCCTCAGGACGCCATGCATGTTCCGGGCGATGCTCTCGGATGACGAGGTCGCGCCGAACGAAGCCAACCGTGGTCAGCGACAGAGTGCTACACGCCGTGGCATCCAATAGCTCTCTGGCCTTGTGGCAAGCTGTGGATTGGTCGCACTAAAGCGAGGACTCGGAGGCGAGCAAGTCTTCGGCAACGCGCTGATCGACACCTACGCCAAGTGCGGGGAGGTCCGGCTGGCGTTCGAGGTGTTCGACCTGCTCACTGTCAAGAACCTGGTCTCCTGGGGTACCGTCATGAGGGCCATGGCCGTGAACGCCCGGTGCAGGGAGGCGATGCAGCTGTTCTCTCTGATGCTTCGGCTGGTCCATAGAAGGGGAAGAAGAAGATGATTTTACCGGACTCGCCGCTGGGTGATTGTTAGGGCAGGCAGCCACGGGGGAAGAGAGAGAGAGAGAGAGAGAGTCAGGATAGATGAAGATGATGAGAGGGTGACAGGTGGTGCTCACGTTCGTCTCAACATAGGCTCCATGCGGACGGCCGTGTAAGCGCAGACGGGTGGGTCCCTTATGTCAATTTTAATGTCAGACGTTCATAAATGACCAATTTAAGTTATTTGTGAAAGAATAGGCTGCAAGTTGTGGTTTTATAGAAAAAAGATTTAAAATGTGTGATAAAATAATATGAGGTGATTTAAAGTTGTAATTTTAAGCAATTTACCTATTCCTAAAGCATATACAGTCATTTTTTATGAATCAAACTTTTAATAAGTAAACACGTGCACGATTCGTGCTCTAATTAGAGAACAACTACGAGGGATGGATGTTTGGTTTTGGGGATCACCTTATTCATCTAGGATGATCCCTTAAAATTGGTGGGATGACCTAATCTCTTATACTGGACATTACGGAGGACGAGATGATGATGTACCAATCCACTCTAGTTCTTGAACCAAACAAGAAAGCTAGAACTTCATGATGAATCCACCGTCCAGCTATTCAAATCAAATACCTAAACACCTCCCACAAGCACAATGTGATCTAAGGATCTGCGAACGAACGATCGAGCTCAAATCCTAACATTACCAAATGCTGCAGATGTTGTGATGTGTACTGGGCTTCATGGAATGACCCATCTGTAAAGATCGTATAATTGGCAGAGTTTTGGGCCCTCTAGGCGAGACGAGCCCTGCGAGACTGCGACTGCTGTCCGCCGACAAAGCTATAAGCCTCACGTGGACTTTGTACTTCGAATTTTTGAAGGCGCACGAGATAACGGGCTAGAGAGCCTAAACTGGAAAAGGACACAGAGAAACATACCCGCGTTTAATAACTAAAAAGAAGTATATTTTCGCCCTGAGCCCCCGGAGCAATACCTCCTTAAAGTAAGTTTTGATCTAATTTATACTTAAAAGTTGTTAAACCTGGTTAAATCACCCCTGAAGTAGTATCAGCCGCCAAATTTGCTGACATAGACATCTAGTAGACGATTTTGCACACCTAAACCACTGATTAGGACTTTGACTGAATTTTTGACTTGCAATGACGTGGTTTCTCACCATCTTAAACACAAATATCTTCTCCCATCTTTCTCCTCCAATTATCACCATGGAATGCTTGCGCCTATGGGGTCGAGGGAGCTGGCGGCCATGGCAACATGGTGCTGATGCTAGGGAGGGGAAGGGGGGCCACAGGGAGGAGGAGCTCGAGCAGCGGGTTGCAGCCGCTACTAGTAGTAGCTTGCCGACCGGCATCGCAACCAACGAGGTGGCTTGGCTGGTTGCGTGGTTGCTGTAGCAGCGCTAGTGGGAGCAGCAGGTAGCGGGGTTAGCGATGACAACAATAAAGCTCATCGCTGCGACGACAATGACGTTGGGTGGTGCCGCGTTTGTGAGAGAGGGAAGGCCTAGTGTGGGGCTCGTAGGAGAGAGCGCTATGGTGTGGGTTGCTGGCTGGAGGCATTGGCCGACCGAGGGCCGCGCGGCTTGCTTCGGAGAGGTGAGCGGTAGAGGTGGGCAGTAGAGGCTCACGTTGCGCACGTAGACAAAGGAGGGTGTTGGAGAGGGGACCAGGTGGCCAGCATTGGGCGGCGTTGTTCTCCCTAACGATGGTAGCTAGAGACATGGAAGACGAAAGGGTTGTAGAAGAACAGCTAGATATCCCGATTAAGTCCGCCTACCACTTATGTTATGTCATCGCAATTCAACAAAGGATTCAAAGTCCTAATTAATAGCTTATGTATGTAAAACCGCTTACCAGATGTCCACATCAAAAAATCGCCCACTAATAACGCTTTAGAGGGTGATTTAATCAGATTAACAACTTCATGGTACAAATTAGATCAAAACTTACTTTAGGGGGTTATTGCTCCAAAAGTTTAGGGTGAAAAATGGACTTCTTTTAATAACTAACAACGACAAGTATAAACCATGTAGGCCCCGCATTTCTGCGAGCCGGCATGATTGTTGTAGAAAAAACTGACTAGCCATGAAACGTAAGTTCGAACTTGGGCTACATGGACGTCTAATCCACCACTAACAATGGACTCGTCCAGGTGTATCTCTATGGGTAACCTGTGAACGAGCGCGGGGAGATCCTCCTGCCGGTCGACTTTTGATAACCTTATCACTCTCCCCTTTTGTGGTCCCTCAACTCAGCATCACATAGAAGAACTCCAACTCTCTAGTCATCACATTGAGGTTATTTCTCCATAAAATCCAGTCTCCATCTATGTAAACGTGAAATCTACAACTTTCAACGAAAATGACACAAGCTTTCACCTTAATAAATCATGCCTTCCAACTATCAAACACAAAACAACAAACTATTTACTCATGAACTAAAAGCTATCAACCCAAACGATACTAGCTTTCAAGCTTTCAGCTTGATGAACCATGGCTTCCAACTTCCATATACGGACTACAAACTTTCTACTCATGAAGTAGAAGCATGCACCCAAACAAATACGGATTTTCTACCCAAATCAGCGATTAAATCCAAAAATGCATAGGTTTTAACTTATGCTACTACATCTTTTAGTCGATTTTTGAAAACAAATTATCAAGAAACCACTAAAAAACCCAGATATGGTCCTAGACCCTACCTTCTTCGAGGACCTAATCCGGTGATGCAGCCTCTGGTGGTGTTGCTAGAGGGCACATGACGTGGTTCCATGGGAGGGTGGTGGCGTCGTGGGAGAGCAACGACACCATGGGAGGGTGACCAATATCTTGGTTGGGAGTGGTGGTGTTGAGAACAACCATGGCGGCAAAAGGAAAAGGCGACATAGAGGATGGCCATGTAGGGCAAAGCACGAGGCTGCTTGACCACAGCTGGGTGGAGCCGAGCACCACGAGGAAGGATTAGGAGAAATTAGTGAGGTCGGTTGTGCTTTGGGGGGTGGGAAGGGGGCGAAATGGTGAGAGGAAGAGTTGAAGAGGCAGCTGGGTCGGGACTATATCGAGAAAATGGAAAGACAAAGCAAAAAAATATGAAAACGTTTAACACGCTACGCTGATCAGGTCGATCGTGCGAATAGTCAACCGTAAATTACGGCTCTATTCGTGCCAATTTCAAATGAAGACTCTCCTTTTTAAATGATTAATCTTTTGAACTAGTTATCTTCTTTTATTTTTCCAAAAAAAATTTCTTTCTTTTTAATTCCGAGACAAAAACATTTGGTCTTTTGATTAGCTTTGAGGTACTATATCTGCCTGATTCTGATATTCTTCTTCGTTGAGATGACACACGGTGGCCCTGGATAATTATGCAACCTGACTTGGCGAATGATTAAAAATATGCGACTTATTATATTAAATAAAACATTAGTCGGCTCATAAATAAATACACACTTCTTTAAAAATATGCAAAATTCACCTTCCTCTGAAAAAGTGCAGACCAAATCCCGAAGGAATTCACTAACCTGGCTAACGTCTTTGATCCGCGGGCTCAGTTACCTGGGAAGTAGTCGTCTGCCGTCTATATACGAACGCAGAACGTTGCCATCAGGGTAGACGGTTTTAGTGTAAACCCGCTAATCGAGCAACAATGGTCAGCTCGGGCTTTCACGCACTCGTTGCTCAGATCAAACCCCAAAAGGCAACCGAGAAGGCCAAGCAGCTAGATCCAACGCAAACGAAGCCATATACGAGAGAGGGAGAGTCGGATAATTCTTGGAGTCATCGTAAGCTTAGCTCCGCGAACCAGCCGAATTCTCGCCATCTCTGTCGCGAGCCTCTTGACCACGCGGCTACTCCCCTTTTTTTGTGTCCTGTTTACCTTTCAGGAGTCGTCATCTCCGGTCTGTCCCAGCACTTCAATGGCAGATCCCGTGATGTGCAGCTACCTGTGCTCATGTCCCTTTCGGTCCGAACGAGGACACGTTTTTGACTTGCAATGCCACGGAAAGATCGATCCACACTGCCCCCTACACAGACGCACACTTGCTCGTTTTTAATCAGACCTTTTCTGAAGACGTGTCGACAAACTACGCCCAGATCGATGAATGCATCATGCTCATCATTGATTATGACACCGTTTACTAAGGAATCAATCATTAACGAGTTCTGGCGTTCTTGTTGCTTCAACAGAGAGCGGGAAGAAAAAAGTTCTCGCGTTCTTGCTCGGTACGCGGGTACACGCGCAAATGTTGTCATGTACGTTCTTGCTCTCGTCACGCTCCTATTTTATCCTCGAGTGCGAACTCCAGATTAACGGACTTGTCACTGGACCTGTTTAATTGGTGTTATATTGTGGGCTGGTGGCCTTGCCGGAATTGTTGCGTCTCATACTCAGTAAGTTCAGGACTATCATTCAACTTTCACATGAGCACGAGTTGATTAATCTCGTAAAGTGTCTGATAGTTTGATTCGAGGGCAACAGGACTTTCACATGTCGACGAGTTGATTAATCTCGTAAAGTGTCTCGTAGTTTGATTCGAGGGCAACAGGACATCCACGATTGTAATGAGCATTGAGACATTTTTTTATATTTTCACGTTTAGCATAAAAAAGTACGAAGTACATAGCTTGGTATACGTAACATGAACACATTACAAAATGCCCAGATAGGAGTGTCTGCATACGTGAACAGCAATATTAAATGTGCCAAAGATTGCAAAATGTGCACATGGTTCATGAGCAATTTTAATGTGATGGCATGAAATGTGACAGTGTTCACATAGACGTACGTAAGCATGTTGGGAACCTAATGTTGGAACTAATACCAAATGTGTTTCACATATTGAAAATTAGCCGGATCATGGAACTGACAGATCAAACAAAACTATATGCAAGTACCCAATACATGGAAGAGTTACTGAGTTCCTACCCCCATCATTTCATAACTTGATCCTACGAATGCCAATCGCGTCAACGACTCGGCCGGATGGGTCCACGCGGAGTTGGGTTTGAGTGACCGGGCCGTATGACCGGTCGACCCCGGAGCCATCGTCATCAGCCATGCAATGCACGTCAAGCTCAGCGCGCATTGGGTATGTTACCAGCAGCTTCCCCAGTTCTCATCAGTCTTCTGTCTGCCTAGTGCCTCCACGCCAGGGCTTCATGGCTTGGTACAAAAAGTCTAGGTCAAATCGAGAAACTATAGACCCTCGAGTGGGGATCCTATGAAAATTTTGCCGATTTAGATGTGACACTTCTCGGTACTCAATTATTCAATCATCCACCCATTGCTGTTCCAACCTCCGTTCCTACCTGAAATCGGTTGTCAGCTGTTCATAGTTCAGTGAACTTGGAAGATGGGTAAATATGAATGAATCATCTGGTAAGATAAAATCTTTTCTACACATGGCTAGTTGCATATCTCTAAACATGTATAGTTTATAGCGAACTAGCACGATATTCTGTCTAATTATATGGGAAACACCTTTAATCATATTTAATATTTTGGATTTGTACATGATATTAGATCAGTACAGGAAATAAAAGTTCAGACCGCGAGCTGACCGACCATCGTTGTACTAAGTGTAATGACCCTAATTTGTAACCTTGTGTAAATGAAATCCTTGATGACAATCGTGTCATAAAGTGAATTTTACCCTCACTCATTGCTGTATTTAGGAAAACTAAAATAGCTCAAATAAAAACCTTGCAATTTTGACCTAAACTCAGCTTGAATAAAATTTTAAAAACAAAATTCATCAAAAATCATCTTTGATAATTTTCATGAGTCCTAAACACCTCCAAGAGTGCCTTTGAAAATTTCAAGTGATTTGGATTCAATTTGCGTATTTGAAAAAAATGTTATTCAAACAAGTTTCAAATTGGAAGAACTGTAATATATTAATTGGGTGAATTTCCCTTTATTCACAATTTTTGAAATCTTGTATTTATGGCTCATTTCCCATACTGAACCAAAATATAAGTTTTTAATAAATGTTCGGGAATTATTCCACCTACTTACAGTTCAAACCTAAATTAAGTATTTTTGGATTTTTATTTCAATAACATTCAAATATGACTTATTTTAACCTGCAAAACTGTGTATAGGTCATAAATACTCTAAAGACCCTCTTTGAATTTTTAAATATTTTAAAAACTATTTTTAAATATTGAAACTTAAATCAGTATAGAAAAAAAAAGAGAAAGCCCTTACCTTGTTAGGCTAGTTTCCAGTCCAACTCCTCACGCACGCCAGGCAGGCCCACCATCAGCCTCGCCCGCACGGCGCTCGCTTCACCCCTCCCCCCTTGACCAGACCAATGGGACCTGCTGGTCAGGCATCTTCTTCCACGCGGCACGCACGCTCGAAGGCTAGCTGCCCCCTCCGAGCCGTTGTCTCTCCACTGTTGTGCTAGTTCACGTCCACCAGCTTTGTGTCCCCTCCTGCACATCCACGTGCTAGTCCCGTTGACCCAAGCTGATGCGGTCGATGCCATCGAGATCGCCCATCTCCGGTCATCAGTGTCCATTTCATCCCCTCTTCAATTGCGTTTCCTGCGAGCTCCCATCTCCTTGCCATCACACTCCTCTCAATCATGTGCATCTCTTCACACAGGAATGATGGCTTGCTGTTGAGTTCCGTGACTGGATCACCATCGGCACCGAGAGTTCTAGCGAGCCCCGCCATCAGCATCGCCGTGCACCTTTGTGTCCGACGGTGATTCCTGCCCCTAAGCTTGCCCATTCGGTTCACCTTTTCCTCCCTGAACCTAACTATGCCTTCCCATCGGCCAATGGCGCAGTAGATCACCGGCAAGCTGTCTTCATCTTCAACTTCCGCAGAGATCCACCGAGAGCTAGCATCTTCGCTTTGGTGAGTCCCAGCAACCCCAACTTTCCCTAGCTTCCTGTTATCCTCCTCTCTCCCCTAACCCTCTTTCTGTCCCTTGCACACAAGGTACGTTGCTACCTATTCCCGCAAGTGGGGACAGGCGGCGCTTACTCGGGATCACCAGGCTCTGCAAACCGCAATACAAACTGTGCCATCCGTACAACCGATCAATAACAGCTATTAGCAATGCTGCTCCTATGAATCAAACAAAATTCTTGATCCATGCAAACAACACACGCCCGTGGGGCTCACGATTACCAATATAAATCGGTAACTTATGCTTCTTGATAGATGGCTTGGGCTTGGCCACGGCCGTGGTTCTAAAAGATTCAACAGGTTGGTCGTGAGCCCCGTCAAGTGACTCTGTCTTTCCTTCAATCTTCTTCGAGTCCAAAGAAAGCACCCTAGAGTATGCATAGCTTCTTGCAACAAGTTGATAATTCTTTCAACACAACTCTTGATGAATTTGAAAATAAAATGTGCAATACTAAGCTGGTCCAGCACAAAAGCCACACAATGGACAGTGAATTGGACCAACGAACCTCATTAGCATCGAGAAAATCACATGAATAGCACTTCCATGGATAAAAAAAATCCTAGAATCCCTAATCTAAGCAAAATCATGCATTCATTGAAAAGATGGGGCTGAGCTGACCGGTGGCTGCATGAGAATACCAGAGGCCAAAGATAAGAGCTCCAGCCTGGTGGTGATGGGATAGACTTTGGAGCTCGACTCCATCCTCGTGCCGCTAAGATAGGCAACAAATGGGAGGGACGGGGCTGAGTGCAGGGGCTCCGGACCGGGAACAGGGAGCGTCTGGACAATGGGGAGGGGCTCCTAGCCAAAGACGACATCAACAGCAGTGCACCTAGGGTTCGCCCCTAGGACGTGAAAGCGAAGTGGAAATGGGCACCGTTGCGAGTCGACGTGGACGACCGAGGCGTCACCGTGAGAGAATAGCGCCCATGCTACAACGCTTCCTCTGTGAAGTGGGCGGATTAGGGGGAAGGGAGCAGGTGGTGGTGAGGGAATCCAGGCGGTAGAGGATGGTGCTCGGAGGGGCTGCGAGCCGGATGGAATGGCGGTGGCGGCGGTACACCTAGGGTTCGCCCTAGGTCACAAGAGAACAAAGGTTGGGAGGAGTGGAATGCACAATTTGGTAGGATGAGAGGAGGTCGGCATCACGACCCGCGAACCCAGATTAACCACAGGGCCGTGATTTTACATGCGGAGCAACTACCTAAGGACATTCAAACAACAAAGCCATCTAATTTGTTACAAACCCAACCCGCTAAATCATCCAGCGCTGCCGCCTACGTCAATTGTGGCCGTTCGCTAGAGAACGGATGTAATCCCGCACATGATATCCTGAGAGCGCTCAAAGTCTACTCCATCTTAATGTCCCTAATAGATAATATTGGGACTGTAATGGCATGCTGGTATTGAATTGCATGCACCAACCAGTTCACCCACCAGCTCAAGTTGAGGGGAGAGGATGGATATTATACTCCAACACTCCTCCATGGGGAGCAGAAGCGGGGCAGATCGCAATTATTTGTTGTGTTAATTGGATTTTGAACCCAAAATCTCTTAATTGCAAGTTTTGTGCACGTAACCAATTCACTCATTAGCTCAAGTTGAGGAGAAAGGGCAAGACATTATAGCCCAACACTTCTTCTCACATCCGGCTCCTTCAGGTCTAAGCATGGATTGAAAGTGGGCTCAATTTTTATTTTTTATTACGTCAGCCAAGCTTTGAACTCAAGACCTCTCGACTCTCATACCATATTAAATTGTATGCATGAACTAGTTTACTCATCAGCTCAAGTTAAAAGAAGATGATGGATATTATAATCCAAACATGATGAACTTCTTATCTTTGATTTAAAGAAGCCCAATACCTAAACAACCATAACAATATGCTTTACCACTGGGCCACGTGGGTGTTCCTGGGTTTACTGCAAATATAATAATTTAGCCGATGCAATCACATAAGAATGCGATGGATCACATTTATTGCTAATAACTAACTTTGCCGTGAGCCATCGGATCAACGTATCAATATACCCTGCAAAATAACTATGTTTTTTAGAACACTAATAACTCTGATTTTGGGGTATTGTTATTGTTAGCTTTCCCACAGGCAACCACAAGCTTTTATACCCAGACATTACTTTTTATGTCTCACTATAACTACCCTCAATCTCACAATACTCCGCTTTAAAATATATGTCTGTTAAAGAAATCAAGAGTGTAGATATTGTGTTGATTCCACCATATAGCCCTATTAAATTGATTTGGTAATGATTAAATAGTTATATTATATTATTTAATATGGATATGGATGGTCATTCCTCATTTGCTTTTTCTCAGAATCAATGCTTCACTAGTTTATGAGCATGGTGCATTGAGGACAATATGGTAAAATAGAGGAAGTAACAAGAAAATACGTCCTTCGAAAAGTCGGAAGTGCCCGGGGTTATGATGATCAAGCAACTCATCTAGACTTGACCCTATTTGTTTGGGTTGTGGATTTTTCAGAAGCAGCGGTTGGTCAAGATGACAACGGGGATGCTCCCTGGTAGGGTGATTGATGCCGGTCTAGTAAGAGGACTAGACGGTTGCAGTAAGTTTTCTCTTGCAAGTATTTCGAGGTTTATTGATCCTAAAGAAACGAGGTGGTGTGGAAACAGTCACGGCATTGAGATCGTTCGTGAGCATTTCAGTGAATGCCGGTGAATATTAATGTGTTGATTCGAAGATGGCTTGTTGCTCAAAGAAATTGTGGAGACAAAACTACACGAAAAATAATAAAAACTGAAATAAAAAATACGGATTAAAAATAGAGATTGCTAATATAATGAAGGATAGGCTTAGGAGTGAGCTTCACCTATAGATCAGAATATTAGTATATGGATGATTAGCACAATTATTATAGCATCCATAATCAAGATAAATAATCAAGTGGGCAACACGTCCATGAATCACCTGCGCTAACATCCGCCTACTCATAAGATCTATTCTTCAACCCCGTTGCCGACATCTGCCATGTCACCAGAATTATTAAGGCATGAGTTAGACCAACACATTAAGCATTGTGATTGTTCCTGGTCTCCCTAGAGTCTCATCGTGTTTCCATCCCCCTCACATCGTTGTCACTTTTGCTTCATAGGTAACACGAGTCCTTCCTAATGTTCACCTTGGGCGCCTATTATCAAGATGATCAAACGAGACAAACATATCGAGAAATTGAGATATAAAATAAACATATAAAAATCTTTAATTTACTAAGCTAATGCTCCTCACGAGCCATAGAAATTATCAAGATCAAATCAATGAAGAACATTGTAACAAGGAGGTAAAAGGAAAAAGTACTTCGATTAAAATTCTTAAACCATCTTACAACCTTGTTTCTTGGCAATAGTAATGGAGAGAGTACAAAAAATATGGTGGCTATGGTGGTGGCTGCATGAGGTTTCTCCTTCTCTTCCTCTTTTCCTTTACGGTCCTCCAGTCTCTCTCCCCTCTCTCTCTCCTCTTCTTCTTCTCCTCTCTTCCTATATAGATCAGATGTGCTGTTTAGGGTTTTTTGGAATGACCATTGCAATTCTCCTTGAGGATCCCTTAATGATGATTAGTCAGTTTGACATGGCGACGCCATACGACCTTGGTACGGGCGGCCACGGTCGTACCATTGGTCATCTTGCTCTCTGGTAACTCCATTTGGGGTCTCATTTCTTTGTGGGCACTCCTAAGACCATCTTTTTTCAAATACATCCATACATGCCTCCTTTTCCAGCAATGCTACACACATTTAGTCCATAAAGAGATATTTGCACAATCCAGCGACTAATTAGTCATTAGTAGCAGAAATCATGAATTATTCTAGCCAAAATGCATTCAATATGGATCAAACTTGAAGAAATAGATGAGGACAAAATGGACTCATCGCTGACCTTCTCAACCCCAATCCCTGAGGTCCATCTTCCCCGCTACCTATCCTTGTCCCTGTCCCCGTGCTTCGGTAGTGTTTGCCCCTAGCCATGTTTCCCGGCGGGTAACCCGACTCTAGTTCCTTGACGAGTAATTCAAGGATGTGTTGCTGCTGTCAGAGCTAGCAGACGATGCAGTGTTGTGGGACGTTGGTACACACAAGGAGGTGGTGGCCACGTTCCACATTGCAGTCGGCCGCTCAGGTGCGTCGAGGTCGAGAAGTGAATCTAGGAGGCAGGAGCATAGATGAAAGTGTAGGAGGAGGGCCGGGTCACCAGGTTTGGTGTTGAGGTGGTGAGGTGTAGCAGCGGCGCTACATCGTTGGTGAGGTGCAGCGTTGATAGCTCAGAGAGCCAGAGGCAAATGGGGAGGAGGAGTGAGCGAGTGTGGCAGCTATAATGGGGAAATGAGGAGATGCTGAGTTAGGGTTTTTGGGTTTGATGATTATGTTGGGTACCCCGACGGGTAACAGAGACAAGTAACAGGGTCCTGTCCCCGTCCCCGTCTTACCCACTGGGCAAGGATTTCAGCCATTAGCATACTCACGGGTGAAAATTTTCCCCAATCCCGGCTCCTATACTGGTAAACCCCCATCAGGGACACGGGTATCGGGTACCTGTTGCCACCTTGAACTATGGGTTGGTTGTGCCGGGAAATCTCATGTGTTAAAAAAGGGCACTTTGGAAACCTTGCTAGGGGCTAGAGGAGGATGGCCTAGAGAGACGGAGGATGATGAGGGCTCAGTGGGAGTGGCCATCGACGAGGTCAAGCTTCAGTCCTATTGTCGGTCGTATCTCAAGACGTCGGTTCGCTATTGCACAAGAGGACGGGAAGAGAAATGGAGGTGCAGGGAGATCAAGGTATCTATTGGTTTTTGTATGAGTGGTAATTTTGGTGTAATTACTTGGTTTTTGAGGCACATAGTGCTGCCTCCCCACCTGCAAAAGCTAGGTAAGCAGGTCGCTTCCGACTTCCTGTAAAAGGGTGAGGTGGCTTCCGATCAAAGAAGCATGCACCACTATAGGAAGGGTCATACAGAACCTTTAACAATAGACAATTCACTAAAATCCGTACATGATAGGGCAGTTCACGGATGGCTTTTACGAAAATTGATATCACAGACCTTTTTTCAAAACAACCGTCTGTAAAAGCCTACACATCACGAACAATTATTTTAAAAAAACTGTTTGCAATGTCATCACATATGTTTTTTTTAGAAAAATCATTTGTGGTTTGGACTAGCCCAATTGACACATTTAAGATGAAACTGCCCCCAAACCGACCCAATTTCCAGCCTCCCTGCCTCAAAACCCTAAGTCTCACTGGCGCCTCCCTACCTCCCTCTCACTCTCTCAACTCTCCTCTTCCTCCTATAGAACTCGACCCCTCTCTCCCTCCTCCTTTGCCAGCGTCTCTCCCTCCCCTGTTGGCACCTCTCCCTCCTCCTCCCCTCCTCCTCCAGGTGAGTTTGTCGTGGAGTGAGATGGACCCGTGGACATGCCCGCTGTCATGAAGGGCGACAGGACCAATCTATGCACTGCCACCCTCAACACGGTTGGATCCGGCCGCTGCCACCCTCGACGCGTAGTGTGTTGGCCAGGTCAGGGCGCCACTGTCCTCAATGCGAGCCGGATCTGGGTGCCGCTGCCCTCGCCGCGGCTCACCACGACTGGAGCCAGATCATGACAGCGATTTCAATGCCTTTGGCAAGCGACAACGAGGTGGCGTCGATGGTTGGAGACGCGGCGGCGGAACCAGGGGTTGTGACCGTTATTTTTTAATTTTTTTATTCAAATCATAGAAGTTCTAGATGAACTATTGGTGAATTGCTTTCCTTATCACATATCTTCTTTTTACAGACGGTTCAAAAAATCATAATGTGGATCTTTATATATAAAAGTTTCTAGGATTCCAGCATTCCGATTGGTCCACGTGGCGCAGTATGGGTCGTCCGATCTCTCGTGTACGGTCCAGACTTGCGTTGATTAATGGTTTGCACTATTCATACAGGGTTTGTACTGTTCATCCGACTCGCAATGAATAGTACTAGGGTTGTACTGTTCATCCGACCCGACCCATAATGAATAGTCCCAACCTATTACTATTCACACCAACCCGTTACTATTCACCACAACCTAAAAATATATACTATATCCATTTTGATCGTCTCGACGCCCTGATTCCATTTTTCTACTCCTTTTAAACTAAATCTCACTCCTTAATACTCTAATATTCAAAGAACCCTCATCTTCCTAATTATGGTCCTATGCTCTATTTCTTTTACATTTTGCTCCCAGTTATCATCAATTGAGTCAAGACTTAGCTAAACTAGATAGTGAATTAGATGTGACGATGTAATTTAGCCTCGCGCAGATGGCACTGTAATTAAGCCTCGCGCAATTGCGCCAGGTATTGTTGTCTAGTGTCTATAGTAGTAACAATGGAAAAACAGCTTCTTTTGTTGGGCTTCCACTTATTTCCGTGAAAAGCCAGTTCAAAGTCTAAATAAATAGGGCTTAATATGCTAGCAATAAGAAATTAGTCAACTCCTGATATCCATATCGCTAAATCTCTTAACTGTTTCCCCTCGCAAAAATAAAATAAAATCTCTTCACAGTTTTGCAAGACTGGCGAAAATGCACATTAATCGTACCAATTTTGCATGATTAAACTAATCCCATTTCTAAACATGAGGCACGTTAATTTGAGTTGAGACTTCCGATTGGCACTCTTTAATCTTTAATTGGTTAATGCATGGCACGGGATGATATTAACGTCAGCGTCAGTGTGCAATGAAGCAGGGGCGATACTATGGGCGACTAGTAACCTAGCTTGACTTCAGTGGCTGAAAGAAATTGTAACAATCTGTGGGCTAGCTGTGGCCCAGTTAATACTAACGCATTGAGTCTAACAGGCTCATTCTTGGCGATTTTGATGCAGTAGTTGCCGCCAGGAGCACATAATGAGCGCGCGTATGACTATAATTCAATTCCGGTTTCTGCGAAAATGAAGTTATTTTGGAAAATAAAATGGAATTGGTTTAGTTATCTACTTAATCACACGCAATAAGTTTACGGACCCAGAATGCACTAGCTACGTCCCTCTAGACACACTATCCACAAGCTACATCATTTTCCTCTAGAATGGAAAAGTAGAAAGTTAATTAATCACCGTTTACTTCAGTATAGTACTGCTTGAGACTTGAGTATGTATATAGTACTGCTAGAGTATGGCCGTATGGGGACTGAGTTGTCTAATCTATTAATAACAGTATCTTAGTTCGTAAGTAACACATCCATGCATGTAGCTGTGCCTTGCAGATACGCAACTGAATGCTCACTGGCCATGTGCTCCATGTGTCGGACATCTTTGCAGAAAGGATGGGCAAATATTATCTGAATACAGCCTTGTCGATCGTAAACTTTGCTTCATTAATGAAGAAAAGATAATCAAGAGCATCCGGCTTGATTAGTTCTCGTATACACAATTCGAATCCTTCAAATTCCTGCCGTCTCTCTTACAATAATTGGAAATCGTCCAACATGACATACTGGAAATGATCAATTTTGAAGAGTTCTAATAAATTTCGTTGGAAAAGATCGACTTCCGGGAGATTTGAGAACTGGTACGTGTTGATTTGAGAACTGGTACGTGTTGGAACCCTTACTTTATTTGTAAGTAAGACTATAGCCAAGCTTAGCTAGCTCCCGGATCCAAACCTCGGACAAAACCAGTCCAAGCCAAGCAAATCCTCGGCGACGTGCCCCACCACGGAATAAACTATCCCGGAACGAGCGCCTAAAATCAAAAAACGCTGCAGCAACGGACGTTCCGTCATCTGGTAGGAGCGCGCCTGCCGTCCGGGCGGAGCATTCCCACGGGGCGACCGTGTCCTCCTCACGCAGCTCTACTTAATCCTCGCACCATCGCCATCCCCGTCTACTTCCCCATCTAATTACTCTCCCCGCTCCCTTAATTAATCTCCCAGGCTCTCCCGAGCTGAGCCCACGGAAGAGAAGAGACCGCCAGTACTATATAAGAAAGTTTGTGAGTTGCGACCATACCAACCAACCCAACCAAACCTGTACCCGCAACCGCGTCGACGAGCTGGTGCTGCCAGAGACGAAGTACGCCATAGACGAGAAGGGAAGCCAGCTCGCGAATCATCCCATGGCTTGCCTGGTCTTATAAGGGCATCTCTGAGGAAAGCGAAGCTGCCTTCACGGTTGCAATTCAAGAAGCCGAGCTAGCTGCTGAGTGTGGGTAACAGTATCGATCGATGGTTGCGCAGAAGGCGTCTTGGCTGCCGGTGGACTTCCGGCTGCCGGCCGGGCCGCAGGTGGCGCTGGGGATACTGGCTTTCGAGGCGGCGGCGGCCATGTCGAAGCTGCTGTCGCTGCACCGGTCGCTGTCCGAGCAGGAGATCGCCAGGCTGCGCTCCGACGCCATGCGGTCGCAGGGCGTGGCGTACCTCAACTCCACCGACCAGGCGTTCCTCCTCAGGCTGGCCTGCGCCGAGCTGGTCCTGTCACTCGACGCCGCGGCCGCCGCCGTCGCGCGGCTCGGGCTGCGGTGCGGTCTCGACTTCGGCGGGGTGTACGCGAACCTCAAGGCCGGCGCGCCCGACGCGCGGCTGGACCCTCTCGTCGCCAAGGGGCTCAAGGTGAAGGCCAAGAAGATGGAGCGGCTCGTCGCCGGCACGTCCAAGCTGTGCTCCGAGATGGAGGCGCTCGACGAGCTGGAGGCCGCCGAGCGGAAGCTCACCTACCGGGAATGGAGCCGCCTCAGCGGGCCGATCCCGGCGAAGCTCGCAGACCCTCCGCCGGCCGGCGATTCGCTCGGCGCTGACTCGCTCCGGCAGGAGATCAAGACGCAGCGGCTCAAGGTGCGGCGCCTCAAGGAGGAGTCCCTGTGGAGCCAGAGCTACGAGAAGGCCGTCGGCCTCATGGCGCGCGCCGCCTGCGCCGTGTTCGGTCGCCTCTGCACTATCTTCGGGCAGCACGTGCCCGGCCTTCCCCCGGCGATGCCATCCACCGCCAGCGACAGCGTCCAGGCCCGATTGTCCAAGCTGCTGAACCCGCGGTCGGGGAAGGCGAAAGCGTCGTCGGGGCCGATCACGCGGAGGGACGGGCCGTCCCGAGTTCACGCGCCGATGTTGAGCAACTCATGCCCGATCATCGGCCTGAGGCCGTCCGGCCGGAATCCCGCCACTGACTGGCGCAAGCTCCTCGACGCGCCTCCCAGCACCGTCGGCGGCGCCGGGCTGGACCAGCAGTACGCGAACGTGATCGTCTCGGCGGAGCAGCTGCTGCAGATGGAGGCCGAGGGGCGGCAGGAGGAGGCGAACGCGGAGCGCGCGGAGATGTACGAGATGCTCCCTGGGAAACTCCGCGCGGCGGTGCGGTCGAAGCTGCGGGACTGGTGGCGGGACCCGGGTCCGCTCGACGCCGGGCTGGCGCAGGGGTGGAAGGACGCGGTGGACCGGATCATGGCGTGGCTGGGGCCGATGGCGCGCGACACTTTGCAGTGGCAGGCGGAGCGCAACATGGACCGGACGCGGCGGTTCGACGGCGGGACGCGGGTGTACGCGCTGCAGACGCTGCGGTGGGCGGACAAGGACAAGGCCGAGGCGGCCATCGTCGAGGTGCTCGTCGCGCTCAGCTGCGTCTGCTGGTACGAGGAGCGGCGGCGCGGCTCCGTCCGCCTCTGAATTCGATTGAACCGTTCAACCATGGGGAACATACTTCTGTCTAAAGCCTTTTTACTTAGGTTTTTCTTCGGTTCGTTTGTCAAAGCTTTGATTTGAAGAGTTGAATTTTTTGGGGATTGTTAGATCAGGTTAGAACAGGAGGACTGTTCAATGGGTTAGGAACGAGACCGACTGTAGTAGCCGTAATACTGTAGTTTGAAAGTTGGATGTCAGTGGTCTGAGGCTCACTTGCCGGACGTGCGTGTCGGTCACACATTGGTGACAGCGTCCGGTGTATAAGATGTCACACGAAAAGATTGTACAATCGATTGATTCTTTGAAATTTGTTTGTTCAAGCAAAGCAGGAAACTTTTACCGTCACGGGTTGTCTTTTTCTTTGCAAGGTGGTAGACTGGTAGGCAAAGTCTTAGGCGCTCAGCAACCGGCGTTGAATAGTTTGATGTTTATCTTCCACACGGTGAATGTGTCTAGCTATTTAGAAGAAGTGCGGTACAATCTTTGACATCCTCCCGAAGTTTAGGTTCTACGTGGAACACATGAATGAATGAATTTCACAACAATAAGATTCCCTAGTACAGGGAGTAAGGATTTTTGGCTCCCGGCTCCAACGAGTCCTTTATTTTTTATTCTTCAACATATGTTGTTAAGTTTTACAATAGGCCAAAATAGCAACTATTTATACAAGCAAGGATTTTATGCATATGATAGTATATACATCCACTATTTCTAAAAATCTAAAATTCACAATTAAAGTTTTAGAAAATCGAAAAAAATTGTGCACGTACATTATGGGATGCGTATACACTTATAAGTTTTGGTGAAAACATATGACTATTTCTAACCTGTGAAAAAACAAGAAAGGACATTGTACAATAGTGAATAGCAACATCTCACAAACATCATACATCCATTATTTTTCATTGGTCGCAAATGATCATATTTTTCACCAAAAATTACTGGTATACTTCGTGCCATACATGTGTGATTTTTTTATTTTTTTCTAAAACTTGTATATAGAGTCATGTTTTTTTAATGGAAGCTCGTGGGTGCACATAGTATGACAACATGAAGATGTGCATGAATGCCTTTATTTTTTATTTATATTTTACCACCGAGAGTTGGCGAGCCTTGTTGGGCATTTCGGTAGTACATGTATGCCTCTTTCTTTTCGATTTTTAGGCTGGCTTATGGCTCCAAGAAGCCACAAGGCAAAAAGAAGAGCTAGCGGTGGAGTTAAGCTCTCTGGAAATCCCGTTGGTAGCAAGAAGCTACGAGAAACCAGCTTCCCAAACTTATGGTCCTCAGATTTTTGAAAATGCCCTCTGAGTTGGACAACAAATTACTAGATTGTGCCATGGCGTACCCCTCAGCCCCGAGCGTTCGCTTTCTCCTCTCCCCGCACCCAAGGCGCTCTGCCGCTTCCGCACCCCCACCCCTTCCACCACCCGAGCTCGCCGTCCCACCGGCCTTGACACCGACCACCATCGCCTCCCTGCCCCTTCCGCCACCTTGCCCTGTCCGCCTCCCTCCCTCGTACTTTTCCCAGGCGCAGATCTCGGTCTCAGCCTCGAGCCCCGTTTGCCCCACCCGCCTCCCCCCGCGTCCGATCAGCATCGCCCTCCACCGCCCCGAGCAGCCGCCACTGGCCCTCCATTATTGTATATGATAGATTATGAGATAGATTATTGGATGATGTTTTTGCTTGTATGTGTATGCAAAAAATTGAAACCCGGTAGTGATAAGATGATGTGTATTCTTGAATGTGTATCAATTTGTGTATGAAAAAATTTGATATTGGTGTATGTCACCCCTGTTGATTAGATATGCAAAATTTTGGAATTGTGTTTATTTGCATGCACCAAAATAGTTGAGAAGAACGATATTAACAATTAAATAGAGCACAAACAATTTCAAGAGTATTACAGACATTGCACCATTCACCTCAGCAAAAAGAAGGGGATTAGGGCTTCTTCCCACCGAAACTTATGCGGAACGTTAAGGTTAAGCCGATTTCTATATAAGACTAAGCCGAAAAGAAGGGGCTGTAGTTTTCTATAAAATTTATATAGTTCAAACACACCCTAAAATACTATAATTATGAGCAAAATAGTCCGTTTGAAACGAAATTTGGCTTTGACTATCGCACACTATGAGATTCAGAATGATCTCTTTTCTTTTACAAATATGGCCAAAAGAGGCAAACGGTTCCTGCGATTCCATAAAGAAGATTAGGCCAAAAACTTTATAAAGCATGGGTGATTAGAGGATTATTGTGCAAAAATCCCGATAACAGACAAACCACCTAACTAAACTAGGGCTAAAACAATGCCCGACGAAACAAACAAATCAGCAAAGTCGATCTAGCATGACACAAGAGACAAAAAA
Organism: Stipa capillata; assembly: GCA_019208055.1. Classification (NCBI taxonomy): domain Eukaryota; kingdom Viridiplantae; phylum Streptophyta; class Magnoliopsida; order Poales; family Poaceae; genus Stipa; species Stipa capillata. The sequence goes on along the minus strand of JAGXJF010005803.1, from coordinate 69,427 downwards.
AAACCCTACGCTGAAGCACATCATCGTCATCACCCTATTACATCCGCGACAGGATGACTTCGATTTCGCTACTGCAATGCCGTCAAAGAGGATCTCTCCGCTTGTCGTGCTAGACCTAGGACCACTGCGGCCACGTCCGCTGGCAAAAGCTTTCACCTGGGAAGCACCGAGGCCCAGAGCTAGGAGTGAACGGAGCTCTTCAACAACACCATCAAGTAGGGAATGATGCGCATGGACGCCGTCGTCACCGGCACTGACCTCTGTCGGGACAATATTTTCACCCAGAGCGTCGCACCCCACCACATCACTGAACCCCTAAGGCGGGGGTCAGCCACGCTAGCAGCCACCGCGACCACCCCATAACTGGCCACCCATGGTCCATGAAGGGTTTGAACAGACTCTTCAACTACTCCTCCAAGGAGGGGCCGCATCCTCGTTGCCGACACCGTCTTGTGACAAGACAAGGCTTTCGCTTAGAGCGTTTATCCCCAACCCACTGAACCTGAGGGAAGGGTCCAGTCACCATTGGTCCAAAACCGGGCCGCAACACCGCCGTAAACCTGCCTGCATTGGATCTGGAGCTTTAGCAGCCGCCATCATGTCCATGACCACGTGCTCGCATGCCACAGCCTAAACAACAAGATGTCAGGAAACCACCGGCCACCGCGCCACCACGGACCACGCTGGCCTAAGCCTGCAGCCTAGCTCCAAGGGCCACCACCATTGACCTACCCAAGGCCACACCGACCAAGGCCGTCGATGTGCCCCGAGCCACCATGTCGTAGCTCCGTGCCGCAACCGACAACCAGGCACGACCGCCTCCGATGCACCAAGCTGCCCAGGATGGTAGCCTTCACGCCAAGACTAGCCAGATCCGAAGATAACACAACCCAAGCTACACGGGGTTCTTGCAGCCGCTCCACCAATGGAGCCACACCGAAGACGCCACACTGTTGGGGTACTGCCCCGGCCACCACTAGGCCCATGTACAACGGCCATGAGGGCTAACGCCGCCGCAAACCAGGGCTACCACAGTAGGAGCCCTCAGCCACTGCCATGATGGAGCCGCTGACGAGCCATCGTAGTTGACGCCCCCAGCCGCCTGGTCGAAAGCTGCTGCAACTGCCAACAATAGCAAACCACCGCGGCTACCACACCGGTCACGCGCCTCGCCACCGCCAGCCCCGCAGATACCCAAAACCACAAACGTGTCGCTCGGACCCAAAGACGCCGAGCCGGTGGACCACCGTGGGCCAAAGGCCACCACTAGCCACAAATGCACCGCCACACCCCATCCACCGCAAGCGCCGCCACGCCTACCATCGCCACCACCATCCATTGTGAGTGCGCCTCCTTGCCCCACCATCTGCAAAGCAGCGAGCACGCCACTACAACCAACACCTTGCCCCCCCCCCACCCCTTCAGATGTAGCGCCCGCGCTGATGGCAGCGAGGAGAGAGGCGTGGGGGGTTTTGGGGGTTTCAGTTGGGGCGTCCCGAGAGCGACACGGGAGGCTAAATTTTCATTGCTATGGATCAGAATCTCTGTTAAGTGGCTTAATTCATTTACAGTCGTAGTACGTTCTTAATGGCATGACACCGAACACTCCTGAGTTCACACGCTGCTTATCTTAATCGCCGCAGTTCGGTTGTTAACAGGCCATAAACAATTTGGGTAGTTCCACGATTAGGAAAGCCTAAGCATTTTTCTAGGGATATCTTAAAGAAGCTACAACGAAAAGGAACGAACCAACTCACAGGAATGGTGTAATTCACATGGCTCGAAACTAATCTATAACTTTCCCTAGTTTAGTGGACAATCCACACCTCAGAACAAAAGGGTTGCTAGTCAAAGAAAGGAAGGGCGTGCCAGTTATTAGGTCAGCCAAGAACATGATATGTAATCCTATTGGCCACTACTAATCCTGTGAGCCTAAAAATATATTCTTAAACCTTTAGCTTTCCGCAGCAAGCCATCTCCACCTTAGTTTGGTCAATACGCACTACCTGTTTCCCGCGCTTAGAATAGTGCGCTCGTCAAAACGCACTTCCCTCACCGCGTTTTATGGCCATCAAAGCCGTATTGTATTCTTTGTCAGGCTTGCATGCAGTTGACAAGCTCAATTTAGATAGATGGTTGCAGATTTGCAGCAGGCTCAGCAGAGAACGCGCAGATGCAGATATGTGCATACAACTCACTCGCACCAATCATTCTGCTCGCACAATAATTAGTTAGCTGTTGACCTTTTTTCTGGGTGCCCTGTGAAGCATTTCTGTGGGGTCTACTGCGTGTAATGTACTCCCTCAAAGATGTATTTGATTTGATCAATAATTAATTTATTAATATGTATTTTATATGATATAAAATCGATATCATTATATTCATATTTAAAAGTATTTATTTATGATTATGATTATGATTTTGTATCATATAAGCCGTATATTAATGCAGTAATTGTTGGTCAAAAGTTTTATTTTAGCCAATTAAATTCGTCTATATACCTGGATGAAGGGAGTATTACGGAGAATGAAACATCAGAATAGAGCCGGCGCAGAATACCAATAGAGTATTAAATTTAGGAGGAACATGCAAATCATGTACTCCCTCCATATCACAAAAATGGACATTAACACGGTCTTTAAAATGTAACTTTGACTGCTAATTTCTATTGTAATATATGTATGTAACCCAACAAATAATTAAAATATTATAAAAATACTTTTTGAAACAGGTCTATACATTTCTCAAGTACCAAATCTAATTATTCAAAACAATATCAGTAGTCAAAGTTTTAAAATTCAGCTGAAATTATGTCTAAAACATCACCTTTTTTGTGACACGGTGAGAGTAGCTGAGAAGATGACATGGGGATGGAGATCGGATACTTGTGTTAATATCTTACGTTTGAGGTAAATATCAGTTGCATTGTTTTGAATGGTTGCTAATTAGGTCGCTGTAGAGGACGGGTTGTTCAGCGAGTTCAGTGTTTTTGTTTTTGTTTTTTTGGTTAGTTGCTACATGCACGGCAGTAAAAGCTAGCTAAGAGCCTAAGACTCTCAACTCTGCCCACAGTTTAACCCAGCATCTACAAGGAAATAATAGAGTTATGATAATGAAAGGACCTCATCCATTGATGGATCAAGGGATTTCTTTGTTTAGGAGAAGCACATACCAAGTCAACTCAACAAGCTTCTGTCTCAGATGAGATGACATCTCTCCAAAGTAGTTAACAGAAAATTTTCCTAGAAAAATTGTGGTACAGCTAATTCATGTGTAATGAATGTTGGTCAGAGCGGTCGGATATTGCTTGTGTTGCAATAATAATCTCAGCACCGAACAAGAGGAGCCGAAGCTTCCGAGTGCCGGCCGCTGACTCCCGAGCGAGATGCAACGGGAATACCACGTCCCTAGCGAACCTCAGCGATCCGGGGCTGGTGGCCACCGCTCTCGCTTGCCGACTCACCCGAGCAGAAATTCCTTCACTGGCGACGCCATCTTCCTGTGCCCCTCCCGAGAATCACGAGCGAACCACGAACGAGAACAGGACATAGCAGCACGGAAACCCGAATCAGAACATCACAGAACCAGAACCGAACTAGAACAAGAACCAGCACGAGAACCAGAGCAAGAACTCGATCACCGGAACAAGAGCTCGATCCCCGGATTGCTGTCCCTCACCGCCGCCTGCGACACGGCCCTCGGCCGGCGGTGAAGAGAGCGAGCAAAGCGCACCGTTCCAGGAGGCTACTCGTCCCTCTTTATACCCCGTTCGAGCCCCTGGATGGCCGCCACATGCCCCCGATGAACCGCGTCGGCTAAGAGCACGAGAAGCTTCACCCAAACCCATGCCAACTACAGCCGGTTCCTTCTCTCCCGGCGGCGAGAAGAACAGTGAGGAACCCTAACCCAGGAACGGATGCGTGACACGTGTCGAAATCAGACGGGCAGTACTGCTTCAGTGAATCTGCCTCCAATTGGGCCAGGTCCAGCGTTTCTCAAAACTCCAGAACGGGGCAGCGCCGAACCAGGTGGCCCACGAAAGGAAATCTTGCCTCTCCATTTCCGGCCCTTCTTTCATTCAGAATGGGCTGGCGAGTTGCAAATTAAAACAGAAGTAAAATTGTGCCTAATTAACCACTAGTGATCAGTTGTATGCCAAAAATACTTCGGTTTTACCACGAGTTGGACCGAGAATTGCACTAAGAGCATCCACAGCAGCTTCTCCAAAATCTATTCTCTATATCTCCATATAGAGAGCTTCTCTAAAAGATTATTTCCCTATATTTCGTGCTCCAACAGCTTCTCTCTATATCCCACCATCCCATATTTTATTTATATTCTATAACTACCACTTTATTTTCAACAGCTATTTTTTGTAACGGATATTTTGAACGGCGATTATTTCCAAACAACTATTTGTTCGATCGACTAATTTTCAATGACTATTTATTTGCACAGCTATGATTCCTTAATAGAAGGCATAAGGACAGCTATTTGCACAGCTATGATTCCTAAACCCTAGAATTTGCACAATGTCATCACTGTCATTTGAATGTCATTACACCATTGACACCCACCATTGACACCCATCAGATGCCGGACGTAATACTTCAGACAGAGAACCAAACTGAAGAGAAAACAAACACACGATCACTTCATCCCTTCAATCACCATTCAGTAGTGTGTTCAGACTTCAGACAAAGAACAAACTGAACTGGACAGAACAAATGTTCTCACATGAGCAGCACATCGAGGAATTCCTGATTTTATCCTTGCTATCTACAAACAAGGAGCTGATAAAGCCATCCACTTCAACTTGATTCTTGCTGGCAGGGATAATACCAGTCTATATAATTTTTTCTACTAATCATCCTTGGAATTGCAAAACAGCAAGATACAATGTTGGCTCATCCACGAACTCCGCTATTTCAAACTTGTTCCCAGTTGCACCCTTCTCCGGAGAAGACCTGCTCGGTAAATCGGAGGATACAACTTCTGAATGCTCTCTGCGGTGTTGCTCCAAGACTCTGCCTCCCTTGAACTCCATTTTATGTCGTCAAACTGCAACTCTAAGAGTTAATTTGGACATTCCTCATTGCACTGAAGCTATAACATGAGAAAAATTCCAAGACCCAGCAGAATGATACAACTGATGCAGCACAACTTGATTGACCCGCATCTAGTAAATTTGAAGAACGCACACATACACGCATCTAGTAAATATATTTACAAACAAGAACAAATCCAGGAAACCAGCAAAGAGAGATGAGATACAGAGAGTAGAGCATGAATCAACGATTAGCATAGATGTGGACTAGCATTGCATACTGGAATAAAAAGATTGTGATTCCCTCTGAGATTGCGATGAACTTACGCGCATCAGCCAGAGTTCGCGAGAATAGCACCGTCTTGGAGTCGGAGTTCTTGGTTGGGGCCGAGGCAGGCCGGAGGTTCCCCGTGAGGAGGTTCAACGAGAGCTCGACGAACTGGAGGTTCTCGCCGTAGGACACGTTGCCGGAGAGCAGCCCAGTGAACCTGTTCCCGGCGATGCTGAGGTACACGATGGACGGCAGGAAGAGCCGCTCCAGGAGGTAGCAGGAGGCGAGCTCGTCGGTTGGGAGGCCATCACTGAACCTGTTGCCGGCAAGCCGTCCGCCGCGGCGGCCTCCGAGGACCCGGCTCCATGGGGCCGCGCCACGGCCCATGAGCTTGAGGGGGACGGATCCGGTCACCGGGGCTCAGATCAGCACGGATCCAAGCCGCCTCCTGCAGCTCCCCATGCCTCACCCTCATCGCATCGCCCCCTCTCTTCCCTGCTGCCCTCGTCGTTTGCGACCAGAGCGGGACGGATCCGGTCACCAGGGCTTAGATAATCACGGATCCAAGCTGCCTCCTCTTCTCTGCTGCATGGAGGACCCCAAGCTCGACATCGGCCCTGACCTCACCGTCCCCACCTTTTCATCCTCCCTCAATCCCACTACTACCTCCTCACCTGAGCCGCCCACAAGCACACCGGTGGAGGGCGATGGAGGGGAACAAATCGATGCAGATCTGGTGAAGGGCGATAGAGGGGACCGCGAAGACGAGCTCGTTGGAATCGGTGAGCGCGGGACGGAACGCTCCACGAGCGGCAGTTGCGCGGATGTAGAACCGGAGAGGATCGCTAGAAATGGGGAACGACGGAGAGGAGATGCACAATAGGACGCGATAGGGAGCCGGATGCAGAAGCTGCTGGAGGGTTTTTCTTCACTTTAGCTAAATTATAGCTATGGAAACCGGATGCAAAAACTGCCATGGATGCTTTAAGTCCCCGGTTTTATCACGGATGGAACATGAAAATTTACTATTTGTGGTACGAAAATTTTGCTAAATTCACGGTTTTTACCATAAACGAAAGATGCGGCCATCTAAGAAGACATCAACCTTCTTCTATGACCTCCGACCACTATCTCATGCTTGCAGGTTAAGGAGGCTAATAATCTCAGCACTGACAAGGGGCTCCTCCCTAATAGTATCAACACTAATGAAAGCCAAGAAAGGAAAAAAACAAAATAAAAGAAAGAAGTAAAACAAAAAAAAGGCATGAATCAGGTCCACCAAATATACCATAAATCATGGACCAAACTTCCCTCATCCTCGTGCCCCAAGTCTATGAACCTAATTAGACTAAACTAGTCATACTTTCCCTTCCATGAAGAGCATGAGGGTCTTTTGCCCCCATCCCTTGGGCTATAAAAAGGCACCCCATGGGTCATTGTAACTGACATCTCATTTGGAATATAAGCTCTCACCTCTTCTAGGTTGGGACGACATTCCTCAAGAGGTCTCTCTCGTGTTCGAGGACCCATCCATAGACATAAGAGAAGTCCTTCTAAAGTCCAAAGACGCTATCCTAGTCGAGGATCTGAGGAATCTAAGTCACACCCCTCCACGGGGTTACGCCTCCTCGAAATCAAATCCGGTTAAAAAAACATCACTGTGTCACTTGTGTTAGTGTTTGACGTCTAACATCACAGTCATGGTCCACGTCATTTGACTTACCCAATACTCTCGACAATTCTCTCATGCTCGACACGTATCCCTCTCTCTAAGTCATTTCTGACAGCGACAATGGCTCCTTATGCCAATCAGTTTTCGGGTACATCGCTCAGATTTCAGAGAGTAAAATTTCTTCTAAGTTCAGCACGACCGACACCCATTAGCATGAGGGAAGTTGCCATGAAATTGACACGACGGAATAGCACCTTATACATGAGGCAGAACATGCCGTGATATCCGGGAAGTATGCACCCCAACAAGCTGCGTGACTGAATCTCAACATTAACTCTGGAGAAGAATTTACAATTCCTTAGCTACAGCATTGTACTACTTGCTACCTTCAGAGAACAATTTAAACATCAGGAACTCACATAAAACTTGAAATCAAGGCACTCCGAGTGATTCTTGGGTTTGGGAAGCATGGGCATACTTTATTAGCTGTATTTCACTACGTCGTAGGAAAAGCCTCTTTCATGAGAAATCATCCATGAAAGACACTCCAAGTGATCCTGGAGAGTTCGAAGAACATAATGAATTTTCCTTTTATGAATAAAATCATCCTTTTCTTTAGCTCTTTGTCTTCCTTAGTTTACTGCGGCTGCATTTCCTTCCTGAAGCAGGCAGCTAAGCAATTGCAATAAAAATCAAGGCAAAACAATCAGTTAGTGAACTTTGGAGATCGAAAATAAAATAGAAAGGTTAGACGTTGTGCCTTCGCTAGCTACATGAATGTGGAAGATATTACTAGATTCAGAGTAGTCAAAACTCCCAAACCACATAATCAACGGAGTACGAAGTACCAACTTTTATGTATGTTAATTCTATGAAAGAACATACTCTCTCCATCTAAAAATGTAAGATAAATTTTGATTGGTTAATATAAGACTTTGACCAATAATTACTCTATTAATATACGCTCTATGTGATATAAAATCATAATCATAAGTAAGTACTTTTGAATATGAATCTAATGATATCAATAACATGTTACATAAATCACGTATTGATAGAGTAATTATTGGTCAAACATTGTCTTAACCAAACAAAACATGCCTTATATTTCTAGATAGAGGGGGTATCATGTAAAGAGCAGTCGTTTCCTCAACAAGGATTAACAGCTTCACAAAGCATCAATTCCTCATTGAAATGACCAATTCATTTCAAGATCAAGTTGGTCCCAAGGTGCCAAGTAATACTACCAAGTACCGACCATACATCCAAATGCTCTACTTCAGCAAAGCAAAATCTAGAAAACTCCAACAACCAATCACAGTTAGTTATTATATATGTCAAGGCAGCAGAACTTCCGTCAATGAACTGAAATGGTCTTTAAGAGAAGATGGTGTGGACATAAGTTCCGTGCGTGACATGTACGACTAATTTTTGCCATGTACTGATAAACTTTTGATTTCAACAACAATGAATCATTGGTGGCAAATATAGAATTTGGCTTTTTAACAACCAAAGAAAGAAGGAAGTCATGCAAAAATTCAGCAACTTTTCAGAATTATCAACAAATTGCCAAAAGAAACTCCCTATTACAAGTGTAAACTAATCAGCAAACTTTCCCCAACACCTTAAGCTCTTGGGTTCACTTGGTGGTGTATGAAACTGAATATTACCTGTACCTGAAATGTCTCCCAATAGGTGTGATTTGACAGTAGATGTAATGGAAATTCCATTTTTCAAACGACAGGGTGGGTTCAATATTTTGGAATCTCTTATAGTGGTTTTCATTTTTTCAACGGGAAACAAATATTTAAAACGATTTCCAGTGAGAAAAAATCGCAAGGCAATCGAGCTTATTGCTTAATCGCATCCGAGTTTCTCGTAGGAAAGAAACGGGCAGTAACCGTTCCGGTTCGCGGTGTCTGGAGGCGGTTGGGCGCCGAAGCGGGAAAAGTACGGCGGCGGCGGCGCCTGAGGCGGAGGCGTGGCTGCGGCGCCGGTGCACGTGCGCTTGAGGTAGAGGCGGTACTTCTGGAGGTGGCTGGCGACGTTCTCCCGCGTGAGGCCGTCGACGTTCATGAGCCACAAGATGGCCTTGGGCACGGCGCCCTTGTCGCCGAGGTGCGCGACCGCCTCGACGAACCGGTGGTGCAGCTCCGGCGTCCACACCATCCTCGCCTTCTTCCGGCCTCGCGCTGCCCCGCCCCCGGTGGCAGCGTCCTCGGTCTGCCTCTCCCCCTCCTCCTCGTCCTCCTCGTCATACTCGTCGAAGCGGGACGAGAGGTGGGAGGTGGGGGAGTCCTGCGCGAGGCGGGCGTCGGCGGAGGAGGGGAGCACGTCCGCGAGGTCGATCCCGAAGGCCGCGGCGAGCGCCGGTGGGATGAGCGGCTGCGAGACCGGCATCAGCTCGCCGACCGATGGGAGGCCGAGCTCCCACTCGGGCACACGGCCGCACCACGCGCCGGCGGCGTCCACCATGTGTCGCCGTGACGAGGAGGAGCCGGCGGAGGCTGTGGCGTCGTGGGGCCGGACGACGCGAGGGGATAACATTTCGTGCTCGTCCGGTGGGGTCAAGCTTCTGAGGACGGGGTGGGTCCTCGGATGAGCCTAAGAGGCTAAAAGGGATTGGATGCTATCTGTGGAGCGCCGCGGGAAGGGACAGGGTGGCAGCCTCTGCTCGGTCGCTCGTCACTTGCTCGGCTCCGTGGAGCGAGTCAGTCGGAGCCGTGCATGCTTTGAAACGAGAAGTTCCTGGGGCCTGTTTTTGCCTGGCGATTCCGTGACGGACAGAAAGAAACGCAGGGATACACACGCGCACGGCTCGTTCGTCCAGCCTGTCGGGCCGGGTGGGCGGTGCTCGCTCGCCGGTGGAATCTGATGCTGAGTGACTTTTTTTTCTTCTTTTTCGGCGAGGTGGAGTGACGGTTTGCCTAGGAGTAGCCGTAAACGGCTGCAGCTTGCGACCGGGAGGGCTTGACGTACGTTAACTTCGGTGAGGTACTGGGGATGAGGTACTTGCGATTGTTTAATCGAAGTAGTTGATTAGGAAAACGTGCAGCAGATGAGACAGGGAAAGGACGATCCAGACGCCGGAGTCGTCACACCAAAAGTTCCATTGCTACACCGGAGCGATGACCTACGGTCGACGGATGAGTGTAACACCGTCATGAACTCAGGGCCGGCCTGGGGCAGGGCAATAGGACGCCCACTCACTGACTAATAGATGTCTAGTTGGTATGTATCAAAAGATAAATACTATTCCTTAGGGTTAGACTCATGGACTATCCCTTCCACGACTTGTCGTCCCTGCTTAGTGTTATCGTCTAAAACAGATATTTCAGTGGCTAACCGGTTTGCAGGCTTAACTAATGAGGGGGTGAGCGCCATTCTGTGCTTTCTTCCACTTCTATCTTACTTGCAGCCAGGCGAGGGAGGAGGAAGAGAAGAGCAACGAGTGCGTTCGATGGTGACATCTTATAGGCATGAGATTCATCGGGAATTTGATCGAAGCAGCATCTGTACCACTTGCTCATCCAGAGAGGTGTTTGGCGCCAAGAGGGTTTGCCATTCCGGCTCTATGCGCACATGATACTGCCAGGAAAGAGCACGGAGCTTCTAGCCAGCTTCATTCGTTCTGCAAGATGCCTCCGTCTACAAATGAAGCCGCACCGATCAGCAGCTGTTGCAACTCAAACCATATGAGATTTTGTAACTCGAACAATGTTTTTATTGTTTCCAAAAGTAAAAGGAAGTGGAGGTGATGATATGCATGCAATTTTGTGGGTGTTGTAGACGATGCAGATGTGAGTAATTTAGTTACTATTGGCAGCAGTATGTAGCCTTCTCTTTAGGGGTGTAGCAGTATTCAGCCGAGAGAATCTCAACGAAAGTTTCTGGTCGACGATGATTTCTACAGGTTTGAGTGAATTGGGTCCAGCTAGTGCGGACATGGAATTCAACCAGCATCTTCATTTATTGTGGATCGAATGCAACAAACATCTCGTCAGGCCATTTCGCAGCCTACTTTTGCAGCCTGCACGGCCCTCGCCCCAAGGAATATACGTCCCACTCTACTGCCACTCGTTGCCCGTAAAACATAAACAAATCTATCTATTATTCTATTATATACTAAAAATAAAATATAAAAAATAAAAAATCTTAAAAATAAATATGATCATTAATCTGGTTGACCCTTTTATTATTAATACACTGAACTGGTAAATCTCCATAACTGTACCTAAACAGATCATAATAGATAGATCTTCATAACTACATCTAAACAGATCATAACTGATAGATCTTGGAGGCAAGGCGATAGATTAAGATTAGGCAGTAAGCGAAGGAACTATAGGGCTTAGGGCCACGGTTTCACCGAGGAAAAGAGAGAAATTCTGGAAAATTTGACAATGCCGATTTCTTCATAACTGTACCTAAACAAACAGATCACAGCCAATAGATCTTCATAACTATACCTAAACAAATCACAGCTGATAGATCTTCGTAACTGCACCTAAATAGAGCACAACCGATAGATTTCATAATTGTACCTAAACAGATCACATCTAATAAATCATCATAATTGTACCTAAATAGATGGCTCGGTACAATGACTAGTAGGTCGGCTCGCGATTTGAACTTTTATTTCCTGTACTGATCTAATATCACGCGTACAGGTAAAAAAATAAAGATAATTAAAAATATTTCCTGTGCAATTAGTACTGGTCTAATATCACTCGTACAGGTAAAAAAAATAATTAAAAATATTTCCCGCGCAATTAATATTAATCTAATATCACACGTACAGGTAAAACAATATAGACAATTAAACAGATCATATCCGATAGATCATCCTAACCGTACCTAAATAGACGGCTCAACACAACGACTAGCAGGCCGGCTTGCGATTTAAAATTTTATTTTCTGTACTGATCGAATATCACACATACAGATAAAATATAAAAATAATTAAAAGCGTTTTCCCGCAATTACACGGGATACCGTGCTAATTACCATGAAAGGTGAAATATCAAAATATCTGGTTGGCTGGTTGGGGATAGTAAAGTTCGAGTTGTTCCATCCATCTACGCTCGTCCATATATACTAGTTCCTCCCCACCATGCCATGGAAGCAACAACCGTGATTGAACTCCCCCGCTTGCTTCTTGTAATACCCCTATAATTGTAAGAGGAGTATACAATGGCAAGAAGAAATGTGACGATCCAGTGCATCAAATTGGCACGAGCACTCGGCGGCTGTAAGGAGATCTTATGGAAATGAGATGCATCGGAAATTGAGTTGGAGAAACTGTAGCGTACCACGTTCTCCGATCACCAATCCGAGTGAGATGGCCTTCCTTCCGGCCCTAGGCAGGCACATAACCGCCACGACTGTCGGGTCGTCATCTCCCATGTCCTATGCGCGTCGGCAAGAGGGCCTGCCATCTGGGGAGGGGGGCTAGCTAGCTGGCATGGTTTTAGTAGCAAAAAGATGCATCTCTTCTAGAATCCAGATCGATGTTGCTATCCCTATAAGGGCACCCTCAATAAGAATTTGTGTAACCTGGCATGATCAAACCGCTATAAAGGAAAAAAGGTGACAATATTTCTAGTTTTCTAGACAAGATGCATGTTGATTACTCTCAGAAAACAAAATAAAAGAGGAGCATTCTGATGTGCATCTTAATGCAGACGTGCGTCAATGCTACCAGTAAGTAAAATATTTAGGATCTCTATGGATATCTCTGAAGAACGATGGTTTCTGCAAATTTGTGAGAAATGGACCGGCTGGTGTGGGCGAGGAATTCAACCGAGATATTTCTGTTCTTCTTCCTGGTAAATGGCTAGTGATCACCCCGTAGTATTCACCAATTTGCACATGAAAATTTTACATCCAAGACGGCAGGACCCGTGCCAAAGTTTTTCTTAGCCCTTTTCGCATTACCTCTAACTGTATGATGTTTTCGTTCTATTTTTTATTGGTGGAGATTTTTTTCCTTTTAGTTTCGTTAATGGAAGCAGTTTTTTTCTTCTATTTCTTAATATTCGGTAATCAATAAATTTCTGCACTATAATTGAGTCGGGGCCTAGTTCTCCTACAGGTCAGAAGTTCTGCAGGATGGGCTTTTCATGTAGGCAGCCCATTTACTCACATGCAGTCGAATTCACTTTCCTCCTATGTAGGCCCTCACCAATATGCCCCATGGGCCACGCGGCAGTAAATAGTCAAATAGAGGTGGTTGGCAGGCGATGCAATATTGAAGTTCTTAGCTAATAAATATGCTTGTGCTGATTGATAAATAGCCGGTCTCCCATGTCAAAAATAAAACTAGTTTTGGCACACCATGTGGCAGAAACAACCGCCAAAACAAATAGCAAGAGGAAGAATGGAGGAGAGGGAGAACGAAGACGAGGGTGAATGCGTCGAATTGACCGGTGAGATCTCATAGGATTGAGATGCATTTGGAATTTGGGCCGAAGCAGCATCCGTGAGGCTTGCTCATCGAAGAAATCTTCGGTAGGAAGAAGTTTTGTCGTTCCGGCTATATGCACCAACCACATTGCCTAAAAACAGCACAAAGTTTGTGGCCAGCTACATTCATCCTGGAAAATGTCTCGGTCTACAAACGACACCGCACCTACCAGCAGCTGTTGTAACTCAAATAGCACACGATTTGTGGTTGACACATGGACGATGGATCGGTTGGCTTGCACTAGTGAAATTCTTCTTACTCTAAAAACAAAAATATTTCATTTTCTAGAAAAGAAGAGCATAAAGGAGTGCTGATGACATCTGTACTTGAGATGCATTCTAATTTGTAGGTGCCGTACATGATGCAAATGCGAACAGTTTAGTCCTACAAGCAAGGGCAGTATTTGGCTAAGAATATCTCCATCGAAGTTTCTAATCAACTATGATTTGTACAGAATGCTTAAGTTGAACATCTGTCATCAAAGTCAAGATCAATTATAGCGAAATAGTACGAGGGATTAAGCTTGGCATCATATTTCTGGCCGCTATTGTTCTTTAGCCAGACATAGCAAAACTTGATCGACTGAAACAAAGCAGCAGTTAGTAATTTCTACCTAAAAGATGTACATTGCCAGGATCTTCCCCAAAATCTTTCCTTCACTTCCTATCTTATCATCACTCCAGTTTGTTGGTGCTAGCGGCCAGAGAGCCGGTCCCTTTTGGACTTCGTTAATGGAAGCGGTTTTCTTCAGTTTATCCAGTAAATGATACAATGATTTTCCCCACCTGATGTCCTTCGCATTTGATCTCCGATAAAGAATCAAACGAAGATGAATTGTTAGTTGGTGTTCGAGTAGTAAATGAAGTTCGAGTAACTGCGTTGACCTACACTCGTCAGCTGTACATAGCATGTCATGGAGACAACAACAACCGAAATGATAGCACTTGCTTCTCATATAAGTAGTAGAACTGTAAGAGGAAGGATGGAGCATGAGGAAGAAAAGGAGGGTGACTAGTACGAAATGGGAAGAAATCATTCAACAACAGGGAGATTTTATGGGAATGAGATGTATCAGGAATTTGAGTAGGAGAGACGTCTACAGAATTTGCTCATCCAATAGGTGAGCATCAGCGAGCGTGCTTCTGTTTGCGGGTTGCGGCCAAAGAAGGCAAAGTATCACACGGGACTTGGGTATCATGCTTGTAACAGTTGTCAAATTCGTGAAAATCCTTCTCACAGAAGAGCTGCGTGCAGCGAGAGACGACTGTACTAGTTAATCCATCGGCCACTGCTCTAACCTATTTGGTGAGTTGACTGGTTTAATTAATATAGTACAATTAGTTCTTGTAATAATGTAATTCAAAGTGTCAACAAGATAAGGTGGTGATGTTAACCCAACTTCTTAATTTTATTCACAAATTGTTGCTAGTGGGCCGCATGCGTCAGCTATTCTCGGAAGGGTCCATGCACTGGCGTGGCGTGTGATCATGAAGTTGGAGCTGCCACGTTGCAAGCATGACGAGTGGTGACGGTGACACATGGCAAAGTGTGGAGGCGCGTGATCATGAAGTTGGAGCTGCCGCATTACAAGCATGACGAGTGGTGACGGTGACATATGGCAAAGTGTGGAGGGTGCTTGATCAGCTATGGCAGTTTTGGTTGGCATGGACTCGATGCGGCCATTGTGTTGTCTCAGCATATTGGTGGTTTTTCACCATGAAGTTGAAATTTCCTGGGCGCTGGCACGATAGATGATAACGATGATATTTGTAAATGAGATCGATGGCTAGAGCTCCTCAACGACGTGTGTCAAATTTGTGTTCGATTGTACTGTCGTGGCTTGTTAGTTGTGGGTCGGTCGGGGGTGCTCTTCAGCCCGTTGTAATCCTATTTTTTATTCAGTTTTTCTCTAATTAACCAGATAATAAATTTATTCTTAATTAATAAGATGATACGAAACTCTTGCCTCCGTTTTAAAAGTATTTGTCATACGCCTATCATGTATGCACGTCCTGTTCAGAGACGACAATCAAAATTAAAGCGCCTTTTCTTATATAAGTTGTAGAACCGTGAGGAAGAATTGAGCATGAGGACCGAAAGGAGGATGCGTCGAATTCGGAAGAAAATCTTCGGTGTCAGGAAGATCTGGTGGGAACGAGATGCACCGGAAATTTGAGTGCATGAGACGGCTGTAGAGTCAGCTGGTCTAAGCAATGAGCATCAGTGAGTTTGATTCTGCTTGCGGCCCCAAGAAGACAAAGTGCATGAGACGGCTATAGAGTCAGCTGGTCTAAGCAATAAGCATCAATGAGTTTGATTCTGCTTGCGGCCCCAAGAAGACAAAGTACGGCGAGCGTCAGATCCCATGTAGCTTGTACCAAAGCTAAGTACGCCATGATTGCAATTGCAACCAGCGTGCATATAAAAAGACTGTACATTGTGACCACAATGTTTTTCTTGAGTAGATTCTAGTTTACACTCGGATATTTGTTACATAATATCAATTTATATCAGATTTAGTAGAAATGACCATATTACACTGGATATTTATTACATAGTATTAATTTGTATCAGGTGTAATTTTCCCATCCTGACGTTTCAGGTGACATGGCACCCTAGTTCGCCCATAGACATGCCACACCAGCTCGATAGAAAAAACTTGCACCAGATTTTCCATCTCTTTACATAGTATTAATTTGTATCAGGTGTAATTTTCCCATCCTGACGTTTCAGGTGACATGGCACCCTAGTTCGCCCATAGACATGCCACACCAGCTCGATAGAAAAAACTTGCACCAGATTTTCCATCTCCTGATTTGTCCCATTTTAAATATTTTGAGTATTTTAGATTTTTTTAAATCCAGATTTTTATTATTATTTCTTTTCCGACATGTTAGGTGATGTGGCACCCTAGTTTCCCTTGTGGACATGTCAGATCAGCTTGATAGGTAGGCCCACGCTATTAGGATGAAAAATTGACACCATGTACAAATACTGATCATTTCTGTTAAATCTGGTGTCAGTTGTGACACCATGTGACAAACACTTAGTGTAAAATAGAATTTACTCTTTTCTTCCAGATGAGCTATTCCCAGCTTTTTCTTACGCTCGATAAACCTCGACATAGAGACAGAAGTGAACCCATCTTTATGTCAAGCAACTTCCTACGTTAAACCACAAGAAAACTCTTTCGGGGTTGAACCACTCATTTGCACTTTCATCATATCACCTACGGGTTCATACGCTGACACTCGACAGAGTAATGGGTCAATTTCTACACATATAGGACATGTAAACGTACATGTGAACTTGGCCGAGCGGCACTTAGATTCAGTCCTTAATTGATTTGAGTAAGACTACATATTTCATCATCGTTCCCAAGCCACAAAAGACTAGATCATTACAATGTCACAGGGGATCATCAGCTACCCCGATATCTCCTCCATACTCCAGCTTAAAATTCCAATATGGATCAAAATCATTTCCATTTTATTTTATTTTGAGTTTTGTCATTAAACTGTTTTCAAAACACTCCTTGAAAATACATAGCCCCCCAAATCTCATCTCTCAAGATGATTCATAATGATCCACATCTTTTTGTTAAAAAGTTTTGCATGTCTACCGCAGGTCAAAGTTGTAATACAAGCTAGGGTTTATAAGGAATACATTTCAGCGAGCTTATGGCATATGCATCTATAGGGTATAACTAAGTCTAACATAAAATAGTGTTGATATACACATAGCGTGCAAGGTTGCAAACAAATTATTTTAGTTTTGGACACATAAGAAATTCGACTTGATCAAAGTGGGAATGCTTGCCTAGCATTATAGTCTTGATCTTGGTCTTGATCTTAGTACGCCAACTCTCGGGATTCACCACGCGAGATATCGGAACACCGACAAGTACACACTAAACTATGTCGCATACGAGTCAACAACTCGAGGCGAATAAGTCCAATGAAAAATCCAAATAGGATTCAACAATACAATCATTGCATGTTGGGGAAGTTCCTGATTTCAAATAAATGCATGCAATAAAATTGATGTACTTATAAAATAAATCCATGCAATACGACAAATCATGGAAATAATGACGGCAACATATGCAACAAGAAAAACAAACTTATGCAAGGTAAGCAAACTATGTATGCAATATGCATGGCCTTTGATGCGACATAAATAAAAAATCATTGCAATATAACATCTATGTGTATGTAGCAAAAAGTTACATCCATGCAACATTCGAAAAGTTACATTCATGCAACATTCGAACACACCGCATACAACGTCAAATCCCCAAATCGCTAACCTCTCATCATCAACACTGAACCACTAGCCTCACCGCCTTCGGGCTCAGCACCGACGAATCTAGGCAACTAGGACCTTCACCATCGCTAGATCCTAGCTTCCTAAGCACACCCGTTGCACCACACCATCCTTTATGAGCTCAACGGCATGACAAAGGGCTAGCTAGGAGGCCATGGAGAAGCAAGCTAGGCTGCATCCTAGGGGAAAGAGGCAGAGCAAGACGGTGCATGCGTGAAACTCCGAAGGAGCTAGAAATGATGCGCCGGAGAAAGGAGAAGGATGACGAGAGATGAAGCAGCGCTGCTTTTTTTTGTTTTGGAAGGAGGCTGATCTTTTATTTAGATCGGTGGATAGAGTTTCCTAAAATATACGTGCTTGATATCCTCCACTCCTTGACCGTAGACCGGACAAGCGGAATTCTTCATGGTGTGCCCAATTAGCAAGTACTACACCGTAGCATCAAACAGTTCCATGCAATGCCTTCCAGATAAATACTTCAACAAAACTAGATAAATACTTCAACAAAACTGTCATCCCACTCAGTATGTCGTATGACAAGCCGACCGAACCGAAAACATACCCGTCTTCTTGTGGCGCCATGTCACAAAATTACCAAGTGCATCAACATTCAGGTATCTGCAAAATTCTTCGAGCATCAAATATCACAAAATATCTAGTTGGTTTCATAGTTTACACTAGATAGTAATTAATCTTGTTCGTCCCAATGTTAAACAACTTAGGTCACAATTAACAAGCAAGTTACCTTGCCTAATCAACCAAATATGGCGGATGGCGCGTGAGACGGTACCGCTGGACGAAGAGAACCTGTGAGAAGCCGGTTTTAGCCCTCACTAAATTTCAATTGTAATTTTAAGCCTTTTAAAATATTAAATTCAAAAATAACTCCACAACTACCTTTACAGCTACCACGTATCTCCTATCGTGGGTTGAACCCGCGAGACTCACCTGTCGCGAGTGGGACTCACGACACGTGCCTGCCTACCCAGAAGCTGCCTGAGATGATGGCACGGATCCCACCCACGACAGGTCACATATCACGGGTCTAACCCATGATAGGTCACCTGTAGCAGATTGGATCCGCTACAGATGACCACTCACAGATCCAATCCGCTACAGGGACACGTTTTTGGCTTTGGTTTTTTGAACGAACTAAAATTGTAATTGAATCTAAACGGGGGCTGAAACCAGTTTTTTGCCAACAGAACCTCCTGTCACGCGCTGGTCCATTTTGTAATGGACCAGTAGACGACTTCTTGTACGTATACAATTTCCACCATGAAACTCGTGCTAACTTTCAAAATAACCGAGTAGAGCAACCTAGTTTAGTAGAACCAAAAGAGTGCCGCGAGCAAAATGCCAAGTTCATTATTCAATCATAACACTTCATACAAGCATCAAGGGGGAAACAAAGGCAGCTGACTTCAGAAGCTGGAAATATTACATCAATAATGCCAACATCCATTAGTGATAAACACGGGACAGCAATAAAACCTTATCCTAAACAGCTGGTAGCTCTCTCAGGATCGCAGATTTGTACAGTCTCATCGCAATATATAGACTTTCCTCCTCTTTTTACACCTAAATAACTTACACAGGACGCCTATCTTCTCTGCGGCGGCATCAGGTAAATAAACTGTCTCAGCCTCACCTGACACGACTAGAAGCTCGAACTACAAAATGTACAAAGTTTTCAGTACAAGATGTTTATTTTTAATTTTCCTTGTAGCAGCCCAAAGCAGAAGGCAGAAGGGAGATCTGGGTAGCCATGGTTAGCTGTACATGGTCATTTCTATGAAATTATGAAGGATATTGCGACTGAAATCCAATCCTTCTCTCTGCAATTACATTACGAATAAAAACATGTTAAACAAATAAAGCAGCAGAGATAAATCGGTGGAAAAGACAAAAACTAATTATATCAATGATGAATCAGCAAAGTTGGACATTGAAGCTTACCACCAGCGGCAACAAGTTTTTCTACTCGAGCAACAATGTGCTTCCCATATGTATATTTCTTCAGAGCATTTAAATGAACCTTTACTCGTGAAAGAATCAACTCTCGCTGCTGATCATCACAAGTCTCCAGTACTTTCTGTACAACATAGTTACCAAACTGATCCTTCATCATGGCCTGTAAGTGGTCAAAGTAGAGAGATCAGAAAGTTGAATAGCTCTTTGCGAGAACACAACTCGGAAGTTGGAAAGGAAAATAAGACCACAGAAAGCACATGATAGTCACGTCGGCTTCAAGTACAGCTTGTAAAAGACTCACTTTCAAACTTGCCAGTGGCACTTGACTATTAGCATAGAGACATCACTAAGGTATGATCCTAAATATTAGTTCCATTTCCAAAAGTTTTACAGTGCACTGCTTTAGTTTCACATGTTCAAAACCAAATGATTTTAATATGGCTTTCTAGAAAAGCTGGATTTTCGAGATGACCACTCAGATAAAATCTTGAAAATTTGCTAGCCTCAATAAATTCTCCCCTCATGGGACCAGGTGTGAGCTGCTAAAGCTAATCACATCATAGTACCAGGGCGTGGTAGAAATAGTTTACTACGCTAAGTTGAAACTTCAACAACTTCAAATGTACACTGGATTCCCCTACCGCTGCCGTTTAAAAAGGGGAACACCAAAAAAGATCATATTAACCTCTAATCCATAATTCCACTGAACACTAAGCGAACAAAAAGATCATAAGGGAAAACCTGGAGAGGCTCATTTTCATCAGTAGTTCCAAGCATTTCATTTATGATAACTGCTCGCTCTGCAGGTCCACCAAATGTTAAACACTTTTCAACAACGTTTGAGGCAAATTTCTGTTGGCTCATCTGAATGATCTGTCCAGCTAGTTTTTCAATAATGATAGATCGCTCATGAGGCTTCCCATGCTCCATAACATGCTGCATAAGAGTAAATCAGACATCATCAATAAACAACATATGTTTAAACAATTGCTAAGGAAATACTAAATATAGGACCAGCCTAGTAAAGGAGATGACTCATCATAAATTCAGGTAAGCTCTTAGGCAGAAGGTGTAACAGGAATTACGTACGCACTGTATCTAGTGTAGAATGCTGAAATCGTAATTTTGGTGTATATCAGTTGATTAACGGTGAAGAGACATCATAATTCATGAACTGCTTGGTGGAATTTTTCATATTAACTGAAGTTCTTAATTAAGTTCAACACATATAAATGTTATATGCTTTCCTTACAACACCAACAGAGCCAATGGTATATTTTATTCTTTTCTTGTGAACCTTGATTCACAACGGGATAACTACCGTACTGAAGAAGGCCAAACGGCATGGCTGTGGGGTTTTGGATAGACATAGGCTAGATGAGAGAATATTTGGGAGAAACTAGATTGGTTCTTTCTTGCTTGCCTCAGACGTAGATACATTGCATCCTTATATAGTGGATGCTTACGCCCTTGACCTTTCCTAACACAATACAAACTCCTAACAAATTAGACTCCTTTAATCCTAGACTTTCTAATACAATATTATTTCCTAAAATACTCATAATCTTTCTCTGTTTGAAATCACCACTGATAGTCCACAACATCTTCCCAAATTAATGCGATATCATCCTATTTCAGTCCAACACGTCGATTAATGCATATCTACCCTTTTGCACATAAACATGTGACCTTGAATATCACCAATCACTAGCTCTTGGAAGGTACTAGATATAAATACTAAAAAAATCCACTTAATCCTCATTCATGTAAATACGAGACATGATCAGGCAGACAGTTGTACCTCATGTCAGACTCTACATGCACAACTCGATCGAGAGCATGCTTCACGAGAAATGGTGATAACAAGCCACTCATCAAAAGGTAACCAGTCCAAAAATTTTACTCGAGTGAAGAATTATTTGTTCCGGATAAGTTTGTATAGACTACACCAGTTCTAATTGAATTTTAAAGTCTTTTTTGGATAAGATTAGATGGAAATGACCGATACTCTGGCAAGGCGTCGTACCGGTATCAATACGTGATACCGATACATATCAGATACATCTCTGATACGTATTGACTAAGTATCGGAGAACTACCAATCAAATTTAAATACTTTTAATTCCTGATACATGGGTCATACAACATTGATACGTCTAGGCCGATACGGCCCAGCCCATTAAGCATGTGCAGCTTGGGATAAACCCTAGCACACCTCGTGATCTGCGGGTTTGCCTATTCAGCAGCAGTATGACAACATTTTTTGGACTCCTTGTTTTGTTCATATTCTCAAACTTGCTCTTAGGAGTATCTTATCAAGCTAAAATGTCAGAGAATCATGATGAGGCTCTTGCGTTTGTCCATGATATGTGAAGTATTATTAAATCTAATAGGTAAATGTATAAGTATTTCTTGAAAATGCAGTATCCCCGTATCCGTGCATCATAGGATGGAATTCACTTTAACTGCACAGCTCAACTACACTTCGCCATAAGTTAGTAAAATTGGAGGAAAAGGCTTTGATATCATTAGCTTTGTTTTCTAGATGGTTAATAGTTTAATTTCCACATTTTGGCGATCTAATTAATTGTGGTTAAATATCATAGGAGTGATATATAAATCTATTTTCATACAAGGTCAAAGTAGCTAAAACAAAGCCGCTGACGAAATAAACATCAGGATGCCAAATCACGCCCCATGTCACAGTCAAAAATTCAGAAGACGTGCCAAACCTGGACAACATAATTTCCGTACTGATCTTGTGCCAACATGCATACAGATTGCAATATTTCATCCATCACAATTTCTTGTGTTTTTGGATCAGTGCAATGCTCCAGCACTCTCTGAGTAAAGAAAACAAATTCATGAGTTTAACAAAGATAAAAGGGCAATTGAGGACAGAAGAATTGCATAATTCAGAATTCAAAGGTGAACCTGTATGACCCTGCAGCCATATGGGTGAGTGGAGAGTGGAACAACTTGACCATAGAATGTTGAGACAATAAACTGAACCGAGTCTTCTGGTATACATTCAATACATTTCTGGATAACATGGTTTCCATTTTGATCACGCACGCATCTCATAATATGGCCATCAAGCTCCATAACCATCTTTGTCTTCTGGTCCAGATCAACCACCTCTATTGCCTTCAGTTATGTGCATATGCATATACTTGTGTCAGCAAAAAGATAAATATAACATGAAACAATACGAATCATGTAGTACCTTTTGTATAACTCGACACCCATACATCTGAAGGCTGAGAGCTAGTACATGTCCAAATAGTTGATCAGCCAACTCCCTGCGTTGTGTGGAGCTCCCATGCTCAAAAAACTGGATCGGAAACAACACATGTTAAGTCATGACATCCTGAAGAAAACACAATTTAAAAGATGCTACGGGAATTGGAGAAAGAATTTAGTGTTCCCAATCTCACAGTGAGAAGCACTATAGTGTCAGTAATGAATACCTTCTGCACCACATAGTTTCCAAAAACATCGGTCATCAATGAGAGCGCATGAGGCATGATCTCCTTAAAAACCATGTTCTTTTCCTCAACTGTTGCAGTTTCAAGTTTTTGCTGTATGAAACGGCTTCCATATTGGTCAGCACTGCATAATTAAAGCAAACATCACCCTGAGGAATTTGAATGCATCAATAACTAAAAAACTAGTAAGCAAAGAATCATCATTTGTCTGTTAAGGGTTGGTGTACAAGCTAGATGCTAGATGAATAATTGGCTTGCATGATTAGTTCAGTGCATTACAGTGAACAAAAATACTTGGACAAACATAAGGTGCAGTGGCACCATTCACCTTCAGTCCCTTCGTTAACATGTTAACTTGTGCAGAGCATAAGATGGCAGGATGATTTGAAGATATTATTTAGGGACTATCCATTATATGCCCCTCTATAGAATGGCACTCTAAAAAATGCCCCCCTTACAATTGTAATCCATGATTTGCCCCTCTATCTGTTGTTCCAGTCTAGAGTTTGCCCTCTGTCAAATGTGTGAGTGTTTTCTCTCTCAAATCTCTCTCACCCCTCACTTGATGTTATGGTTTTGCCCCTCCCCTCTCCTTCTTCCTCCTATTCTTGCCCCTGGCCATGGCACAGCCATGAGCCGCTTCAAGGATGACGACGGCAGTGGCCACCAGGCTGTGCTGCATCAATTCCCCACCAGCCCACACTCCCCTTCACAAAGACCGTTGGCTTCCTCCTTGAATCAGAGAGGAGCGATTTTTAAGTTGCAATGGCCAGAGGCAAGGAGAACAGGAGGAAGGAGAAAGTGAGGGAGAAGATTTTTTTTTGTGGGGTGTGCAAAACCGTAACATCAAGTTAGTGGAGAACACGCAAATATTTGAAAGAGGGTAAAATCTCGACTAGCACAACAAAGAGAGTGGCAAATCATGGATTATAATGGGAAGGGGCAGCTTTTCTAGAGTGCCACTCTACAGGGGCGCATATAATGGATTGTCCCTATTATTTATGGGTTTGTTGTGATTCAAGATCACATCAGTATTGTAAAAGTATGGATCAGTATTGTAAAAGTATGGAGTGACCAAGTATACCTGAACTCAACCACATGCCCAGCAATCTCAGCAAGGTCAAAACTTCTGGCCTTATTGCTTTTGAATTCATCCAAAAGTGAAGATGGAAAGTTTTCATTCATATAGCCACTTGGATCAGAGTTCCAGCCACTCAAGCTTCTCAAGTTAGAAGGAAACCTCAAATTCCGCTCACCAAGCCTCAGTGGACTGCCAGGACCTGATGGGGAAGCAACAGGACTTCCCAAAGGGCTTCCAGGGTACGCCATACCCATGCCAAAAGCCAAATTGCCATAATAACCATGATTTTGGGATGCTGATTTACCAAGTGGCATTCCATACTGTTTCTGCTGCTGAAGCAAAGCTTCAGCATAAGCTTTCTGAACTGCACTTAAATCAGCATATGAACTACCCATGAAACCTCTTTCCAAGGAAGGGTCACTGCAGTTGGCTGCTCCCTGTGCTGTATATTGAGCTGCCTTCAAGTACTGAACATAAAACGGATCAGAGAGAGGCAACTGAAGACCTGTGGCAGTTTGATTATTGGTTCTACCAAGGTTATGCACATCAGATAGACTTAAGGTAGGTGGCGATAAAATATTGTTGCCAAGGTTTCTCGAATCTGACCCGAGTGAAGCTATAGAAGATGCAGCAGCAGCAGCACTTTCAAACAAAGGAGGCATACTACCTGAGCCCATACAATTCATCATCATAGAGTTGAAACCCGGATTGAGTGGATATCCAGCAATCCCATAGTTCAAAAATGCTGAATTCATTCCATCAAGGTTCTGATATTGAGCAGGAGAATTACCCGGGCTTGCATTAGAAGATGGTGGGGACTTCTGATATGAACGAGCAGAAAGAGTGGAAGACCTTTGCATCTCCCCGTGTCCATCTAACCGTGTGTTAGCAGAACTTCTTAAGTCTGCTAGACCAGTGACATTATTATTAATATCAGTAAATGAAGAATTTGATGGCTGTGACATTGATGGTATACCCAAATATTCAGCATCACCTTCGAACATCACAGAATGCTGCTTATTATTGACTTGAGCAGCTTGCGGGCCACGAGAAAAATTCTTGCGGTCACTTATCTCTCTCTGAAACTTTGATTGACTAATGTTGTTATTGTCGTTCACAGTACCACCTTTTGATAAGTTCATGCTAGATAGTGCAGCTAAAATATCATCAGGCTCAGGTGCTTTTGAGGATACAGTGTTGAATGATGATGATGAGGTATTAAGTCTCTTCTCGTTAGAGCTAATCCTAACGCCAACAGGTGGAAGGCCAGGACTAGGAACCCTAGGGACATAATGGGGATCTGGTGTAGCATTCCGTGAAGCAGATGAACCCAGAACGGAAGCAAAAGTTTGAGATGCAGACACATTAATACTGGGAAGACCACTGACATTCTGCACATTTCCAACAGGACGCTGTGCATCCAAAATATCATTATGTATGGAGTATTGGTTCTCAGAAGAATTCAGTGGTTCCTGATTGTCAAGAAAAGAATTGCAACTGGCTGCACGAGTGGGATGCTCTGAAGTAGGTGTTCTGTGTCCAAGGTTGTCCTGAAATAACCCAAAATAAACTAAATAAATTGTCCAGGTAAACAAAGAACGACACAGGAAATCGATAAATTAAGCTACTAAAAAGATGAAACTTGCTACTCATGTTACAGGATAAATTACGCTGCTGGAGTACCAACTACCAAGCAGAAATAAAATCTCACTTACAACAAAAAGAAAAAGAAAATGGATGGCAGTTGTCTTGAAGTTGCAACTGTTAAACTTATTCAATGCATGTTCTATTCCAAGGAAATGCCAGTTGTTCTCAAACACAATTGGGAAAAAAAAAGGTAAGAGTATTAGAAACTGTGACAGATCAAAGCCAATTGATGGCTCCTTAAACATGTAAGTTGTTAAAGTTCAAGCGAAGCAGAATGCCAAATTAAATAACTCATTCCTCCTTCCGCTACATTAGTGATGCAAAAAATAATTATGTCAATACCAGGTAGGGAACCTTTTGATAGTTGATTCACGGAGAGAATACCGTCATTTGCAAGTGAGCACATCTAAAAGATAAGCTTTATCGAGTGCAGAAATTCACGACACAAGTGTTGAAGACATACAACAACACATAAACCAAATTTCACATGAGTGCAAACCACAAAACCAAAACACTTTCCGTTATAGGATTTGCAATGCCTCGCTTGAAGTTCATCCAGCGCATGACGTCACAGGTGGCCAAACTTGAGAAGGAAAGAAATTAAAACTTCTTGAAAGGTGTAACCCAATTTATCACCACTTTTATCAAGACAACCCAACTTCTAAATGGATAGAGTGCTGGAACGTCTGGGGCTTGCCTATTGGACCAAAGGGAGGGGATATAAACCCCAGACCTGATATACAATAGCAAGCAACATACTGCAAAAACTTGTCAATGATAATCTAAACCGTATATTCAATTGCTGATTAAATTGCAGATTCCTAGAAAAGCCAGTATAATCAAAATGTGTATGAAAACTGCCACCATGGTGTATATATCGTATATACAATTAGCTTAAGAGTAGCTACATCCTGCAGAGCATAACCCACCAGGTAGACTCTAAACCTCAGCTAAGACAACAATAGCAACCTTTGCAACGCCAATTGACTAACCTGAAGGATATCAGCAAAGCTGCGTTGCCGCCCTAGTGACAAACCAATGAGACCATCACCTCCTCCATCCACCCACTCTGCAGGACCGCCCACACCGTTCCTTGCATAATCCTCCTGATCAAAACCAGGATTCTGCAGGAACGGCGACCTCCCCACTGCCATTCCGTGTCCAGCCTCCTCTTGCACTACCTTCCTCCGGTCCCCAATCCCCCCGACCACCCCTGCCTTCAGCCGCTGTGTTGACCGCCAGTCCTCCTTTGATAGCACTGGCGGTGGCAGCCTTGGGTTCAGATTACCATGCGAGTAGTAGTACGACAGGTAGGCTGGGTCGGCCCGGAGCTCATCCTCTGATAGGAGTCCACCATGTCCGTTCAACACCTCAGCGTCAGGAATGGCGGCAGCAGTCACGGGCGCCTCCCCACCACCGCGGAGCAGTCCGCCGATGGCGTTTAGCGAACCCTCTATGGTCGGCGGCGCCGACCCGCTTCGGAATATGTTCAGCTCCCGTTCTCTCTCGCCAGCTTCCTCCCCTCGCCGACGCACGCCGCCGCCACCGGCGCCAAGCAGTGCCTCAAGCTCGTCCTCCGGCTCTTCCTCCCCTCCCACGACGCCCATCTCCCCACGCATCGCCACAGCGCTCGCGCTGATCATTCCACAAACCCTAGAATACGAACCACCAAATCACACAAAACGAACACACCAAAACCGAAATGGAAAAAGCTCATACAAAAGCCGCACCCCCAGTTACCCCCTCGCGGCGAAAAAGACGCTGCTCTGTGTTCAGGACCTTATCCCACACCAAGCAGCAACAGCAGCCACAGCTTAGTCATAAAACCTGCAGCTCTGGCGACCCCCGGGCCAAAGTACCACCGAATCGCGCGTCGCGAGCCCGATCGGGACACTGGCCGCCATTTCAACTCTGAGATTTTGGGGGATTCTGAGAGATCGGGCCAGGAAGGCGCGATTTTGGGGTGTCCAGGCTCAGATTGGGTTCCGATCGGCCGGCGATTTCGCCATTTGGGGCACCCAAAGCTTCGACCTGCTTGGGAAGGGTGGGGATGGGGATGGGAGAGAGCACGGACGCAGTAAGCAGGAGTCAGAAAGGGAGCCCCAAGGAGACGGCGGAATGATAAGCACGAGCTCTTGGGGAACCCTTGCCGTGAGATCTCGTAACCGACGGACGAGATCATCCCCGCCGCAAGAACACTCTAGGGTTTTATAAGTTTTATTGCGGACGCTGGCGCAGGAGTTACTCCTCGCTAACCCGCGGGCCCGGAGCCTGTACTGGATTTACTCCTATTTTGTTGAGACATTAAGGGTTAATTACGATATTTTCGCCGCACGCGAGTGTTAATTTGTTCACCGGAGACTTGGGGCCAGTCGGTGGAGTAGTCCTCAGTTTTTCTCTTTAATTCGGATTAGGGTAGCGTGTGGGGACCGACGTCGTAGAAAGAGCGCGTGGTGGGCCCGGGACACGTGCGTGTGCGCGCCACGTGTCAGTGGCAGCTCCTAGATTCGCTCGTGCGAGCCGCATGGACGGGGCTGGATTGGAGCAGTCCAGCTTCAGGTTCCGACGGGGACTCGGATAGATAAACTTCGGAAAGAAAAAAAAATAGCGACGAGCTTCCGTTCCTGGGCCCTAATTCTGGATAAGTCCTCGAAGAGGCCTTTGTGATTTTCTTACAAGGGGAAGGTACCAGTTGGGTATCCATGCTCTTCGATGATAGGATCTCGATTACACTCCAGATGTTTTTTTTATCTGTATGTATGTCTAACACCCCAACTCTCACGGGAACCCTATGCTCCCTTCCACCTCCCATGTACTTACACTATGCCCGTGAGTTTTCCTTGAATTGGAACTGCAGCATGTAGACTCGTCCATGCGGAATTCTTGTTGCTCAAAATTACCCTCCACATGGTTTGTAGTTCTACTAACTATATCACAATTTAACACGTTTAAACATTAAATGGGTAGAGTCAAAGAGTTCAATGTTGCGACGGAACGTACTCTCGACTATCAAAACGAGACAAAATACCCCCTTTTACCAATTTAATCGTGTTTTGATGTACATGACACCACGTATCAGCCGCATCACCTTAAAGAATCAGTAAATAAAAGAAAATAGGAACAAACGCATATGTCATGCACTTGATCTGTCATTTGCCCGGTCTTTTAATTTTATTTCTTTCTTGGTTCCACCATCCTATTTATTCTATTTGTTGTCATGTCATCCAAAACAAGTTATGTGTTAAAAAAATATGCACACGTGCCATGTTAGGTCAAAATTGGCTTGAATTGATCTCAAGGAGGTTATTTGTCTTAGTTTTGCTAGTTGAGGGTACATTCCGTCCATTTTTAAATCAAAGGGAAAAAAGTTAGATTTTATAATATTTTTTCTGTTTCACCATATCAATCTTTGACCTCGAAATATTCGGTTTCAAAATGTTTATCCATTAAAAATATAAAGAGTGTAGTTTTTGTAATGTTCACACTCTATACCCTTATTTAAATATATTTTTCTAATATCCCAAAACTAATATGATCTGTCAATTACCTCTAGTCTAATGGGTGTGATTTATTTGTACTCCAACTCAAAATTAGGGATTACCACCATCTAATAATAGGGAGCACCATGATTACAAGGAATAAAATCATAATTAGTAACATTTTCAATAGATCTAATCCACCATTAGCGTTGTAGCAGCAAAGCTCACCATCGTTCGTATAGATCCAATAACCAGGAATAATGAAACCTCGTCGCTAGCACCTACCATGGCTGTTTTCTTCATCTTCTTCTTCCGCTTCTTTTTGTGAAGTTCCTCCCGTTATCGGATGGCAATCAGTGTATGATCTTTCAAAAACTAAAGATCAATCCTACTGTGCCGCAGAGACGCGCCCAATTTGCCATAGATGTGAATGATCTGAGATGAAGAAGAAGAGAGTTTCCTAAATCTTTGTTTAGCTACGTTAAAATAACATTTCATGGTTGCCGTCGAGTTCGCTACACATGTGCTACCGTAGTTACCGTGGCGGTGATAGCGGTTGCATCCGGCCCCTCTCCCTCGGTCCTTACCTCAACAGTGAGTCATAGCTATCAATTGATATCATAATGTTCTTTGTGTTGCTCGTAGGAAGAAGAAGAACTGTCCTAAGATCTATAAGTAATAAGTGTTAAAAACCTAAAATATACCTTAAAATAAAGTGCTTGATTTTATTGGTACTCCCTTGTCATCTAGGGGAGTACAGGGTACCGTAAAACTATCTATTTAAATGATCTAAGAATTGTTAAATTATTATAGTATTGATTTAAAGGGATATACATGATCATTTTATTAAAACTCTCTTAGATTTAGTGCTACTTTGGATTAAATGAATGGTGGCCAAGAACTGATATAGTGAGACAGAAGAGCAATAAAGAGTGTAAAAATATTTTTTCTTCGATAATTTTGTAAAGGGACAACAATATACCAGTCAGAGGAGTGGATTAAAATAATGCGTCTGTGCGCCAAAATAGATTTTCTCCACCTGGGTGAGCCATAGCTCCAAATATGATCCATGTACTCAACTCCTAGTAGAGAGGGATAGAAACACACTATACACTGTTATCTATGAAACGTGGGACATAATAATTAGGGGTCCATGTGTAAATCATAGAAGTTATGTACATTTATTAAGTTGTGGTTTTCTCGGGACCCGTGTTATCTCTCCCCATCCCTGCAACATTGCATTTAATTATAAGTCAAGATACAAAATAGTCCATGACTTTTGAATCATTTGTCCGAATTGTGATCCGTTCAGACCATTATCTTACTCGTGACAAGATTTTTGAAACAAGACCAACCATAATTTTTCTTATTTCAAATTTTTAAATTTTTAAATCCTCTGAAACATATATGAAATTTCATGAAACATGTGCCATGAAACTTGTTACAAATGGCTTCATATATGTTTCATAGTGATACTTTGAGAAAATGTATACGAGATTTCATATAATAACTCCAGAAGTGAACGAGTTTACGGATTGGTTCGTACTACTCGTGCATGCATGATGCTTTCCGCTCAGCTTTGTTATTACAGATTTTTCATGATTTGATGCTCTAGTAAGCTTCGCCTGGCTTTGTCGCAAAAAGAGAAAATGGTCTGTAGTCTAATTTTTGATTCTTATTTAATGAGTTTTTATGAGAAAATATATTTATCGTACAAAATCTGCAACATAAAAAATATCATGTTACATTGATTTAAAAAATTTATTTCTATCACAAAGTAGAATCATATGGCATAAATATTTTTACGGATGTCTAATCTAATATAGCAAACGTCCGATCTCTAAGTTGTCTTTAAAATAAAAGTAGGCTCGAAGATAGTATGATACTCGGCGGCATGCTCTGGTCACTCAACGAGGTTAGCCCACTTCCTTTAGCCTACATGATTAACACTTCAACTAAAGCCTATCAGTAGTCGGTTGCGCTAGAAATAAGTGTAAGTTTGTTCGGGCGGGCCCAAAATCGTCAAAAGTCACGTGCAAGTGTGCAACCCATCATCCCACACAGCTCAAGCCACAACATGTACTCCGGCCCAGCAGTTTCTATGATGCATCTCTTTGAGTGATCAGCTATAAAGTATGTTTCAGGGATGGTTAGTGTTACCATTGGGGCTCTTTGTCGGCCCAGTAACTTTCATGCTTTCTTTTGGTGGATTAAACAATATGTTTCTCTTTCGGCTAACCCCTACAAGTGGTGGGTATAGCAGCTCCCTGTTGCTCTATTTAGAAGTTACGTAATAGAGCATGTTTTGAGCATAAATTAATCTCTAGCTGAGATCATCTGCTATGCTTGTTCATTTATGCGATACTGGGCAGGTTTGTGGAAAGGTGAGGAGAAAGAAATGCTTCAAGCCGGTGCTGATGCTCTTGAGCCTACTGCGCTGTTACAACATGCAAGATCAAAGGCGATTCCGGTGCCTCATCGAGTGCTGACAGGTCCTGAGGAGCAGGCGAGTGAATCTGGCGATGAAGACATGCATGGTGTTTGATGGTTCCTGTCGGGCTACTGGTAGTATTTTGTGAAGTTGTTATGCTTCTGCTCGGTGGTTCTGTTGAAACATTTTCACCGCTGGTTGTCCAGCCTCTTTTACTTGGTGTAGTAGTGGCGGGAGTAGATAGCGGACACGGCAAGGTTGTTACTTTGATTCCTCTTTTTTATTTTCCCTTTCTTCCCCACTCAGACTTGGCAATCCATCATTGCAACAGTGGAACCGGGGATCACCCGCATGGAAAACAAAAAACAAAATTGTCCTCAATCAACAACAGGTCATTAGTCCTTACCGGAGCATCGCAGGGGAGCATCTCGCACCCATATATGATGATAGAATGCTTTGCGCGGCGCCACATCGCGTTTCGATGCGCAATATGGCCCATTGCAAATATTATTAAAAAAATAAATAAGAGAACAACATATTATATATATAATTTTAGTTGTAGTCACTATTTTCCTTGATGTGAACTGAGACATATACTCAAATGATTGTACATATGTCTATATCTATGTTTTGCCACGACATTCTTATATTTATGTAGCGAGTTACCGATGATGTTAGATTTGATAGAGGTCCACTAGTACACACAAATTACCTTTAATTCTATATTACTGGCAACGTAGCACAGCCTACCTATTATGCTAAAAATGCATAAGAGAAACACAATGATTATGTTATTCTCGCAAACTCTTGTCATAACCTATGTTTCTTTCTCTCTTTTTATGAACCTAGAAGACTCTAAATAAATTGCACGCGTATGATCTTACACAATAATATTTGTTTCCTTACATTCCATGTACATGCTATAATTTAAGATACAGTTTTTCTTCCTGGAGGACACAAAGGGATTGCAATTATTAATTAAATTCTTTTTCATACTTGCAAACTCATCAGATCATATGTGTATGAATTTTCGTGTGTTTTTCCCCTAAATTTGGAGGGGAATCTATTAAATAGAAAAAAGAAATATCTCCCTCTAAAACATAAGCTGGTTCTATAGGCCCAGTTAGTGTAACCAACCCAAAAGGCCCAGCCGGCTAAGGTTAACTCTTTCACCCTAGCCAGCTCGGTCTCAAGCTCCTCAGTCTCCCGATTCAGCTGCCGCCTACTCTTTCTCTCACGGCGCCTTCTCCGCTACCGGCCTCTCCGAATCAGTCGCCTCGGGGTCCACTGCCCACTCTCTTCCCCATCCTAAGCTCCTCACGTGCAGTCTCCTTCTCCCATTCTTCTTATCTAAAGAACCGAGTTGGCATCTAGAGCCGTGTTACTGCATCCTCCTCACCACCTCTGTCCTGTGGCCATTGCTCTGCTAGAGGACCTTGTGGCATCGCTCCTGGTCCCGATGGACACTGAGTTCGCAAATCATCACTCTAGATGTCGGAACGACTGGATTTGATCACTACAGCAGCTAAGTTTCGTGGTAATACGGCAAGTCGCACTGGTAGTAGAGCGGTGGCAGGTGTGTCGTTACAGCCATGCAGCTACGGGCTCCGGATGGTGTAGTTGCTATGTCGAAAACGTACTATGTCTTTCTGAATTTAATGATGCTTTTTGTTAAATTTTTATTATATATTTTAATCATTTTTGTGGATTATTAAATAAACTACCAGACTGTCTATTTCTCTATATTTTCTATATGCAGAAAAAACACTGTAAAAATAAAAAAAATTGAATGTACTTAGGAACCTTCTAGAGGGAGATAACTTCGTGCAAAAGGAAGTAGCAAGAGGAGGGGCCACCTGGCGGGGTGGCACCCCCTGCCGCCTCCCTTTGCCCCTGGGCCCACTAGGGATCGGCCGCCATCGCCTCTTCCCGACTAGATCCGTTTCGCCTAGTATATACCCCTGCGAAGTTTTGCGAACATAGGGAAGGAACGGAACGTAGGGAAGAAGACATAAGGCTTCGAAAGAGATCAGAATCACCACCAGAATCTGTAGTTTTCATCTTTCACCATCACCACCAATAGATTAGGTCACCTTCTACCTCATCTACAACATCAGCAACATTGGTTTGGTTTCTATTTTGGTATTTTCTTAAGATTATGAGTTCAATCTACTATTTGTTCTTGATATCATTCATGATCTGTGAGTAGTCTCGTCGAGGCTATATGGTGTATGGCAGTAGCTATGTAGTATTCTCATGGTTATTATGATGGTCATCCATCTTCGGCGCCATCAATCTTATATTTGTGATTACCATTCATCTTTGTTGTAATCAATATTATGTTTGGGATTAATCTATTACATGCTATATTTTTAATAGATTAATTATTTGTATGTTATGTATTGGACACACATGACACTTAGCGATGCATGATTAGGAAGCACAGGGGATGGGTTAGAACAGCCAACCATGTGAAATACTCTTGTATTTCATTAGCAAATTTATAATTACTATTTCAGCTCATCCATTAATGTACGCCTAAAGAGTGGTCGGACAAAAGGTAGACGTATCTACTTATTGCTAGTGATATGAGCTTTACATGTTAATTATTGCAAATTCATAGTGATATTTTATATATCATATAATCTGTGTGTTGTACATGAGAATCGCTACTAGTGAATCTATAAACCACCTGTCTCAATTTCCACCATTAGAACACCTCCCGCACACTTTTAGAAATAGGCAGCTTGCTGTTTTTTGTTTATTTCAAAAATAAAATTTGAATCCTAGGTCTAGCGATTGCAGTTTAATTTCCCATTGCATCCTTGAGTTTCATGGTTATTTGAGAAAGGTAACCCTACATTTTAACTCTTAAATTTTACTACAATTGATCTTCTATACATGTAGGTCATCAAGAAACTATTTTCTGGCGCCGTTGCCGGGGAAACAACATTGGTTCACTTTCATATTTGTTATCACATTATTAGTAGTAGTCTTTTTTTTTGTCTTGCATCGCTATCTAGGTTGCTAATAATTATTAGTTGCTAGTGAGGTGGCTTTATTTGAAGAAAAATAGTTACTAGTTGCTTAGTTTAGTTTTTTTTGAAAACAAACATTATATGCTATTGACCCATACTTAAGATGTTTCCGCTGCTAAACCCATAATATGTACAAGTGAGGAATTGGATAGAAATGCTAGGTATATATACCAAGATAATATGTGATGTTCACCCATCTTGTTGCAATGCTTGTGATTCCAATGAACACTTTGACTTTCAATGCCTAAATCATCTAGATCCCATTATAGCATCTTACAGTTGTAATGATCTTTTCTATGATATCATTGAGCAAATTGAAGGGTTTTTGCTTTATATAGGTACAATTGAACTTTTAAGGAGG
This sequence comes from Stipa capillata, assembly GCA_019208055.1. Classification (NCBI taxonomy): domain Eukaryota; kingdom Viridiplantae; phylum Streptophyta; class Magnoliopsida; order Poales; family Poaceae; genus Stipa; species Stipa capillata. The sequence continues at coordinate 34,146 of JAGXJF010005803.1, read as the reverse complement.
CTTGATAATCTTATTAAAGATGAGCATACTTTCTATGTAATTGGTATGTATAAGTCGGTGCATTGTGTTCATTGCTTTTGCTTGGAAAAATTTAGTGATGCTACTTTGGTGAAATATTATTATGATGAGGGTAAGCCCGATCCTACACCCTATGCTAGTGAAATTGCTACTTGTCATGATACTATTGTTATTGATGATCCCTCTATTATTACTATTGGCCCTATGAAAATTACTCTTGATGCTATGAGTACCACTACTGATGCTAAGGAAACCACTTCTCACTAGTGATGATACTATACACCTTGCTATTGATGATGTTACTGATAATGCTTTGAGTAAGGGGAAGCACATCCTAACCCCTATGCTTGTGATGATACTACGAATGCTATTGATGAGAATACGGTTCTTGATGCTATGAATGACAACAATGAAATTGAGTTTGACTCACCAAACAAATATGATAAGGAATAAAATTATAACTACGATTATTTTGCACATCCTTTAGAGAATAAAAATTCTTTGCAATTAATGGTTTTGGTGATCTCTCTACTAAACACCTTGCATTGATGCATGTCCCGAATGTGCATGAATTTATTTGTATAGAAAATGCCAATGCATAGGAAGAGGATATGTCTTCCTATTTGCTTGTAGGTGCTCTTCACTATGGTTGAAAGAAAATTACGAGATTGAGCACCTACGCCTCAAGGTAAAATGTCAAGCTGTTGACTTAAACTAAAGCACTTTCTGGGAGGCAACTTGAAAGTTTAGAGTCTTTTATTTTCTGCTTAGTCTTAGTTTTTAGTTTTGAAAAAAACTATATCAAATTCTATTGCTTACAATTGAATTATTATTGCTGCAATAATCTCCATGTTATTTTTCTTATGTTCTGAAATGCCTAATAAATTATAAAAAATATATATTCATAATCTACAGAAGGTACATAAGTTATTATAATAAGCTGGGAGTCAGCACTTGTCTAGAGGGACCAGGTGGCAGAGCCAGGTGGGAGGTTCTGCCGCCTCCCTCTGCTGCCTAGTGGCTGTGAGCTCCCCTGATGCTCCAATTTTTCGTAGTTCTCTCTTATGCTTCATTGTTTATGAATATCAATTTTTCATATTTTTCTCGTAGTATTATAATCTCTGATTTAGTTTTTGTAAGTTTTGTCATGTTTTTAATGTTCAAATTAATTGTCGAAAGTCATATTAAAATATTTTTTTTTACTCTCCCTGTTTAATTGACCACTTCACAATTGAGAGTTGGCTTTTATTTAAGGAGTATTCATTGTATTTTATTTAATCATTTGAAGGAGAGTTACTTTATAATGGTTACATAAGAATTAATTTTTGTAGAAAAATCTATTGAGAGGAAAAAGAAGCGATGAATTATTTAATCTTCACCAAGGAAAATCAAAAGAGAAATAAAAAGATTTAAGTTTGGGGGACATCCCTTCACCCTGATTGGATAAGATTCTTTGCTTCTTTTTATTTGTTTTAATAATTGTTTTATGCATTGTTTTATTTTGGAACTTGATATTTCCAGTTATAGGTTGGTTTAATCAACACATTTAATTTAGTTTTAATTTCTGAATAAAATGAGTTCTTAGAGTAGTGAAGTTATCTTGCTTGCTATGTTTATCTTAATTAATGGGTGATGTTGATGAAGATGTTAATAAGGTTACTGTCATTGCTTATGGTCTTATTACAATTTAAGTTATAGTGGAAATACGAATTATGCTCTTGATGTTCCTTGATGACTTGAATTAAAAGGGACATGACGGTTGAGGTATAATGTTTCTTCTTTATTAATACAACAAGAGGTTAGTATCTTCCTTCATGCTTTATCCTCCTGTCTACCCACACACATGGTGATACAAGAACAGATTATAGGATCATAAGGATCAGAACATGATGATGATCTCAAGAACCTCACCATGCACTCAATGCAATTTTGTAGATAAGAATCTCAGAAACAACAACGTTATGGCTGTCCCCGACATGGGCGACTTTTTGTTTTCTCATTACACAAAGCTGTTCTGGACGCCGCCACATACACAAACCCAAAGCATGCACCAAATCATTTTTATTGGTGTCGGCGGAATGGGACCCACGGTCCCCCGAACCGCCGGCGCAGGCCAACCAGAGGCCACAGGGCGTGACACGTGGCGGCCTTATCGGCAAAAGCCCCGCTGGAGAAGCAGGTGGGCCCGGTGGTCAAACCCGGGCACTCGGGGGATTCCCCCGAGTGCCACGTTCGTGCGAGCCATCTAAGGGCCTTGCGGTCCCGAGGGTCCAAGGCCCAAGAGTCAAGGAAGCGATCGAGGCCCTCTCCCCGAGCGACCGGCATCCCGCAAGGCGTGGGCCCAGAAGAGTGCTCGGGAGGGTCCCCGGGCGGACCCCCCGAGCACCTCCCCCGAGCGGAGTCCCGAGCGACCCCCCGACGGACGCTCCCCGAGCGCCCGGGGTCGGCCAAGGCAGTCCGGGACAGCTGGCGCTCTCCGAGGCCGAAGGGGCTGCTCGGGGGAGGTAGCGCTCGGGGGTCGTGGGGCCCCCTGTGGGGCCCTCCTCCGGGCTGCCGCAGCAGCAAGCTGGCTTCTTCCATAAGCCTTAGTCCCGGATGATATCGATCAGGCCAGTCCCATCCCCGCAGGGCAAATCCCTTTTTGCCATAGCCCCTGTCAGGGGATGGGGTCCGTCTGACAGGGTTGTTGACCGGCCAGGCGCGCTGCCCCGCGCGCCCGCGTCGCTGTCACCCCTTTCCGCCCCTTTAGGTCAAATCACCGCGCGCCTCGTGGCCCGCGTTTGGTCGCTGACGCGCGGGGCCCAGGGGCGGATACTTCACCGACTTAGTCAGGAGGGGCCCGGCAAGCCTCTCTTCGCGGGTCCCGCTGAGCATAAAGCTGTCAGCCCCCCCCCGGCGGAGGGCATGGCGAGAAGACACGCGGCACGAACACCGGCGCGGCGCATTAAATGAAGAGGTAGGCGTTTCCTTAGCGCTCACGATACCAGGTGCAATAGCCTTTGCTTGGCCTCTGTGGTGAACCCCCGGCTATATAAGGGGAGTTCCCAGACCATGCAAAGGGTTCGGATTTCAGAGAGAAAAAGGGGCGCTGGTTAGATTTTTTTGTTCGGTATTAGAAGATCAGCTAGCCTGTTTGTAAGGAAGAACACCCCTGTAATCTTGATAGGATCAATACACCCACAACGAAGCAGGACGTAGGGTATTACACCTCCGGGTGGCCTGAACCTGGAAAAATCCCTGTGTCTTCGGCATCAAGCATCATAACCGCCCTCATCCTTGAAACGCCATCACCGGCTCATAAGAAGAACTCTATATCGCCCCCGGCCGAACCAACAAGGGGGTCCATTCGGACCACCGCTAGAGACGTTTACTCGTCGACAGCTGGCGCGCCAGGTAGGGGGCGTCTAGAGTTTTTTCGAGCCTGCTCCCATGGCGAATCCCGATCTGCCCCAAGATGATCTGCCTCAAAATGAGGTGAGCTTGGGCGGAAACGAAGCATCGGACGAGTCGGACCCCGCCGGCCTCGACGATCTGCTCAACGACACCGGCGGGGCGTCATCGGCTGCTGCCCGCTTTGAGTTCCGGCCACGCGCGCGGGCCTCTGGAGATGTTGCCGGGCCTTCTCGGCCGCCTCCGCCTCGCCGTCGGCTGGACTTCGTGGATACCGGGGAAGGAAACACGCTGCAGGCGGCGCAATACCTCCTCCGGCATCCTCCCGTCCCGGTGCCAGCGGCGTCCCCCGTGGGCCCGTGGCTCCAGGACCTCGCCAACCTGGTCGACACCGCCCGACGCGAAGCAGCGGCCAGGAGCGTCCACGCTTCTTCCGGGCGCGCCGGTGCCCGCACCGTCCCCTCAGCGGCTTCGCCGCCGGTGCCAGCGCGTCTGCCGCGCGCGCCTGCCGGTGGTCGGCGCGACGGATCTCCACCCTCGGTCGCCTCTCCGGCACGGGGGAACCCTCAAGATCTTCGCCACCGCCTCGGTAGGCGCGAAGTGGAGGACGCACGCACCGTCATCGAGCGCCAGCGCGAGCGCGACAGGGCGGACGAGGTCCATTCCTCCTCCGGCCCTGTCGCCGGCCGCGCGCGCTCCCGGGCGCATCACCCCGTCCGGCAAGATAAGGAGACCGGCAACCCCCGTTATGGGGCGGGTTGCCAGGCCTTCACGCCCGAACTTCGACGCGTCACCTGGCCAAATAAATTTCGCCCAGAGCTGCCGCAGAAGTACGATGGGTCTTTCCACCCTGAGGAGTTCCTCCAGATCTACCCCACCGCGGTGGAGGCCGCTGGAGGCGACGAGAAGGTCATGGCCAACTGGTTTCCGATGGCCCTCAAGGGTTCGGCCCGGTCCTGGCTCATGAACCTCCCCTCAGGATCCATTTCATCCTGGGAGGACCTCTGCCACCAGTTCGTGGCGAACTTCCAGGGCACTTTCGAGCGTCCTGGCACGGAGAGCGATCTCCACGCTCTCCGGCAGCGAAAAGGGGAAACGTTGCGGCACTTCATTCAGCGTTTCAGCCAGGTGCGCAACACCATCCCCAAGATATCTCACCAAGCAGTTATCGTCGCTTTCCGACAAGGAGTCCGCGACGAAAAGATGCTGGAGAAGCTGGGCACCCGGGACGTCCAGTCCACCGCGGACTTGTTCGCTATCGCGGACAAGTGCGCTAAGGCGGCGGAAGCCCGTGCTTGGCATGGCCCGCGCCCCGACCAATCGACGGTCGAGGACGCCGGCCCTTCTCGCTCCTCCGGGAAGCGGGATAAGAAGGGCAAGAAGCGTAAGTCCGAGCCCGTCGCGGCGGCGGAGGCTAAGCCTCGTAAGCCCTCGCGCGGCGGGCCCATCGGCGGCAAGAAGCCACCCCGAGCTCCTCAGCCGAGTTCGGGTCTGTGGTGTCCCATCCACGAGACCGAGCGGCATGACCTCTCCGAATGCCGGACGGTCAAGTTCCTCGCCGAGAGGAACAAAAAGCAGAGGGAGGAGCGCCTCGCCGGGGGCGGTGACAACCCCGGCGGACAAGAAGAAGACCTCGGTTTTCAGGAGCCGCAGGCGGTGGCATGCATCAGCGGGGGCGCCTTCACGCCCTCTTCGCGCCGCCAGTTTAAGCTTTTGGCGCGTGAAGTATGCTCGGCGACCCCGAGCTCCGACGTATCCCGAGCGCTCAAGTGGTCGGCTTCCCCGATCACTTTCGACTGTTCGGACCACCCCGCGAGCATCTCCGGCGTGGGACGCCTCCCGCTCGTGGTCTCCCCCACCATCTGCAACATTAAGGTAACCCGCATGCTGATCGACGGGGGCGCAGGGCTTAATCTCCTGTCCCCCGAAGTATTTAGCAAAATGCAGGTGCCACCTGGGGACCTGAAGGCGACGCTGCCGTTCTACGGCGTCTCTCCCGGCCTCACCATGCCTTTGGGCCAGGTGTCCTTAATGGTCACCTTCGGCACCAAGGGCAACCATCGGACCGAGAACATCATCTTCGATGTTTCCGAGTTCGAGCTCCCCTACAACGGCATCTTGGGGCGTTCGGCGCTCGCCAAATTCATGATGGCTTGCCATTATGCTTACTTGACGATCAAAATGCCGGGCCCCAACGGCACCATCACCGTGCCAGCCGACATCCAGGGCTCCGTCGCCTGCGCCGAGCAGCTTTTCTCCAAAGTCGCTGCTGCCTTCAACGACGCCCCCGAGCTCCCCGAGTCCTCGGGTCCGCCTCCAACCAAGGCCAGAGTCGCTGCCGATGACTCTGTCCCTGTTAAGGAGGTGGCCCTGGGGGAAGACGCGTCCAAGACCGGCAAGATCGGCGGTCGCCTGACCGCCAAATAGGAAGGCGCGCTCGTCACTTTCCTCCGGGCAAACGCTGACGTGTTTGCGTGGCAACCGTCCAACATGCCCGGGGTCCCTAGGGAAGTGACTGAGCACCGTCTTGCCGTGCGTCCCGACGCTCGGCCCATCCGGCAGAAGGTGCGCCGCCAAGCACCAGAACGGCAGGAGTTCGTCCGAGAGGAGGTCGACAGGCTACTCGGGGCCGGCTTCATCCGGGAAGTCCTGTACCCCGAGTGGCTCGCCAACCCCGTCGTCGTGCCCAAGCCGAACGGCAAGCTAAGGATGTGCGTGGACTACACCGACCTCAATAAGGCTTGTCCTAAAGACCCTTTTCCTTTACCTCGCATCGATCAGATAGTAGATTCCACCGCAGGGTGTGATCTTCTCTGTTTTTTAGATGCCTACTCTGGTTATCATCAGATTAGTATGGCGGTAGAGGATGAAGAGAAAACTTCATTTACAACCCCTGCGGGGACCTTTTGCTATGTCCGCATGCCTTTCGGGGTAAAAAACGCTGGCCCGACCTATCAACGGGCCATGCGTATGACTTTGCAGTCGCAGCTGGGTCGCAATGTAGAGGCCTACATCGACGATCTCGTCGTCAAGTCAAGACGCGAGGAGACGCTCATCGAGGATCTCGCCGAGACTTTCAATAGTCTCCGCAGTACTCGCATGAAGCTGAACCCCGAGAAGTGCATCTTCGGGGTCCCATCCGGCAAACTTCTCGGCTACTTGGTCTCAAGCAGAGGCATTGAAGCCAACCCCGAGAAGATCCGGGCCATCGACCAGATGCGCCCGCCAGCTCGCCTCAAGGACGTGCAGCGCCTAACGGGCTGCATGGCTGCCTTGGGACGATTCATTTTCAAGCTTGGGGAGCGGGGCCTCCCCTTGTTCAAGCTCCTCAAGAAGTCTGGCCATTTCGAGTGGACCCCTGAGGCCGAGCAGGCCCTCGAAGGCCTCAAGAAGTACCTCACATCACCTCCGGTCTTGGTGGCGCCGAGACCCGAGGAGCCTTTGCTCCTCTATCTCTCAGTGACACCCCGGGTGGTAAGCGTCGTCCTCGTCGTCGAGCGGGAGGTCGGGGCCGAGCTCGCGGCACCCCTCGACCCGGCGCAAGAGCTCGGGCCGCCGCTCCCGAGTGGTGACCCCGAGCAGCCAGAAGAAACCCCCGAGAGCGAGCTCCCGAGCGAGGCCCTCGGGGGAGCGGGCGGAGCTCTCGGACCCGAGTCCCCGAGCGCCCCCAATCCCAAAGGCTCAGCCCATCACCCAAGCATACCCGAGCAACCCGTCTTGCGCGGGGATGAAGTCAATCGCTCGGGGGCTGGGCCCGAGCAGTCTTCTACTCGGGTGCGCATACAGCAGCATCCCGTGTACTTCGTCAGTGAAGTATTGCGGGACGCCAAGACGCGCTACCCTCAAGCACAGAAGCTCCTCTACGCGGTGCTCGTCGCGTCGAGGAAGCTTCGGCATTATTTCCAAGCGCACGAGGTCCGGGTGGTTACGGCCTTCCCCCTCGAGCGCATCCTCCGCAACCGGGAGGCCACTGGACGAGTCGTCGAGTGGGCCATCGAGCTCGGGGAGTTCAACCTCCGCTTCGTCAGCAACCATGCAATCAAGAGCCGAGCTCTGGCCGACTTTGTCGCCGAGTGGACGCCGGTGCCAGAAGACGAATGCGAGCAACTCCCCTCCGACCCGGGTCAGGGAGGAACCGAGCACTGGACGCTGCACTTCGACGGTTCCCTCACGCTCAAAGGCGCGGGGGCTGGAGTAGTTCTCACCGCTCCGACCGGTGAGACCCTCCAGTACGTCGTGCAGTTACTCTTTCGCGCCACCAACAACATGGCCGAGTACGAAGGCCTCCTTGCCGGGCTGCGCGCCGCCGCATCCCTCGGGATCCGCTGTCTGCTCGTCAAAGGCGACTCCCAGTTAGTCGTCAATCAAGTGTCAAAGGAATACCAGTGTTCGGACCCCCAAATGGCAGCGTACCTGAGCGAAGTCAGGAGGTTGGAACGGCGTTTCGATGGCCTGGAGCTCCAGCACATCCCTCGCCGCTTCAACGACGCCGCCGACATTCTATCGCGACTGGCCTCCTCTCGGGAGCCGGTCCCGGCTGGGACCTTTGAAGAAAGGCTCTCTCGGCCGTCCGTTGAGGCCGCCGACCAAGACGAAGGGGGAACCTCGCGCCCAGGCGAGTCTACCCAGGCGGCACCTTCAGTGGGAAATCCTCCCGTCAGGCCACCGCCGGGTGAGCACCTCGTGCTCACCATCTGTCCTCAGGTCGTCCCTTGGATCTCCGAGATCCGGGCGTACCTGAAAGAAAATATCCTTCCCGAAGACGAAGCCGTTGCAGAAAGAATTGCGCGGCAATCAACAAGGTACGCGCTCGTAGATGGGGACCTCTATCGGCGTGGCACCAATGGCATTCTTATGAAGTGCATTTCTTGGGAGGAAGGCCACGATATACTCGTGGATATCCACGAGGGCGAGTGCGGTAGCCATGCATCGTCTCGCACGATGGTCGGTAAAGCCTTTCGGCAAGGATTTTACTGGCCGACAGCCCTCGAGGACGCCTTTGAGCTGGTTCGACGCCGCGAAGCCTGCCAATTCCACGCCAAGCAGATACATCAGCCCGCTCAGGCACTCCAGACCATCCCCCTCTCGTGGCCTTTCGCGGTCTGGGGGCTGGATATATTGGGGCCGTTCCCCCGAGCAGTCGGGGGCTACGAGTACCTCTACGTCGCCATCGACAAATTCACCAAATGGACGGAAGCCGAGGCAGTCGTCAAGATCAACAAGCAATCGGCGATCAAGTTCATCCGAGGCATCATGAGCCGGTTCGGGGTGCCCAGCCGCATCATCACCGACAACGGCACACAGTTCATGAGCGATGCTTTCCTCGAGTACTGCCAAGCCCTCGGGACAGAGATTTGCTTCGCCTCTGTCGCACACCCCCGAGCCAACGGGCAGGTTGAGCGTGCAAACGCCCAAGTCCTTCGGGGGCTCAAGACAAGATCTTTCGACAGACTCAAGAAATGCGGCGCTGGCTGGATAGAAGAGCTCCCCGCCGTCCTTTGGTCCATCCGGACGTCCCCCAGTCGGGCGACCGGTGAAACCCCCTTCTTCCTCGTTTACGGGGCAGAAGCGATGCTTCCTTCCGAGCTCACCTTCCGCTCCCCTCGGGTCGCGGCATACTCGGAGGAAGATCAAGACCGGCGCAGACTCGAAGACGTCAACTTCCTCGAAGAGCATAGATGCCGAGCTGCCCTTCGCGCTGCCAGATACCAACAAAGCCTTCGCCGCTACCATGAGCGTCGTGTCAAGCCAAGGTCTCTCGAAGTCGGGGACTTGGTCCTTCGTCGGGCGCAGACGCGGGAAGGCAAGAACAAGCTCTCCCCTATGTGGGAAGGTCCATACCGAGTGACTCGAGTCACTCGGCCAGGCTCGGTGAGGCTCGCTGCCGAAGACGGAATGGAGCTGACCAACTCCTGGAACATCGAGCACCTGCGCAAGTTTTTCCCATGAATAGCCCGGGTAAGTTTTTGCTTTTAGGGCCGGCTCCCCGAGTGCCAAAAGCGAGTCATGGGAAGTGTCGGGTTCGTCACCCCAAGCCCCGGTCGCTCGGTCTGGTTCCCGAACCCCGAGCGCCGGTCCGGCCAAAGGTCACCCGAGTATCCCGCGCGCTCGCACCCTCGCTCGGGGGCTCCCTTGTATTCCCAGCTATTTACATAGCATTATGGTCTATAAAGATGCAATTTTCCTTGATATGAATCCCCCATGCAAAGTTTATATTCCTTAATTCAGTATCAATATCAACACTTCCTCCATAGTTAGCAAAAGCGTGGCTTTCCGCGCGGTGCGGGGCTCTCGAGCCCCCATCTCTCGGTGCGAGTAGGTCCCACCGCTCCGAGCCCGAGCAGTCAAGCTTATCCAAATACTTGTTGTCGGGCCGTAAGACGTTCGGGCAATTAGCTGTACCCCGAGCACGTCCGAGTCAGGGCAGATAAGCCCCTGGCCACCGTGCTCCGCTGGTCAGCAAGACCCGAGCGCCACCCAACTTCATGTCAGCCGGATAGCTTCACTCCTTGCGCTCGGGACAGGTCGGCTGACCCGAAAACCTGAGGGCCGCGTTAACAGGCAGACCCCCCGCGGGACCTGTGGAAAACACCCCTTTTGCTAAGAAAACCATATAATCATTCGCAAAGTGAGCAGGTTCACCATGATGAAGTTCCCGGGCACCGCCCGCCAGATCAATACCAAGTCACAGGGCGCCAAGTCACCCTGAGGCCCGATTTCTAAGCTAAGCTTCTAATCGCATTTCTATGTTTTCAAAGCTCCCGAGCACTATATATGAACGACTAGTTTTTCCTCGCCAATTTTTCCCAACTGCCTTCTGTGCTCGCGATGGGTTTATACCTGAAGGCAGCGATGAAAGTCACGGGGAGTGCTTCGGGTTGTCCGCTCAAAGCCCTGGTGTCCTGCCTGGTTTCTTAACCCTGGACATCAGCCTGGTAAATAAGCCGCCCAAGTACCCTACGCGCTTTCACACGCGCCCGGCGGTGTCTTCCAGTAGCGTTTCCAGAGACATAAGAAAGCATTGCCGAGTTAAAATGAAAGTTCCCAAAGTTAGGAAAAATCATGTAGATACAATGATTAACGCAATACATATCAACAGTTAATTGTTGCAATAATTGTCCCGAGCACAAAAACTTGGGCAAATTCTGCAGGCAAAGTCAAGAAGATAAAAGAAGCTCGGCTCGGGGACACCCTGTGTCCCATGGGCCGGGCCTCCGTAGCTCCAGTCGCAACGCGTCCAGCTCTCGGGGGCTGGGGGCTTTGGGGGCCTTCGGGGCGTCCCGAGGACCGTCCTCCGTCCCTCTCCGAGCAAGAACCGGACGCTTCGCCCGAAACAAGCAAGGAAGTGAAGCCATTTCCAGTACAAGTACAACAAGAAAGAAAAAGCAAGGATCAAATGGCTTTCGGGCCAAAGATCTCTTTGCATATCAGAAGCTTAAAAGTTCTTACAAAGGGGTCAAGCCCCGGGCTAAGAAAACAAAGACAGAAAGAGGGAGGGGAGCTACTCTCCGCCGGCGCCGCCGTCGCCGTCGCCGGCGCCTTCGCCATCGCCTGTGCCGGCATCCCCCGAGCGGGAAAACCGCTGGGCAATTTCATCAGCCGCCCTGCGGACTGCCTTCCGGGCTTCCTCCTCGGCGGCCTCATCGATCACCTCGAGCCCCTCCAAGGCTGGCGTCAAAGGAAAGTTTGGGTCACGGCCGCGGTAGCACGCCAGTGTGTGCTCCGCCACCACGACCGCCAACTCCCGGCCTTCTTCCTCAAGGCGGCGGCGCACGGCTTCGCCGAGCCCCTCGAGGCGCTCGGCGATCCTCTCGAAGCCCAAGGCGACGTTCGCCGGGTCGGCGTCGTAGCCCGGCAAGGAGGCGGTGCCAAGTCCAGCAGCCTCAGCGGCGTTCCTCGCGCGAAAGAAGATGGCCTTCATCACCCTCACCGTCTGGTCCCGCTCGGTGACCAGCCGGACATTCTCCCTCTCAATCTCCTCCGTCGCTGCGGCCGCCGCTAAGGACTCACGCTCCCTCAACTCCTCCGCCTCCCGGAGCTGGTGTTGGAGATTGCGTTTGGTCGCCTTTGAGTCTTCGAGCCGCTGCTTGAAGTGTTCGCTCTCCGAGCGGAGCTGCGCCATCTCCTTGGCGAGCTCCTCGCGAGCAACGGCCACCCGCGACTCGACTTCGGCGTCCAGCTTATTCGCCGCCTCGTCAAGAGAGTGCTTGAGTTGGCCAAGCTGCTCCGCCTTCGCGTCGAGCTCTCCGTCCCGGAGAAGCTGCTGTTCTGCGCGGCGAGCGAGCTCGGCGGCGAGCTGCTTCAGCCGCGCCTCCTCGTCGGCGGCGCGCTTCTCCCGCCTCGCCAAGTCCAGCTCGCGCGGCTTCACCAGCACGACCCGGCGGTTGAGCTCTCGCTCCTGCCGATCGAGCTCCTGCGTCCTCGGAATGATCTCCTCCCTCATCTTATGGAGGATATCCCGCTGGCGCTCGATCTTGGCAAGATCATTCTCGTACTCTCGCTTGGCGACGCGAGCACGGGCCTCAAGCATCTCCGCCATCTCCCCCAAGACCCGCTCCCGATCCTCTAAGGACTTCTCCTTGAAGAGGAGATCCTCGCGGAGCTGATCGATGGCGGCATGTGCGGCCTCAAACATATCGGAGGGAGCCCCCCGAGACGTCTGGCCTTGCCGCGCAGAGGGCTGCTCCTCGGCCGGAGCAGCAAGGCCTTGGCCCCCAAACTCCTCCTCCTGGGGCTCGGGGCGCCCGGCCACGATCAAAATCCCGGCCTTTCCCTCGGGCCGGATACCTTCGGCCCCTCCAACCGGGGCCGTTCCTTGTTCGGTTGCCGCCACCCGCTCCTCGGGCGCGGCAACACGAAGTTCCTCCGCCACCGGCGTCTCCTCCGTCGTCGCCGGCACCTCCACCGTCGCCGGCGCCTCCGTCGCGCCCGGCGCCTCCACCTCCGCGCTTGGGGCAGCCTCCTCCCGCGAAGCGGCGTCAGCACTCAGGGCTGGCGCCGTGCTCGGGGGCGGGCCCACCGACTCGCTCGGAGCCGAAGGGCCGCTCGGGGGCGTAACCGCGCTCGGGGTCGTTGAAGCCCTCGCCGAAGGAGGAGGACTCGGGGACGGGCGAGTTCTCTTGCGCTCCCTAAGAGAACAGATGCAGACAAGTTCGGGTCAGCACCCGAGCGGGACACTTAGCCAAAAAAAAGGAAAAAGAGAAGTTGGAGGGAAGAAAGTTTTTCAAAACTTACTGCCACGAGCCCCTTAAAACATGGCGTTCCACGCCGAGGGGCAGCGGCGGATCCTTCCTCTTCTGACCGGTGGCGGCGCCCGCGTCCGCCGCCGACGCGCCTCCAGAAGGCGCAACTCCAGAAGGCCTTTGCCCGGAGCCGCTACCTCCTGCCCCCTGGGCCGCAGAGCGCACGGACGGAGGAGGCGGCGGCGCAGGCCACTGCCTCCCGCCCTCGGCGTCGTAGGGCGCACGGGCGGAGGCGGTGGCGGAGGCACCGGGCCAGAAAAGCGCAATGCGGGCCCTCCCTGCACGGAGGGGCCTGCCCCGGAGCTGCCTCCCGCGTCCGTCGGTCGCCTCCCCGTGGCCGGCGGTGCTTGTGGACGTAGCTTCGGCGCCTGCGGCCGCGGTGGCGGGGACGGAGGGGGAGGGGCTTGCCCCTTGCCCTTCGGATCGGCCGGATCATGGATCACGGCGGGGGCCCTCGGCTCCTGAGCTGCCCTCGCCGCTTCGGCCTCCTCGCCGCTTGCGAAGATCCGAATGCCCACCGCAGGCCTGCGGCTGCCGTCCTTCGGCGGGGCCACGATGCCCTTCGCGTCGCACGACGGCATCATGTCAAGGATGGCCTGGCGATCTGCGCTAACGCAGAGCGGCAGGTCCGGCTGCGACAGGACGGCGCTCGTGGCGTCCGGCACCCCGAGCAGCGACTTCAAGATGGCCGCTAGCACCGCCTCGGTCCAGTTGTTGTCGGCGCCGACCTCCGTCCGGGTGACGTCCATGTCCCCGGTGTACATCCACGCCGGCCGCTCGCGTTTTCGCAGCGGCGCCAGCCGGCGTCGCAGAAAGTCGCCGACGACCATGGTGGCAGTCAACCCCAACTCCCGGAGTTGGGAGATGCGAAGGGTCATCACCACCAGCTCGTTGTCGTTCTCGGCGAGATTATCCCACGACTTGTCATGCCTCGCCGGCTCCTCCGGAAGAGTGAGCGACTGCGCCGGGTCAGTGTTGATGTAGAACCACATCTGACGCCAGTCGTCCCACTTGTTCCGCAGCGTTTGCTGGATGTAAGGGTCGGCGAGCTTCGGGCGAAGCTGAAAGTTGGCGCTCCCGCTAACCTCCGTCCGAGCCGAGCCCCGGCTCCTCCTGACGGAGCGGAGGACGAAGTAGTGCCGGAACAGCGGCACCGACGGCATCACCCCCACGAACATCTCGCAGAGGTGGGCGAAGATCGCCAGCACCACCACGGAGTTGGGGGTGAGGTGCAGCAGGTGAATGCCGTAGGCCTCCAGCACCTCCAGGAAGAAGGGCGAGAACGGCGGAAGCAGCCCGGCGGCGAGGAAGCTGGCGAAGATGACGGTCTCGTCCGCCCGCGGCGCCGGCGGGTACGTCGCCGGCCGAACCCTTGTCGGGTGCGGCCGGCCCTCCGGCACCGCTACCTTCCGAACCTTGTCCATTGCCTCCTCATTGAGGAAGCGGAACTTGGGGAGCACGGCGTCATCGGCGTCCTGCGCCAGGGGGGTCGATCGGGTGTGGCGGCGAGTCATGGCGGCAGGGATGGTGGCGAAGAAAGAGGCGAAGGTGGCGAAGAGGGTTTTTTCTTTTCGGATGGCGAGAGGAAGAAGACGGAGAAGAGCGCCAAAGCTTTGGGAGCAAAGTGTTTGGCGCAAAATCCGGAAGGTCGAAAAGGTGCGGGGCCATTTTTTCTTTTTAAGGAAAAAAGGCTTCGGAAGTTGCAGACCGCCCACACCCGTTGATCTTCCGCGCGATCGTGGGTTGTCAGTTGTCAGTCCGCTGCCACTGACAGTGGGCCTGCGGCCGCGCGAAACCCGGAGGGCGTGCAATCATGGCCTGCGGAATTACTGCCGCGCGCAGTAAAAACGCAGTCGCACGAAACCCGGGGCACGCAACCGCCTGCGCGCGGCATAAAAAGGCGCGCGCCTTTCCCGCGCAGGGCAAAAACCGAAGCGCCGCCGCCAGGTGGAGAGAGCGGATTGGCCGCCCCTTCCACCCCGCACGCGCGCATTAAAAGCGCTCCTCGGCAGGGCGCATGAAGATGGGCCGACCTCTCTGGTTGGCCCGTTAAATGAAAAGAAGGCCTTATCCCCAGTCGCGGCCCTTCGGGTCGCGGCCCATTGGGCCGTCGCTGGAAGACAAGGCCGGGGGCTACTGTCGGCGGAATGGGACCCACGGTCCCCCGAACCGCCGGCGCAGGCCAACCAGAGGCCACAGGGCGTGACACGTGGCGGCCTTATCGGCAAAAGCCCCGCTGGAGAAGCAGGTGGGCCCGGTGGTCAAACCCGGGCACTCGGGGGATTCCCCCGAGTGCCACGTTCGTGCGAGCCATCTAAGGGCCTTGCGGTCCCGAGGGTCCAAGGCCCAAGAGTCAAGGAAGCGATCGAGGCCCTCTCCCCGAGCGACCGGCATCCCGCAAGGCGTGGGCCCAGAAGAGTGCTCGGGAGGGTCCCCGGGCGGACCCCCCGAGCACCTCCCCCGAGCGGAGTCCCGAGCGACCCCCCGACGGACGCTCCCCGAGCGCCCGGGGTCGGCCAAGGCAGTCCGGGACAGCTGGCGCTCTCCGAGGCCGAAGGGGCTGCTCGGGGGAGGTAGCGCTCGGGGGTCGTGGGGCCCCCCTGTGGGGCCCTCCTCCGGGCTGCCGCAGCAGCAAGCTGGCTTCTTCCATAAGCCTTAGTCCCGGCAGAGGCATTTAATGCCTGTCATTCGGGCATTAAATGCTAAAGTCCCGTATGGGCATGATATCGATCAGGCCAGTCCCATCCCCGCAGGGCAAATCCCTTTTTGCCATAGCCCCTGTCAGGGGATGGGGTCCGTCTGACAGGGTTGTTGACCGGCCAGGCGCGCTGCCCCGCGCGCCCGCGTCGCTGTCACCCCTTTCCGCCCCTTTAGGTCAAATCACCGCGCGCCTCGTGGCCCGCGTTTGGTCGCTGACGCGCGGGGCCCAGGGGCGGATACTTCACCGACTTAGTCAGGAGGGGCCCGGCAAGCCTCTCTTCGCGGGTCCCGCTGAGCATAAAGCTGTCAGCGGCGGAGGGCATGGCGAGAAGACACGCGGCGCGAACACCGGCGCGGCGCATTAAATGAAGAGGTAGGCGTTTCCTTAGCGCTCACGATACCAGGTGCAATAGCCTTTGCTTGGCCTCTGTGGTGAACCCCCGGCTATATAAGGGGAGTTCCCAGACCATGCAAAGGGTTCGGATTTCAGAGAGAAAAAGGGGCGCTGGTTAGATTTCTTTGTTCGGTATTAGAAGATCAGCTAGCCTGTTTGTAAGGAAGAACACCCCTGTAATCTTGATAGGATTAATATACCCACAACGAAGCAGGACGTAGGGTATTACACCTCCGGGTGGCCTGAACCTGGAAAAATCCCTGTGTCTTCGGCATCAAGCATCATAACCGCCCTCATCCTTGAAACGCCATCACCGGCTCATAAGAAGAACTCTATATCGCCCCCGGCCGAACCAACAAGGGGGTCCATTCGGACCACCGCTAGAGACGTTTACTCGTCGACAATTGGCGTCTGTGAAACGGTCACCATCAATGATCAGTTTGCAAGCCTTGTCTTTGATGGCGCGCCGCATCTTGAATGCATTTCACCATGTGCTTGTGCATCTCCGTCAGTTTGTACCTTCTTAGCTAGCAGGTTCAACCCCTCCATCGATGTGGCTTTGAAATCAGTCAGCATGAACCGTCGCCTCACAAGGTGCATCACATCTTCCCATGTTTCTCAGCGACATTTGCTCTTTTTATTACCTTCGCTTTCTAACTGGCGCCACCATGATCTGACCTTGTTGTCGAAACGATCTAGAGTTATAGAAAACTGAAAGTACGATCCGTAGTCTACGACGCGTGGTTCCAACTAGCGTTCTATCACCTCCTCCCATGCGAGGTACTCCTCAGGCGTGGCGTCCATATTTAACCACAGCCGCTTGAGACCACACAACTTGCCTGTTGTAGTGATGGTTGCATTGGTGCACAATATCCATTCATCCTCCTCGCCAAACCACAGAGCTTGATGCTAGTGCTCCTCCTCGTCAAAGCACTGATCGAGGACGTCACCGACGGTGAAGGCGTGGTTCTACGCCCAAGTGGCGTAGTTGGTGCTAGTGTCCCAGCCATTGGGGCCGTCGCCGACTGTGTACTCGACGGCACCGGCAGGCCAGAGGAGCAACAGGGAGACGAAAGCCGGCACCAGCAGTAGGGAGGGGCCACTCCATGGATGCCTTCAAGCCGCTGCCCCTTCAGGCGGTGAGGACAACCTGGAGAAAGGGGATGAGGGGAGGGAGAAGGGATGAGGCACGCCACACACGCATAGATTTGGAGAGGCCTTGCCATGTCGAGCCGCAGGGGTCGCTGCCGCTTGCCGCATAGAGAGACATGCACGAATCTGGAGGATTCGGTGGTGGCTCCCGCCGGTGCCACCGTGAGGACAACGATAGGAGGATGAAGGGTACGCGATAGATCTAGAGAAGGGGAGGGCTGGTCGTGCGGTGGAGCGGCATCAGCAGCAGTCGGCCGAGGCACTGGTGGAGAGGGAAGGGAAAGGGAGAGCCGCAGGCGGAAGGGAGAGGGAGGGCGGCGCACAACAGATCTAGAATACACGAGGTGGAGGAAGACGCGAGGCTCGGGAATATGGAGAATGGAGGAGGAAGAGGCAGGCGATTGGAGGGGAGGAGAGGATAGAGGAGGCGCGGCGGATCGATCGATTAGGGTTAGGGGGAATATGGGCTAGGCCTTTGCGCGCACTGGATCAGACGGGATTATTCCAGCCAGTTTTTTTTCCTAAAACCGGCTAAGAGTATTAAAACCGGCTATAATACTAACTCGATCTCAGTCGGTTCATTTTATGGATCGTCTTGGATATTACTAGAGTTGGTTAAGAATTAAAACTGACTGAGAGTACATGATTTCCCAGCCGGTTATTTTTTTTGCAATCGGCTCAGTTAACAAAACCAGTTAAGATATTCATTGTTGCTGTCGATTTTAGAAAACCAGCTAAGATGAGGTGTCTAGAAAAGCTGTTTTTGTGATAGTGACACGAATCAAAAGGTCATCGACCAAAAGAAAAAACATATTATCTTCTAACTAAGTTTTCAATGGACCAATCAGAATTGGATTGGATTTAAACCTACCATAAAATATCTAGGACGCGTCCTAACATTCGGTTGCACTTTGTACGTACTGGTTCCTTCTTTATTTCTTGATTTCTTCCCTGAAGCTCGTGGACTCGATGGAAATTATTTGGTTTCCTTGTATCGTTGAAACCGAATAGATCTCTTGCCCTTCTAAGTGCACTGGTGCTCCTGGTTTCCTGTTCCCTTTTCTCTAAACCAACGGTGACCCTCCTGGTTTCACGCAAGGACGCACAAAACCATGCACGAGCTCACGTACCTGAGTCACAAATTCCTTGTCCACACAATTGCTATACTTGCCCATCTATTCCTCGGTGCAACCTGGCTGCATGTACTACAATATTTTCTTCTACTTCTCCGTGGATTGCCACCTTCTCCTTCCTCACGGCCACGCTAGCAGTTTTAATGGAACAATATTATTTAATAACCAATTTGGTGGTCACCTCTGTAACTATTACATGTTGACTGGTATCAACCCGTGACAACTCCCTTTAAGTGAAACCATCCTCGGTTTCAAGTCCATTTTCGAAACCTCCGTCCTCTCCACAATTGGCATCTTCTCTGACACTGGCATCTCCATCTTGATCTTATTATCCACCATTGGCATTAGCACATGCTTCTGTCCGCCATGCATGAAAGAGTATGTGTTCTCCTAATATGTGTGGTGTTGTGATCAGCCAACATGAACCGTCGCCTCGCAAGGCGCATCCCATCTTCCCATATTTCATAGCGACTTTTGCTCTCCTTCTTCTGTTCCCTTTCTAACTAGTGCCACTATGAACAGACCTTAACATCGATCTAGAGCTATAGAAAACAAAAATATGATCCGTAGTATGGGACACATGGTTCCTACCAGCATTCCATCACCTCCTCCCATACGAGGTACTCCTCAAGCATGGCGTCGATATTTAACCACAGCCGATTGAGTCCGTGCAACTTGCGTGTTGCGGCAATTACCACATTAGTGAACGTATCCATTCATCCTCCTCGCTAAACCACAAAGCTTGATGCTAGTGCCCCTCCTTGTCGGTCACGACACGAGCACTAGTGGCCGTCATCTTCTTGCTTAGTGTAAACGTATCCGCCATCTTCTCGTCGTGCTGTGAGCAACGAGAGCTCTAATACCACCTGATACAGCTCAACTAGGTGTTGAGTCAAAGTTGGCCCAATCTTTCACGGCACCTCTTCGGTAGCTCCAAGTAAATACAGTGATAAAGCAAGATGCTAGTATCCACATCTTAGCCTCCTCTCTACCCGCACATGCGGTGATGCACGAATAGATTGATAGGATCACAAGAATCAGAACGTGACAATGATCTCAAGAACCTCACCAACGCACTCAATGCAAATTCCTAGATGAGAATCACCGAAACACCAATGATATAGCCGCTCTTGACTTGGACAATTTTCTGTTTCTCATTACTCAAAATAAACGGGTTAGGCGTAGCCCTGACTATATATAGCCAACCTTGCACATGCACTTAGCTTACGAAAATATTGATTTGTGGTCAACCGCGCCCGTGGTCGATCCAAACTGCATGTGCATGGCCCATTAAGATAGCGCATGCTGCAGACCTACCGTGAGTGGAGACCTAGCTAGTGACTTCTACCATTTCATTTTTTTTACCCAATAGCAAGAGACTTGGAGACTTAGGGCCTGTTTGGTTGGGTTGTGGCTGTTGACAAAGCTGCTGTTGGCTGGCTGTTTGGAAAAGTTGCTGTGGCTGTGGGAAAGTGACCATATGGCTTTTGGTTGATCCAAACCATCTACAGTATTTTAGAAAATGAGCACTGAAGCTTCAGCATATTGCAAAAAGCTGGCAAAAGGCAGCTTTTCCAAACACCTGAATTTGCACTGCAAAGCTCACAGCTACCATTGGCAAAAACTGCTGAAAAGCCGGCCGTTTGGTTGGACTGCAGCTTTTTCCAGTGAAAAGCTGCTGAAAAGCCCAACCGAACACCCTCTTAGTCGTTTGAGCTGGCATGCATGTGTTCCATTTATTTTCTTTTGCCACGTGACTGCATAGGAATTTCCCATTTTTATGTTTGTTAATCACTTCTTAAGCATCACATTTCTTAATCATATTTTTTGCATGGAAAGCCTAAGATTTAGAATGACGAAGCGTGAACTTCTTTGAGTTGAAAATCATTTTTTTCTAGTGTAAAGATAAGGTTTCCAAGTTGGAAGCTCGTGATATCTAAGTAAAATGCTTGAGGTAAAATAGTGAGAAGTTAAAGTGCCTAAGTGGGAAGTTTGTTGAAAACTAGCGGAAAGCTTGAACTTAAATTGTGGAAAGCTTGATTTGTCCTTGGAAAGCCTAGTGGAAAGCTAGTGCTAAATAGTGGAAAGTTTGACGTAAAATAAGTGAAAATTTGTGATAAAATAGTGGATAGCTCAAATTATTCGAGTGGAAAGCTCACAATATAATAGTAGATAGCTAGGGATAAAATAGGAGAAATATCATAATTTTGCACAATAAATAGTGAAAAGCCCAAGACATATAAGTGAAAAGCTACGTAGTACCTAAGTTAGAACCTAAGCATTTTTAGTTAAAAGTGAATATTATTGAGCTAAACGTTTTAAGAACTATACATTTCTTTTCACCTTGGTGGCACATGAGGTCACGTGGATGACGTTCATTGACTTTACTTGACTACGGCATATCTACCGCCTGTTAGGCCTGAGAACTATGAAGGGCTAAGGTATAGAAAAAGAACGGGACCACATGTCAAGACTACAAATAGCTTGATTTCGGAATTAATCGCGCCTGACGCTGCGCGCGATTAACCGTAAATTAGCACCGTCCGCTAAGGCCGAACCAAACCTGGCTCCTAACAAGACTTGACCTACGGAGACCGAAAGAGTGATAAAATCTTTCTTTTGAAAAAGAAAATAAGACTGACTTCATCTAACACGTATATAGTTCACGTGGACTTGATACAATATGATCGGCGAACCAACTAAAGCACACGCATAAAAATTTCAGGACCAAAAGAAAAAACGAATTATCTTCTAACTGAGTTTTCATTTTCAACGGACCAATCAGAATTGGATTGGGTTTGAGCCTACCATAAAATATCTAGGAGGCCTCCTAATATTCGGTTGCACCTTTGTACGTACTGGTTCCTTCTTTATTTCTTGATTTCTTCCTTGAAGCTCGTGGACTCGATGGAAAGTATTTGGTTTCCTTGTATCGTTGAAACCGATTAGATCTCTTGCCCTTCTAAAGTGAACGTGGTGCTTTGGGTTCCTGTTTCCTTTTCTCTGAACCAACCGTGACCCTCTTGGTTTCACCCAAGCACGCAAAGAAGTACAGAACCATGCACGAGCTCAGGTACTGAGTCACAAACTCCTGGTCCACACAATTGGCGTACTTGCCCATCTTTTCCTCGGTGCAACCTGGCCGCACGTACTACAATATTTCTGCTACTTTTTCGTGGTCTGCTAGCCTCTCCTTCCTCACGGCCACACTAGCACTTTTAATAGATCAATTTTATTTAATAACTAATTCGGTGCTCACCTTCTTAACTGGTCCAGGTTGACTAGTATCAACACGTGATCACACCGTGCCCGTATCAGTGACTAGTAACATGATGCAGATGATGAGATGCATTTCTGCGTTCAGGACAAATGTGTCCGAGGAAAGTAGCTGACGCATTGCTCCGTTGCTGCCTGCGCTACACTACCTTTTTCCAGATACCGATGGGTACTGGAGCACTGTAACAAGTGGCAATGGCGGGTGAAAACCCAGCGTTCCCAACAGATCGGCCCCTGAAACAGGGGATCTGACTGACGACGCGCGGCCAACAAGTTGGGTTTGCTCCGTGTTGTTCCCAATTTTTGTTTGTATAGTAGTACTACACGTTTTCTCCGAGGCCATTCGTGTTTGTAGCAGTGCAGTTGCCCCACGTATATATATATATGATTGTTTACGGTCTCCTTTCTTCTGATGGCCATACCTGGGACTTGCAAAAGTTAAATGATAATCTGATGGAACCAGATGCTAAGGCAGTCCAACAAATTCCGCTAGGGAGGCTGGATGAAGATATTTGGGCTTGGAGTGTTGAGAAAAATGGCTTATATTCAGTTAGATCGGCATACAGGCTCCTGTCTTCATCTCTAAAAGCAAATTCTCGTTATAATAATGCATCGGCAAGCACTTCTTTGGGAGATGAAGACCCAGTATGGAGAAAACTCTGAAATTTGACGATTCCACCTAAGGTAAAATCTTTCTGGTGGCGTGTTATTCATAATTACATGCCAGTACGGGCTAACTTGTTTAGAAGGCATATAGAAAATCAGAGTAATTGTTTGGATTGTGGAGCTGAAGAAGAAACTGTTTATCATGCGTTAGTGGAGTGCCCCATTGCTCGTATGTTCTGGCAGGCCTTCAAGGAGATGTACAGGATCAAGATGCCAAGACTCCACCCTAGTACTTGGTGTCAAGACCTGCTGGACAAGGCTTTCTGTCCAATGGAAGTTTCTGGTGCTATATTATGCGGAATGTGGGCCATTTGGACAGCATGCAATGGTCGCCACCATGGCGAAGTCCCAATGAATTTAACCTCGACGTGTAGGTGGGCTCAAGATGTTGCTGTCGACCTTTTGCATTCAAATAAAAGTAGCAGAGATCAAGAGAAACAAAAAATGGACATTAAGTGGCATCCTCCTGATCCTGGAACTGTTAAAGTGAATATTGATGCTGCGTTCAATGCAACTAATAATCAGGGAGCTACGGGAGTCGTTATCAGAGGTGAAAGGGGCAACCTGATTGCAGCTACATGTTTCTGGCATGAATCCATCCCTGATGTGTTAATTGCAGAAGCATTTGCCTGTAGAGATGGAGTAGCTCTGATGCATGATCTGAATTCTGAGCATAATTTGAATTTGATGAATGTGATAATGGAGACAGATTATCAAGAGCTTGTTAATATGTGGAAGACCAGAAGGAATCATCGAGCAAGTATCTTGCCAATTCTTGCTCAAATCCAAGAGTTTAGCGGGAGTTTCTCTTCTTTTGACTTGGTTTATGTGAGAAGGGAGGCGAATTTGGCAGATCACCGAATGGCCAAATCTATATCACCTTCAGTTTCTAGTGTTGGTATTAGTTTATACCATGTTCCTGATGTATTATGTCCATGTATTCAGCATGACATTAACTTGCTGAGAAGTTAATATAAGCTCATGTTTTCACAAAAAAAAAGTCCGTAGGGGGACAGCAAAGCAAACCTTCGAAGTGCTGCAAACTGCAGCCTGTACTCTCCGGCAGCAAGTGTTTGAAAAAGTTTGAATATTTTGCCCCACCACCATACTTCAATGCAGAAGTACTAGGATATAGTTGTACTAGCACTCCACTAGAATATCGAAACCGTCGTGAGAGTGCCCTAATGGTGTAGCTAGAGTATTCTCCGAGGATGCAAATGGCAAATTAAAGTGCAGAGTGGAGTACTGGTGCTATGATTAGTACGGTACTAACAAAACAAATCTAACCGGTTAATTAGGCGCCCCCGCGTGCCCTGCAGAGCGCGCCGGCGAGAAGAAGGAAGAAGCGAGAGCGAGCCGCGTCTTACCAATGAATGCTCTGAACCTAGCTAGCGCGGAAGGCTCGAATGAATCGCCTTCATGTTGCAGTACTAACCTTAGTTACGTAGCTTCAATGCGTTGCCGCCTCCCCTTGCAACGGAAGGCCGGCATCGTATTCACAGCAATCTTTCGGTCTACACTGTAACGTACGGCGTGAGAAGGTGAGATCCCCCTCCCCCCTTGATGGTTTGGTGATGGTTTGGTCCAGATGGTGGATGGGAGCGTAAATCCACGTATAGATACGATAGAAGTGCTTACTACTTGAGTAGTCGTACTCCATTTAGCTTCCTTTTCTGCGTCAAACGTCTATTTTGAAATACATGAGTTTCGTAGGATTATATGTAAAACAAGTTGCATGTTCAATTTTGCTAGCCGCTTCTCGCAAAAAAAGAAAAAATTGCTAGCTGCTTGTTTGCAGCACAAGATACATTTACGCTTAGCAGGAGGTTGAAGTAAAAACCAGCACGAAAAATAGTACTAGTACGTTCCTAGTACTAGTGTCGCTATACTAGCCACACTGCTGCAGCAGTGAAATTTAGTACTGCTAGTAGTACGAGTACAAGCCAGCTGGCGCTCCCTGGTTCCGAAGCTACTAGACGACATATGCAAAAGAACCCGGCTGCTTCATCGAGAAAACTATTTCCACTCATAGCTGATATCCGCACTATACATATATTGTTTTAAGATTTATAAAAAAATTATAACAACATTTAATATAATCTACTTTTTTTATTATACTGTTATTTTTATTTTAAAAAAACCTCTTAATTAATGTCCTTCTTGTTCTTAATTCCTTCACTCTCTCCATCTATTCGTCCATTGTCTTATCTCTCCTCAATATAAGAGCATCTAATTAATTCATAAACAATAAAATTTTGTAATACTTAATAACATTTTGTGAGGATTTAGTTCACCTGATAGTGTTCATGTTTAAATAAAAAATATTATGTTAATATTTTCTCGACCTCGATGTCCATAAACTAAATTTTTTCACGTTCATGAATAAAATATTGTGTTAATAATTTTTTTTGTTCATATACAAAACTCATGAACATATGATGTATAAAAGTATACTCTCTCATCTGTCTCTAAAATAATCAAGAAGAAATCATTAAAATTATGAAGATGAAAATATATAAAAACAAAATAATCGCTAGTCTTAAGCATTTCGAATTATATAAATAATATAAGATCAATAAGAAAATTATGCTGCTTGCCTGCGGCAATAACTCGTCTCCCACAGTACCCCCTCCCCTCCCTGCCTCCACTCTGCGTCACCAAACCACTCCGCTCCACTCGTCACTCCTCCCACTGCGCGCTCGCCTCGCCACTCCCTGATAAAATCCACCCCGAACCAAAACTCCACACGGCCACCCCCAAATCCAACACAAGCGCACATCTCCCTACTCACATGCGCGCATAGGCCCCGGGCCTTCTCTGCTCTCAACCACCGCCATGCCTCCTCAGCTGCTCGTCTGCCTCCTCTTCTTGCTTGCCGTGCCACGGCCGTCTGAGGCGGCGAGGCCGGGGACGAAGCCGCTGCTGTTCACGCTGCGGGCGCGGCAGATGCCGGCGAGGGCGCTGCCGCGGCAGCCGAGCAAGCTGCGGTTCCACCACAATGTTAGCCTCACCGTCTCGCTCGCCGTCGGCACGCCGCCGCAGAACGTCACCATGGTGCTCGACACCGGAAGCGAGCTGTCCTGGCTGCTCTGCGCGCCGGGCGGCACCAGGAATGCGACGTCCTTCCGCCCAAGGGCCTCGGGCTCCTTCACCACCGTGCCCTGCGCCTCCGTGGAGTGCCGCTCCCGTGACCTGCCGTCGCCGCCGGCCTGCGACAGGGCCTCGCGCCAGTGCCGCGTGTCGCTCTCCTACACGGATGGGTCCTCCTCTGACGGCGCGCTCGCGGCCGACGTCTTCGCTGTCGGCAACGCGCCGCCGCTGCGTGTGGCGTTTGGCTGCATGGCCTCCGCGTTCGACTCCTCCCTGGATGACGTCGCGAGCGTCGGGCTGCTGGGCATGAACAGAGGCGCCCTCTCCTTCGTCTCACAGGCCAGCACCCGCCGCTTCTCGTACTGCATCTCCGACCGCGACGATGCCGGCGTGCTGCTTCTCGGCCACAGCGACCTCCCCTTCCTGCCGCTCAACTACACGCCCCTGTACAAGCCGGCCTTGCCGCTCCCCTACTTCGATCGCGTCGCGTACTCCGTCCAGCTCCTCGGCATCCGCGTCGGCTCCAAGCGCCTGCCCATCCCGGCTTCGGTGCTCGCGCCGGACCACACTGGGGCCGGGCAGACCATGGTGGACTCCGGCACGCAGTTCACCTTCCTCCTCGGCGACGCCTACTCCGCCCTGAAAGCCGAGTTCTTGAAACAGACCAAGCCCCTCCTCCCTGCGCTCAACGGGCCCAGCTTCACGTTCCAAGAAGCGTTCGACACCTGTTTCCGCGTGCCCCAGGGTAGCTCGCCGCCGCCGAGGCTCCCGAGCGTGACGCTGCTGTTCAACGGCACGGAGATGGTAGTGGCGGGGGACAGGCTGCTGTACAAGGTCCCGGGCGAGCGCCGCGGAGGAGACGGCGTGTGGTGCCTGACGTTCGGCAACGCGGACATGGTGCCCATCATGGCGTACGTGATTGGGCACCACCACCAGATGAACGTGTGGGTGGAGTACGACCTGGAGCGGGGCCGCGTCGGGCTCGCGCCCGTCCGCTGCGACGTCGCGAGCGAGCGCCTCGGCCTGATGCTGTGACGCGCGCGCCTTGGCGCAACGTAAGCCGCTGCGAGGAATATTGGAACGTCTCTTGGTGGTGTGGGGTGTACAGTCTGTAGCGTAAATACGTGCCATCTTTTTTCTTTCTTCCACTGAGCTAGTAGGTTTTGCACTTTTGCATGTAAATATCAAAATGTACACTATCTTGGGGAATCTTCCTTTCTTTTTTGATGTTCTTCGAAGCGTGGGTTAGTTCTAGTAGAGCATCGACGTCGAATGACGTTAACAGTAATCCAACATGTTACGAAGCATCACTGACAGGGAAACATATGACAATACTAGTCTCCTCCATAAGGCACGTGACGATGGTGCCACACCTCGTCTACCGTCGCCTGCACTTGGGAGTTGAGACGCTTTCGGTCCGGGAAAACTGAATGGTGGCAAGCACACCTCGCAGCCATGGCAGAACAGAACAGAATGTTCAGAGAGCATGTGATCTCCTACGTTGCCTGCCGACACGCGGTGACAAAGAAGGCGACCGACACAGTTTTGTCGTCATGATTATGATAATACACTCCTACACAAGATGATTCTACTTGTATTAGATTTGTTTATGACTATGGTTTTCCTCCTTTCTATCTTCCTACTTGTTTCTGATTTGATAATCAGTAGAGTTGCATCGAGCGTCACAAAACTGAATGCTTTATATCACAATATAATAAGAGCCCGATTCTAACAAGGGCAGGATAGTCGGTATGTTAATCATCTTACCTATTCCTGACACAATACTATGGAATTTTACAGCCTTGACCGAGTGTGGGTACTAGTAAGTAGTAAGGGGGAGAGAAAGATTTAGTGTTGGAACTTTTTTACTCCCGTTAGAAGGTAATATAAGTGTATTATATAAATGGGTCACTGTAATGTTTTTGTTATACTACTCTAATATACGTATTTTTAGCAAAACATAGTTTTATTAGTGATAAATCAAAAACTAGTACACTACAGGATGCAGTGACATGCAAGTTTACTACATACATCCTTTCTAATGTCCCCTCCCCTATCCTCCCTGCTCGGCTAGAGGTGGGCCATGCCGCCTCGCCGCACCGTCATGGTGCCTCCACCGCCCACCGCACGTCGCTGCCTCATAACCACTGCACCCCGGCGTTCCTTTTGTCTCCAACAACAAAACCCTCTCTGGCACCATCCATCGGTTGTCCTCTCCACCCATGGAGGACGATGCTGCCACGCCACTACACCGTTCTGCTCTTC
Source organism: Stipa capillata (assembly GCA_019208055.1). Taxonomy (NCBI): domain Eukaryota; kingdom Viridiplantae; phylum Streptophyta; class Magnoliopsida; order Poales; family Poaceae; genus Stipa; species Stipa capillata. Next base: position 6,820 of record JAGXJF010005803.1, on the reverse strand, counting down.
CTATTCACCTCTATAAGCATTACTAAGGCCAGGATCACCTTTTTTATGCCCTTGTGGCTATAATTTGGAAAATCTAGATGAAATTAGCTTGACCAACAAGTGCAGCGAGTACTCTTAACCATGGAGTTGGTCACGACATCTCTGCTCCCCCTTTTCTCTAGATCTGGATCCAAAATTGTGTATCCTACAGTTTGGGAGTCTAGATTTGCGGATCATCGGCCTGTCCATCTTCTCTAACCCCAACGTATTATGGCGTCACCAAGATCAGATGTACTCGGTGGTGGAGGGTGTCACATGAAGGAGCTTCATCGGCTCCTATTGCCGCCATTGTGTTCTGGTAGAGAGTTCACTGATTATCACTCCAAGATCAACCGTTGTAGATGCCATCTTGAAAGATGCAATGTAGTTCCCTCATCTTGTTTTGGTATTTCTACAATGACAGAGGACTAAGATGTAATTTGAATCTTTGTTTGCTCCCCTTCGTAACGTCTTGGTTGGACCTTAAGCATTAAAAAAAGGAAACATATATAATCCTATGAGAGTACATGGCTGCACACATTGTAGTCCATACTCACGCCATAGTCCAGGAATATATTGAAGGCTCCAACGACTTCACTCACACGAACTCTCACTGTCTCACTTAACGCGTCGTTCTTTAACGCGTTAACGTTCTTGTACTTATAAGGATTGAACTAGATGGATGAGAACGAACAACTTCACTCATATCACTAGTCCACATGTCCGTCCGTGCTACGTCTTTATCAACTTTGTGTAAAAATTACATAATTACTTTCTTTAGGTTTGCACTCATTCTCTGCGCTTTGGATCCTGGATCAAGCATTCACAATAATGCACATATTCTCAATTTTATTAGGACAGACTCTACATCTCTCTTGGTTTCGAAAGAAAGAAAAACTCTGTAATCCTCCCGTAACAACGGGATGAGCATGAGACTGTGAAAGAAGGTGGTAGAAAAGACGTAGGGACTGGAGAGCGGAGGTGGACTACCATGTGCAGCATGGACTGAAGGCAGCCAACTATCTAAAAGATGTTTGAACGATGACTAAATTTGTTAGAACTGTAACATTATGGTCCAAAATTGGTTAATGTCCACCCTATTTATAGACATATACATAGCACATATCTTACGTTTTTGTCCTCATTTCGTGTAAAAAGGTTAACTTAGAGGTACTACGTTTGAAACACAAGAGTATATATGTTAGACCAACTCTATCTAAACTATCCATGTAGGACTATGCCACCACGCAACTACACATATGCCACATGAGCCCCTCACATTAACGGGTGGCTTCTCACACTAACGGACTGACTTATTAAAAAATGTTGCATTGCACACAGTGAATGAAGATTGATAGCTAGCATATCGAAAAGGCGCTAGCACGGTGTATAGTGTCATAAAATTATCATCGACTCAACCTCGTTCATGTTTACTAACTTCATTTAACTTTTACGCGTATTTTGATTGGTTAAAACAAGATTTTGATCAATAATTATTTTATTAATTTATGGTTTATATGACATAAAATTAATGTCAGTAGATCCATATTCAGAAGTATTACTTATAATTATGATTTTATATCATATAAATTATATAATAATAAATATTATTAACTAAAATTTTATTTTAACCATAGGTCCTACGAACTTACGGTGAGAGTATGTGGGAGGCTGCAGCCCTCACGGCTACGCAAGTTCGGACGTCTCCCCGGCGACCACATGGACGCACCACACCACGTTCCGGACGGCCACGCCCTACCAACCCCAACTTGTCGCTGCTGCCACCGCCACACCTAAACCGAACCGGCACGCTCTTTCCCCGTCAAACGCCAGCGAGCTAACTGCGAAGTAAGAGGAGCTACCTGAGCTGCGCGGTTCTCTCCCCCATATCCTTCCGCCGCTTCGCGCGAAACAAACTCCCGAAGCCGCGTGCTCGGCCGCCGCCAGCGTCCCCCGTAATGCCCTCCCCCCGCGGCTCGGCGGAAGAGGAGCGGTAGGCCGAGGCCTGCCTGCGGTTGCTCGGACTCGGATGGCGGGGTGGCCGGGGTACGTCACTTTGCCGATACTCTCGGTGCTCGCTGCGATCGGGTACGTCTACTACACCACGGTGTTCCTGGCGATCCCCGCGTGGCTGGGGTTCACCACGGCCGCGGGGGTCGCCAACGCCGCGGCGTACACCGCGCTGGCGGCCGCCTGCGTCGCCACCTACGCCATCACCGTGACCCGTGACCCGGGCCGCGTGCCGCCGGCCTTCGTGCCGGACGTCGAGGACTCCGAGAGCCCCATCCACGAGATCAAGCGTAAGGTACGGCCAGCCTCCCTCCTCCTGCGCCAGGACCACCCCAGATCTCGCGGGAGCCGCTGTAGCACGCTCCAAAGTTTGGATCTTTAGTGTTAGTGGTATTTATCTATTCCAGAATTAGATACTTTGTCCTCAAACTTGAGATCTTGGGTTTAGATTTAGAACCTTACCTGTAAGCAAGATCCAGCGAGCCGCTGATTCCGTCTGTGGGATTTGGATCTTTGGGCTCTACCATTTTGAGCTTAATCTTTATATATTTCAGGTGGTAAAAAGACTTTTTGCTCTTAAGAGCGCATGCTCTCATTTCGTGTTGAGCCACTTCAAAGTTCTCAGGAATTATGAAAAGAATCATATATGTATTATATATTATAACATGTGAGCCTGCAAAGTTTCATCCAAAAATATGATCATTTATGTCGTACACAAAAAGAACAAAAACTTCAGGGTTGTGTTGCAGGAAGTTTTTGTTTATTTTGTGCAGCCCACGAATGGACGCATTTTTAGATAAAATTTTACAGATTCACATGTAGCATGCACTACATGTATACTTTTTTCATAATTTTTTAGAACTTCGGGGTGCCTCAAAACGACGGAGGTGGAGATGAACTGTGAGTGCGTGTGTATCCGAGTCTATTGAAGGCTGTGGGCATGTGGTGAGTGTATCTTAGCCTGGATCCTTGCACATTGGCACACTGTTCTGGTTAGTATTTGATTGATGAAAAAAAGGAACCATTTTCAACTGAAGGTTGGGATAAGCGTACACACAGTATGCATCTTCGCTGGATCTCATGATGAACACTGTTGTTACGACTTCGCTAATCTATATCTAAGTGCGAACTCTAGGTCCAGTCTTGCAACCACAGATTTGTATTTCTGATTTATATAATGCATGCAACGGATTTGACAACACTAGCGTACTGGGATCTGGCAAGCTACGAAAATATTAAAATAACACCGATTCAGGAGCTGGATATGAATAATTGTTATATGGATTTCCACCAGTTCATACTATTATTGCGTATTAGCCTTGCGTAAGTGCTTACATCCATTGAACAATAGGTGCTGGTTTATTTTAGTGGGTGGATGTGCTAATGGGAAGATAATATATTGCATTTGCTGTGTTTTTCTTTTGCCTCTTACATGATTTCAGTGGTTATAATTACACTGCTAGTACGTCTTATTGAACCATGTTTTTTGTTTTTTAAAGATTACAAGGTGAATGCACACAACTCACACACACCACACACAAACATGCACCGTCTCCTACACGCGCTAGAAAAATATTGGAGGCTCCACCGACTCCATTTAACATGAGCACGTGTTGTCCCACTTATCGCACACACATGTGTGTACTTTGATTAAATGTCAATCCTAGAGATTGAACCTGGGTAAGTGGGAATGAACAACCTCACTCCCGCCACTAGGCCACAGGCCCACCCATCATCAAGGTGTATTTTGATCCTGAAATTTGTGGACTGCCATTACCCTTGAAGTGATTAAACAGCAAAATATCCAAAAACAATCTCAATTCTCGCAAAGAAAAAAACTCTGTTGTTGGGATCATATCTTTTAAGATTTCTGGTTGATTTCAAATGTAGTTAGATAACTCTCACCTATTGGCCCTTTGGCCAAAAATATGAGAAAAGGTAGTTACTCTATGTCACTGAAATGGGTTGAGGTGGCATTATCCTCATTGCAGTATAGTGAAAGTCATGTGACTGTTTGCCAGTTGACACTACCTTATCTTGTTATCAGTATTCAATTTTTTTTAATGGCATATGTTGTATCTTCTTTACCTGCTTATTCTAGCGTCCACGTTATCATTGCAGGGTGGTGATTTGAGATATTGCCAGAAGTGTTCTCATTATAAACCTCCTCGTGCACATCATTGTCGTGTCTGCAAGAGATGCATTCTAAAAATGGTGCTGATTAATACTAGTATTGTGAGGCCCCTTTCCTATTTTGTGGTTCCAGTTAGCATTTATCCTACTTTTTCTATGCAGGACCACCACTGTATTTGGATTAACAATTGCGTTGGACATGAGAATTACAAGATTTTCCTAGTCTTTGTGCTGTATGCTGCAACTGCAAGCTTCTATTCTATGGTACTTTAATATCCTCGATTTACTTTAGCAACTATGCTTGTGTTGAGATTGAGCATGAGAAGATTCAAATTTATATCAGGCTCTGATAATTGGGGGTGCTGTGCACAGTTTGCCTAAAGATGAACAATCAGGCAGTGATTCTCCTAGAGCATCAATAGTAAGTACCTTGAAAAGGTTGTTTCGGTTGCCAGCATATAAAATGCTGACTGAAAGAAATTTCTTCTGAATAAATAACACAAGAATGTTTCGAAATGTGCAGATTATTTGTGGGGTCATTCTATGTCCATTAGCTTTGGCATTGGCGATTCTCTTGGGTTGGCATATTTACCTCATCTTGCATAATAAAACTACAATCGAGGTTTGAAAAATAGGATCCTTGTCTTTGAGGATTTAATTGTTTGTATATCTGTAATGGTAGCTGTGTTGGTGGTTTGCAGTACCATGAAGGAGTTAGGGCAATGTGGTTGGCAGAAAAGGCTGGAAATCTTTACCACCATCCATATGATCTTGGTGTCTATCATAATATTGTTTCAGTAAGAACTATTTTCATCACGTCTCCTTTACACATGCCGCAAACACTTTAGCTTTGAAGTCTATTGCCATGCAATGATGCAAATGCCTTCTTAATAAATTGTGTTAGTATAGCATCACCTTTCCCTCACTGAAAACAGTACACGGAAATAACTTTGGTGCTACCTTCTCTATGCCCATGACTGGCTTTCTACTTATCCATTCAAAAGGAGTAGATGGTCAAAAGCTAAAGCACGCCATTGATATCTGCAAATTTTGGAAAGAGAAGTTCGGACAAGTCTTGGGTCTTGCTATCTCTTATATTCGACATGGCTTATATGCTATTTTTCATATTAACCTGTTGGCTACAGGGACTTTTCATATTAAACTTCAGTTCAAAGTATTTCTTGTTAGTTTTTCTCTTGTATAATAGGAGCCACGAGGCATCAGTAACGACTTGTTTCTCAACATTTTTTTTCCTATAACAGGTGCTAGGGCCTAATATGTTGTGCTGGCTCTGCCCAGTGTCAAGGAACATAAGCAATGGCATTCGTTTCCGCACATCATATGATATTCCGCTATCTACACCACCAATTTAACATCAGATAGCATTACATTCATGTTAGCATTCTGCTAATTTGCTAAAGAAACTCGGTTGCCCATCCAGTGTCATATGTGATCTCCTCAGCCCTTCTGGTTTTAGCATCTGAGAAGGGCATCTGTTCAAAACAGAATAACATCTGTCAATATCTTGAAACTCTTGCATTAGGAGTGTATATTATGGGATCAAATATGTGAATGATGCAAGTGTAAGATACAGGATGAGGAGCTTCAGGAGTTACTCCATGCTCCAAGGATCTATCTGGAGTTAGAAATTTTAACTTAGTTATTCCTTTCTATTTTTGACATACTTGATGAGAAAAGTCACCAATGCCTCTACAAATCTGGAGTGAGCTGTACTCATACACAAAAGTCTGATCTGAAGAGTCAAAGACTGCTCTGTTGTGAAGTAAATGCATGTACTGTTGTTCTTTCGAAATTCATGTATTGCGTTGTCAGGTCATAGTGAGAAATATCCAAGATAATTGTATAGAGTTGTTCAGAAATAGGCGTTGCATTTGTGAAACATTTTGGCTATTTCTGCCTGCCCATATGTGTCCTGTGTATACGTGCTATATTTATGACCAGACAACCTGATACAATGACTATGCCCGGTTCGAAACACAGGATTTTTCCTGATTCATGTGGAAAGTGAAGCTTTTTCTGTGAAACAAATGTAAGAATGCTGTGACGGCTGTGAAACATTGATGGATAAATTTGGAAGTTCCAAGTTACATTAAAGAACTATTTGCCAATTGGCTGAAAGCTGCTATGATCATTGTCCAAGCATGCAACGGTAAAGTTATCTCATATCTTAGCTGTGCCTTGCCTGGATTATTGCATATTTTTGATTTCTTAGGTTCATAACTCGTCTGGCTAGAAATCTACTGGGAATAGCCCTGCAGAGTAAACGTTTGACACAGGATTGCAGTTGCTTCGACAGGTATAACTCTTGCATTGACCAGAGTCCTGTGCGAGAACGTAGTGCAGAAGTGATCGGGGCTGACCGTAAAGGAGTGCTGCAGCTGACTTGCGTACTCTGCCCAATCACTTGGCTACCTCTCATCTCTTCCGGTATGATCGAGGCACGCACAAATCAGCTAGCAAATGGACCATTCTACACTTTCCACACTTTAATGATGAAAACTCTTGCAAAATGAGATGATATAAAATATGCAAACAATGACCAAAATTGAAAAGTGAGCAGCAGAGAAGATGTTCTGAAGAATTTGAGGCTGTTTGGTTGCCAGCCAGACATTGCCAAGCCAAGTTTTAGGCGTGCCAT